>JAZDUH010000342.1:16560000-17015000 GCA_036419115.1 Scarus forsteni
AACAAACCGCGCTCACATGATTAATATAGATTTAAAATAAATTACATTTCTTCTTGATTAATCAAAATTAATCTACAGCAATCCTGTGGTTAATCTGATTACAAATTTTGATCGCTTGACAGGCCTAGTCTTAATATTTGGTATCTCTAAAGGCTCTCACTGTATGGACTTTTAATTGCACCTTTTCAATTACCTCTGCCAAGGAGGTAATGTTTGTGCAGGTGTATGCTTGTTTATCAGTTGTTTGTTTGTTTGGTAACAAGATTACACAAAAATAGCCTAACTTAAAAATGATAAGATTTGGTGGTGATCAAGATAACTGCCGGGAAGGATAATTTTTGCTCATTAGCTGTCTCATTAAAAAGGTTACCAGCATGATTCCAAGTGCTAGTTGTTGGCCTCAGGGTCAACAGATCACAATATGATGCTAACTTTCTAATGGAACTACTGCGTATACATGAAACAGCAATGTTTTTTTAACTCTCAGAGTGCTTTCTTGTTTTATAAAGGATTTCTGAAATAGGTAAGGACATGATAAACTCGGATACAAGCCTGCGGGTGTTGCTATTGTTCAGATTGCCATAAGTCCTGTTCCTTTTTTTTCTCTTTAGAGCAGTGCATAACAAAGACAAAAAAAACAATAGGTGACCAAGTGAAGTAGGAAGGAAACAAGGAAATAATGTCCTTAAGTCCTGTTTCGTCTCAGCCTCTGTCACTAGTTTGATTTGGGTTTAGTTTAGAAAGTTTAGTTCTGATTTTTTGAAACCAGGTTGTGTGACATAAAGCAGAAGCCTGAACATGTGCCACAGTTTTCTTGATGTTCAGATAAACTTGTGTCAAATGCTAATGCTATACATTGGTGCTACTTTAAACCGTAAAAAGTGTTTCATTGCTTCCTGAATAAGCTTAACTGTGGATTTTTTTCTTAGTGTTAAACTGAAAACAAGTAATGCAGTGGAAGGTGGAGCCAAGCACCAACATCTGGTGTAAAAAATTAATTCAATAAAGAAGTGACAATAACTGCAGTTGCATGAATGTCCACTTGAGGCTGGCTGCAGAAGCCCAATCAGTCTCAGGCACACTTCTTTTAAACTGCAGATTTTACAGATCCATTTTTAAGGGTCTGGATAGTTTATGTCTTTGTGCCCTCACACTGCACAGGGTGAGTCGTCCCTTTTGAGTTTTACCTGGGTATTTTTGGTGATGCATAGTCAGGGGCATAGTTAACATAGTTAATAGCCTATAAATTATACGTTTTGTTCAACAGCTCTAATGTTGGTCTAATCTCAACCTCCGTGTTAGCAGATTAATCTTAACATCACTGTGGCTATGTTGAATATTTTCTGACTGTGCATCATGCCAACTTCATGACAGTATTTGATCAAGACCTCGTCTTGAATTTTCTGACAGGTGCATAAGCTCTTTTATGTAAATTATTACCTCATAATGTTTGTTTCACCTGTCTCTGTCCCACCTGTATCCTGTCAGAAATCAAAGAAACCCCTCTGTGTAAACTTTATGCACACAGGGGTGCTCCCATGCTGTGATTCAGCCTCGTTTTGTTTTCCTACAAGCTCTTACTCTGGAACGAGCCTACGCAGCCACACACACTGAGGTGCCAGCATGGGAGGCCCAGGTCGGCTTGGCAGGCAGGCGAGGTCCGTCAGAGCAGTCTGTCTTTTATGGGATTACATGAAAGCGCGAGAAATTACGATGAGCGTTTGATCAGCGGAGGCCAAGCTGATTTACAGCTAAACCCAACACCGGAGCTCAGACCTGGCAGAGCATCACCTACGCCTGCCTGAGAGAAAGATGAGAGTGAAACACAGCCTGTAACACACCAGCTTTCACTTTCTTGTGGTTTTACTACAATGGCTTAAGGTGGAAGTTGAGTGCCAGGCCTTAACCACAAAGCTTCACCTTTACAGGGAGGAACTAATGAGCTAACGCAGAGGAAATATTTAACTTGTATCAGACATCCATGCTCAACAGAAAGGAATTAGCAGGATTCTTGTCAAAAAATGGAAATGTCTGGTTTTCATTTCTGACAATTATGTCATGAGATTGTAATCCACTTTTGAAGTTGTATTACCTGAATGTGGTGGGCTTATTACCCACATGTTGATTGAATAGTTGATACATGATTGTGTTATTTGTGCTGGCAGTGGAACAGTTTGTAAAGGTGCACCTGGCTAATTCTCAGCATCAGTTGCTGTATGACTATGGGTAGACTTTCAAACAATTTGTTGATAAGTCAACAGGTGGCAATCATTTGCTTTAGTGATTCACTCTCATCAAATACTTTCCTTGTTATACTCACATCTGAACATTAAATAACCATAAATAAGTGAGTTAATTGGCATGTTCACAGCTGGTTTTGATTTGTGATCTAACTGATCCAGTCAGCATTGAAAGCTTTATAGCAGGGATCATCTACATTTGTATAACCCTGACTTTCCACATAGTTTGCCTGCAAAGTGTTCCATATGACCACACACTGCACAGCAAATCTCTTCAACCCTGCAGTATCCTGAAGTTACGCATAGCCCACCTGTGTAGTGTCACATCCGTGCTGCAGCTTTGCTCCAACTGATGCTGCATGTCCTCACAGACAGGAACATACAAATTGCTGTGCAGCCCTGAAAACTTGAAAAATTGGATCATAAAGATCCCAAAGAGATTCACAACCTCACCTTTGAAAGTGCAAAGTAGAAAGTGTGTTTCCATAGTAGAACAAAGGTTTGGATGGCAGGAACAAATGGCCCTTTTCCATGAGCCCTACTCTACTCAACTCGACTCTACCCGGCTCTACTCTACTCGCCATGTGCTGCTTTTCCATTAGCCCCAGTCGCCTGCCCAACAGCATGCAGTGTCGCTTTGAACAGCTGAGCGGCACTGTGAAGACGTCATTTTGAGCGCGATGCAGTAATCTGTGGCTTTTTGTCACAAACCGAGTAAAAAAGGAAAGCAGAAGAAGGCTGCAGGTGGCAAGAAGAAACACCCCTTGAGAAGCACGGGAAAGTTTTGGACAATATACAACAGAATGAAGCCGAGAACGAGAGCAATCGAGCTGCAAAGAAAAAACTATGAGGGTAAGTTAACGGTAGCTACCGCTAGCATGCTAGGTCGTCGCGCTCATGATTCATCGATGACGACATTGTCTGACCAATCAGTAGCCGGCAGTCGGTTATGTCATCTTTTAGTATCGACTCAACTTGCTTGGAACCAGAGTGGAGTAGGTACTAAAAACAGCTTGTTTGAGGAGGTACCAGGCTAGTGGACACACGCTGCAAATCGAGTAGGGTCGGGTAGAGTAGGGCCAAGGAGTGCTAGTGGAAAAGGGCCAAAAGAGTGCAGCTTCAACTCGAGGCTATAAGCTAGATTACACAACTTTGACTGACTTTGGTCTGCCCATCTAGATGTAGTATAAAAACAAATCAAACCAAGTGAAAAAAAAATGAATGATTTTCAAATGATCATAATACTAACCATCTTTAATGTAGCCATGACTCGTATTTACTTTTAAATCAAACCATCTTTGCTCAATATTATGACATGAAGCCAAGTACAAGTATGATAGCATTTATGACACAACAGGATGTGGAAGCATGTTCAGGTTTTTTTTTCCACAAAAGGTGAAAAGATGACCAAAATATTCTTTCCAGTCGACCCAAATGACCTTCTGAACCATGTCCACACTGGAAAATTGGAGCTAGAAATAAATGAAACAACTCTGAGTTAAGAATAAGTAAACTGAGACAGGAAATTGATTGTACAACACAGCACACCAACCAACACCATCTTTTTGCATCCAAAAGATAGTCTTTGATGATCGACTGCATGACAGAGATGGAGACAGAAGAAAAAAGACAGACCGGCTGGAAACCACAGGAGTCAATGGCTTGCTTTACAACAGACAAAGGACCGAACAAAAGAGAAATAGGATAAAGGATGCTTTTGCTTCAAAGGTCTTACTGTAAGTGTAATTTTCAAAAGGGCCAGGCTGTTCTGTAATTAGGTCCTTCACATTGAGTTTGTCTGGACTTAAAAGGACTATTGCCACTTTTCAACATGGATGTTTTTATATGTCTACGTTGTCTGTGGTGGAGGATGAAAGGGAGATGCCTTCCTCTGTCTACTGAAAAGTCTTTATACCAGCGGAAAGAGGACAAAGAAAAGACTGCAGTGTTTGATCTTGGGTTTTGTGCTGTCCTCGTCCTCAACAAGTCAACAGAGTTTGTTCAATTTTTACTGCTTGCTTAACACCATAATGCTTTTGTTTTTAGACCATAAACCCTGACCAGAGGACTTTGGATGATCCCAAAATTGTTTGTCCATATTAGGATCTTCAGTGGCTCCCTCTGATGAGAAAATAAAAACTTTCCAGATACTCGTGTACAAGAAAGTAAACCATTTTTTTTGTTTTGTTTCCATCACAGTGGTTAACCAAGTACACAACTTCATTACATGAATCAAAGTCATTCTAGATTGTTCATGTCCCTTTTCATATCTTCTTTTGACATCTCTGAAAACCTGAAAATCCTTTTTTGTCATACTGGAAACTCTGTTTCATTGTGGATGTGAAATGTTGATTATGCTTAAAACTGGCATTGAAAAATAAAAAAGACAGAAATACACAGCTGGGTATGTAATTGTAATTGTTAAATTACTCCAACCATGATCCATTTTTTGGAATGATGGCCCCTTATCTTTTAATTTTAACATGACAATAAACCTTAGTGTTTTTAATCAATGTACAGAACAATTCATTGGTCAAGTCAGTCAGAAATGAGAGTGTTATTGTCGCTCTGTTCACTGCCTCTCGAACTGGATATTTACATGCATGTTGTGCATATTTTTGGAAGACCTCAAGTGTCATCTGCATTTTACACAAGTTTCTGAAACCCAAATAATAACTTAACTACATCTGTCATACAGAAACAGCCAGTAAAATGAGGAATAATTGAAAAGTTAATGCTATTCTTTACATATTTAAACTTGAGTTAAGTACACAGCTCTCCAGTTATTTCTTGAGTTGATCCTCATGACATATTAAATTGAATATTCTCACCTTAAAAGATCTATGTGATTATAACATGGTCATCATTGCAGTAAAAACTGAAATGCAGTGGTGTTGTGCAGCATATTAAATTAATAAATTGGTTGATAAACAATATACTTTGTAAAAATCATTTTTTACCAATGAACTTTAACCCCCACAAGTATGTATGCATGTATGTATGTATGTATGTATGTATGTATGTATGTATGTATGTATGTATCTATCTATCTATCTATCTATCTATCTATCTATCTATCTATCTATCTATCTATCTATCTATCTATCTATCTATCTATCTATCTATCTATCTATCTATCTATCTATCTATCTATCCTTAAGAAGGTCTTTAATACATCATATACAGTAGACTTTCTTTGTTGCTGTCTATCACTTGTTTATTGGAAATGCATTAATATTATTTCCTGTCATCCAAACAGAATTTCATTTCATATAAAGTCCTTTTAATTCATCATCTTTGCTTTATTACACGTCTCTTAGTCTTCAAATGTCTCCAGTTTGCCAGCGATGCAGTGGCCTTTGCTCTGAGTAAAACCAGCATGACAATCTTTTTCAAGCATCTTACAAAGTGAAAATCTGGTGACAGTAGTTGAGACTAGTGGACTGTAAAGCATTATCTGTGGTTCCGTGGTTTTTTCCTCAAAGTACAGCTCCGGGGCAGCTCTCAGAGTTCAATCACAACCCCTGCTCCGCTTCCAAGACTACTCTTGAAACGACAATAATACACTGACGTCAGATGCGAGTCTTTGGCTAAAAAGCAGAGGCAGAAAAATAATAAAGCAACAATAAGACAGGGCCTGCTGATTTTCCTGGAAGCTCTGATTCATTGGAGCCAAAGGACTGAAGTATCTTCTCTTCCTTTGAGCTTTTCTTTGTGTGCCAGACATTATGTCTTTCTGAAGAAGCAACACTCTTCAAAAGGACTTAAGATGTATAATTAATAAAAGAAATCAGTGATTCTTAATTACAGCGGAGGACACCAGGGTCTCTTTGAACACATCACATCTCCATGGATGGTCCTCTAATTAGCAAGGATTGAAGATATTGGGTGGGGTCTTTCTACAAATCTGCGCCCACCTCCGACCACAAGCACTTCCACCCAGCACTTGACACAAAGATTTTGGTCATGCTGAAGTCGTACTTTAACAGCAAATACATCCTACCATTTTCAAGCATCCTCTAGGGCTGGCTGCATGCACTTAACTTTTCTAATCTTAACCAATAAGAGATCCTGTTTTATTAAAAATTCACGTATAAATCTATGGTCTGTTCTTAAGAAAAAAATCCATCCTTACTCAAAGGAACATGTCAAGGCATGTCTCGCAGCCACAGTAAATATTAGAGCACAGCTCAGAAAGCTAAAGTCACGGGCATGCCAAATCTAATATCTAAGAATATTTCAATTTAAAACATATAACCTGGGGACATCTAAAACCATAGTAATGTTGACTTGTGAAAACATTTGTGACACAGTTCTGAGGATGATTTTAACTGATAATAAGCTGATATGGCAAGTGCATGAGCAGAATGTTTTATATTTAGGTTATTTAATGGCAGTGGTAAATTGCTCAAAAGAAGCCCTCTCAAAAATTTCACCATGAACCTGTAATTTTAGCTCTGTTAAGCATATAGAAAATGCCCCAAATCCATCAAAAAGTCTCTTTAATCCATACTGTAATAGTGACTGGAAGTTTGGAATATTGAAACTTTGTGTCTAAAAAGAGACATGTCTCGGCTGTGCCTTGGATTAAGCACTCTGGAATTCATCCAGTCCACTTGAAATCTGACACTGTCGATGTCCAAAGGACTCATTGTAGAAAAAGTTTATTTATTTCAAGTTCTTAACTAAAAGGGCATGGCTTTGATAGACTGTTGAAGTTTGGTGTCACACAATACAACAGTAACTCTCGATTACATTTATTTCAGCCTTGTTTTGTAATGAGACCAATTTAAAGCATGTCATAATGACAAACTTGTAATATTTGACATTGCCCCACCTCCTGGCAAGATTCACCAAGACCTTCAATAATGTGACTTTAATGCTGTGTGTTCCTTTTGCACGTTGTGTCAAAAGATAATGTATGAGCATTTTTTACCTTCTGCCCAAAGAAGACACCATGGCAAGCCATTTTGCAGCTTTTTCAAGACCCTTACAGTGGAGTAGCTTCAGACACAAGATTCGACTGAAATGTAACTTCAAGAGGCAAAAATGCCTGAGAACTGACAGTGAGGGTACCAGAAATATGCTGATTATTGCAAGTCTACTTTTGGTTGTTAAGCAGGGGTGTCAAACTATTCTTTTTGTCTATGCATCGTCATGGTTGCAGACAAAGTTGAAGATGCATTAATCTTGAAGAGGCTGCTGGTCGACTTCATTGTCAGTTTTGTTTCTTCCCACTGTGATGTATTGTGATACATCTCTGAGACTAGAGAAGATGCACAGCTCTATTGTTTAAATTCATTTAACAGCATTTTTTTGCTCGTTAGTTTGAGGGGGAGTGGAAAGTCAGGAGAAAAGGGAGGGATTACTGGAGGGATGCACGTGAACTGTACAGATGTAACATAACTGAAACGCTCGGCATTGGTCTTCACTCCTTTTCTTTCTTTTTTTTTTTTACTATAAAACAAAAAGGCTCTTTGTTTCCCTCTGGTCTTAAAAAAAAAAAGCTATCAAAAATTTAAATAAAGTTCCTTTAGGCATTTTCTTCATAGATCAAAATGTGATCCAACAGTAATTACAGTCCAGTGGCTTACCATCAGTGTCCTCTGCTGGATGTCCTGGCGTGAGTTTTGTTTAGCAACAAAAAAAGAGGCCTCACCTTGTCTCGCACACAGAAGGACTATTTAAATATAGTTGTTGCAACACGAATTGAACTGAGTCACGATTTCCAGTCCCTGGGAGGGACACATTAGTCCTAAAACTGGAGTGTTGCCACCCTAAATCAGACAGTCACAAACTGAATAACAATCCTTACGGGAATCAAGAGGGCAAGTGATTGATCCTTCCTGCATTTTTGGCTGGACTTCTCTGTCAGTTAAAACTTCAAGATGAACCACAAGCCTCAACCAGAGTCTGTTTTGGTGTCTGTATGCTTCATGTGGTGCAGTCTTTCACATAACACTCCAACCCTCACTGACTCTGAGGCAGCTCAGTGCAGCCATCACACACTTGTCTGCGCTCTGCCAGCTTTGTTTACTGTTCCACCTTCCAGCTAAAACAACCTTAGAGACAAAAGCTATGAATACATCTGTTCTGTGATCATCAGGATCATTTAAGAGTAAACCTGTTGTTTGCTACTTTTTCCCTTTCAGAGAAAGCCAAATGACAACATTCAGGAGGGAACTGACTCGAGCACAATTTATATATACCTTAAGTCCACCAGAGAAGCCCTCTCCTAATTGGACTTAAATTTATTCTCAGCTTCCTTCAGTCAGTTTTGTGAACCCTGTCTTTTTTGGTCCACTTATGTTTGATCTGCTCAGAATTTTCTCTCTTAGTGGCATGACTATTTATTCATTACTACCAACCCCTCACCTGGTATCAGCTCCTTCTCTCTGTCACATCTGTCTGGTAGTACAATGTTCGATTTGCTAAGAAAAACTTATAAACAAGACACTGATGCTAACATTTTGAGGGAAATCTCTGGAAATTTTAGTATTTACAGTCAGTTTCACATCTAAAATTTGTAAGACTTAGTTTAGTTTTGAGGTAGATGTTACAACATCTTTCTATGTTTTATCTTGTTTGCTTTTCTTTCGCACTGCACTTTGTCAGGACAAAAATTCCTAGCCAGCAAATTCAATGATTGACTTAAAGCAGTGGGACAGTATTTTCAGAGATGAAATAAAGATAAAGTTGTAATATTGCTGCTCAGATGGAATTGGCAGATTGTGACCATTTTCCACTCAGACCTGTAGATATTAATGTCCAAAGAGAAGAAGAGAACTGGAGCCTGGCAATGCTAGCAACAACAAGAGTTAGCCACACTCTGCTTGATATTATCAGTGAATGCTACGTAAGCTTTCTTACTGTTGATGTATTCGGACAAATTAAGCTACAATCCTCTCCAGTTCACTTAAAAGCATACCAAACCAAAGGTGATGACATAAGTAGCACTAACAGCTGGCCAGCATTTGAACTTGCGTCATTCATGCTAGCTTTTAGTCTGAAAACAAAGTTACACTTGTGTTGTTTCATTCACATGGCATGGTAAGCATGTTAGCTAGCAAGAATATTAGCATGCATTGATGGGGTAAGCGCATACTAGCTGTCAAGCTGCTGCTGTTACACATATCCCAGCGAAAGAGTACAGGCCATAGCCCCAGGGCCAGGGAGCCCTGAACCCGGTCCCTTGCCCCACATGATATTGTTACCTTGTAACCTACGCTTCCCTGCATGAGTCTATCTTGTCTGTGGGTTTCTGTGTGTATACTATTCTCTGCATACTGCTGCCACATAGTTTTGCACTGGCCAGCTTGCTCTCCAATTACTCCAGTGTTTTGCCTATTGCCATCCTCCTCCTTCAGCATCTGTTCTCCCTCACTGAGGGGTCGTTTACATGGCGCCGTATATCTGACAAGTTTTCATTGCGTTTTGGCCTTGCGTCTACATGGAAACTCGTTGAAAACTGAAACTTTTGAAAACAGGCTCCAGGGTGGAAAGTTTCCAAAACGCTCTCCATGAAGCCCCGTGTAAACCCGCATCGGAGCGTTTCAGGGTGAAACGCTGGCGTCACCGTATGCGCAGTACTTTTTCAGAGAAAGGCTGCGCATGCATACCAGGAACAACAACAGCTTCGGCCGTCTGCCGAGTAACTTGTGTGCATCTTACCGTGCTCAGTTTGTTATCCAGTCAAAACCATCCAGACAGATATGTTGTCCAAACTGATGTGTTGTCCAGAAAAAAAACTCCGGCGTCTCTGTGCATCCACTCACCATTGTTGTTTGTGAAAAGTTTTTCTTCTTCGTTGGTGTATTGCAGCAGCGCTGCCTCTCTGCAGACCTACACCGCCATCTACTGAACCGGCATGTACATTACAGTGGATTAACTCGTCTCCGAGCGTTGTCATCTGAACGCTGAAGAATTCTAAAATGCAAAGGAACAATCTTTGCATCTTTAAGTCAGGAGTATCCATGTAAACGTAGCCTAAATCTGTGCATTCACACAGGTGTGGCTAATCAAAGCTGATGAGTCAAACACTTCACTCGTAATGTAAGCACTGACCCTGATCCTTTCAACGAACCAGTCATAGCTATCTTTTAAAGACACCATCCTCAAATTATATTTACCAGAATTATCTTAACAATGAAATATTCTGCTGCCAAGCAGTAGACTGCTATCTGTATTTTCCTATTACGTCAACTTCCTTGTGGTAAGTGGTTTTTATGTATTTAAAAATAATTTAAACTACGAAAAACAATTTATGATAGCAACATATTTTTATTCAGTGGTACAGCTTTTTTATTTTGCTAATGCAAAAAACTAATCAGCCATTCAAATGGCAGTGAGTCATTGCAGTTATGCTTATAGACATGGTTGAAGTGCAAGCTGAGCAACAGAGTTAAGAGGATAGGCAATTTAAGTGACTTTGAAAGTGGATGTATGTTGGTCCCCTTCTGATGTGGCTGCAGGATAACAGGCCATGTCACAAAGCTCAAAATGTCTCAAAATGGTTTCTTGAACATGACACTGAGTTCACAATATTATTGTCTCAACAGCCAGCAGATATCAATCCAATACAGCACCTTTAGAATGTGGTTTAATTAAAAGCTGGCAAAACGTTGTGTCAATATGGAGCAAAAACGGTGAAGAATGAAATAAAAGGGGTTCCAACACTTTTCAAACAACATGTATCTAATAAATTGGCCAGTGGGTCTATAATGTCACCGTAAGTACTGCTGGGACAAAGCCTCCTTTTCTCTGTATTGGTCATGTCATTCAAAGCAGAGCATGTGTTCCACTTCGCTCTTTGTGGGTGGCCCCATGGGGGTATTTTGATTACTGTGGGATAACCTTTTGATGAAAATCAATTTGGTCTTTCGAAAAGTCAGAGAGCTGGTGGAATTTGCTTTTTGCTCCTCTGTTTGAATTTGAATTAACCAATAATGTGAGGGAAAGTGGACATCTTTGTCATCCCACCTTTTCATCAAAAAGTCTTTTAAGAGAAAAACTTTCAATCTTAGATGTCTAAATTCTTCTCTGTGCTACTGCTGGACTTGGTGAATATCTGGGAGTAAGAACATAAATCAAAAGTGTATCCATGCATGCATACTTGGCAAGATTATGACCATGAACTCCTCATCTTGTCTGCTGTGAGGAGAGTTTGGGCATTCTTCGAAGAGATTATTTATTATATTAAGATGCATGGGAGCTTTGGAAGATGATTAAGAAAACACCAACATCTACGCAGGTGTTCAGTTTAGATGACGCTAGGAAAATAAGCTTCAGCCAAACCAATGCAGTTGAGATGTTTTAATGGGCTGCCCTTGACATCACCTTTAAACTTACTATGGGTAGCTCAGTGTTGGTTTCTTTATAGTACTGCTGTTTTTCTTTATGCATGGTGGTGAACAGGTATATCTACAATTTTGTTTATCTACAAAACATTACAGGAATCTTTTAGAATAAAATTTTAGTTTTGGGGTTGCAGGACACAAAAGACGAGTAGGAATGAGTCATGAAACAAGGAAGTCAGTTAAATTTTGGTACTTCCAGCACCCAAGTTCCAAAGTCTATTGAAATTCAGAACAGCTTGTAAGATATGCCTGAACTAAGGTCTGTGATCAACACATGCCTATGAGATTTGCTTGTTTTATTCAGCAACATTATATGGACCTGATGTTTTTTTGTTGTTTGAAAGGATGGTTGCAAACAAACTAACTCAGACTAAAAATATGGACGGAGACAATTACGCAATCATTTCTGATCATTTTTCACTAAAAGTTAATACACGTGCCATAACCTCTGCCATGGACACCAACTTGATCAGGTCAAATGTTATCAAACACTGTAAGTTGCAGTATATGTTGTGGAGTTGGACTTCTAAGTTAAACCACCATGTTGGAGTTCATAAAAGCTTGATAAGAGCTTTTTACTCTCAAGGATTATGTTTAAGTCTAATAACTCATGAAAGTTTCGTTTGTTTGACCATCATGATGGACACACAGTGTTTCATCCACAATGATTGGAGAACATAGAGGAAAATCTCATAGATTTTCATTTAAGGGAACCAGTGTCATACTTACTTCTTGGTTGGCCATCAAGATTTCATCATTTTTATAATTGAGCCCTTAGACTCAATTGAGTGTCTTATTGTTACCTTAGGCAACAATAGCAATAGTTAAACATGAAGCCCATGACTTATGACCTTCAGAGTCTAATCAGTTCTTACTTGAGTCAGAGAAGATGAAGTTTAAAGAGCCCATATTACAATTTTCCAGATGTATATGCCCTTCAATGTGTTTTGCATTTCCATTGCATGATACAGTACTGGCTCCTGAATTTATTCCTCTCCTCCTGTAAAACACCAGAAACTGTCTAAAATGACTTGTTACCCAGCTCCCCAGAACAGACCTACACTTGCAATGTCATACCATAGTTTTGTCAGTGGCCCAGGCCCACTGGGCTGGCTGGCAAACTCCATGCAGAGTGAAGACTTGATGAGCACATGGCACTGATCAGTGCGAACTGACCAATTACCACAGAGTGGATGGGTCAACCAATCAGAGTGGAGCTTTAGATGGAGAGAGGGAGAAGTCCCAATGCCCCAGACTTGTAAAGAAAATTTAAAGCATATCAAATTAAAAAAAGCATGATATTAGATCTTAACAGTTACAAAGCTGAGACCACAGTTGTGCTGCAATGAACCGAAAACATTCTGTTCCCCCCAAATGTTTGTCCAACCAAAAACAGCCTTAAAAAGGTTCAGATGAGAACGTCCTTCTGTAAGCCACTTGCTGCTGAAGCATTTTCATTCTTCACTGCAGCCTCTGAAGTGCCCCTCTTTGGGCTCTGGACCCATAAAGGGACGGTGGAGTAGCCTCCTCTTTTTCCGTGTGACCTCATCTGTGTTTGATTTTTCTGCCTACTTGAAATTGGCCATGGGGTTCACATCGAGCCCTTTGATCAGTCCTGCCAGGAATTAGACTTGTTTATCTTGTTTATCTGATGATGGCCCCTTAATGGGGGGGCATACATTTGGACAGGGCATGCCTTGATGTGGGCCTTGATAGCTGCAGGACACAGGGAGAAAGAGAGGACCAGAGCTCTGTGATAGTCAGAGGTGAAGGACAGACGATTACAGATGTGGCTCTGGGGCATCTGAACCCTGTCTCCTGTAGGATTTTTCCACCAGCACTTATCTGACCCTGTACAGATGGCCCCTCATCATCATCTCTGAAAGCCCCAGATATCCAGCTTCCCCCTTCTTTTTTGTCCTTAGAAGCTCCCGTCTGTAGCCCTTTGAGATTGACAGTTATTAATCCACATGCTGACGGCCTTTCCAGGCGCCCATAAGTGCAGGAAATCGCCTGTAATCAACAAGCTTCTCAAATGAAAGTTCTCCTGTTGCCTTGCTCTCCTGGTCATTGACTTGCTGATGGAGATGTTAGGAAACAGTGCGGGTAGACAGCAAGGCCCCATCCCATCACTTGCCTCTCTCAACCTCAGCCCCCTGAAATGCAAGCTTTCCTCTCCTGTGCCGCAGCTGGACTCCAGGGAGCCTGCAGAGGTCCTGTTTATTTGTGCAATAATGTAATCAGGGGGTCTGTCGTTACAAGGCCTACCCTTTGCACCTTCTCTCCCTCCACCATTCCCCTTCCTTTCTTTTAACCGTCTCTCCTTCAGCACCCTCAATCTTTCTCTTTGAGCCTCATCATTATCCAAATCCTTTCAATGACCCTTGTTGACCCCGGGATGTGATTGATGTGGCACTGGCGAAGAGAAAGATGAAATAAAGTTGAGAGTATATTGTTTAAAGGGGAGATTTCCATGATTAGAGTTGCAGACATAAACTTCCACCTCTTGTAGAGACTCCTGTGTGAGAGACAGCAGGATGAAGAGACGTCCTGTTGGTCCTCATCTATGCGTGTAAATCTAACCCCGTGCCCACTGATGTCGGTCGACACATGCACACTCTCTCCTGCTCCAATCAAAGGAGAAAAATGTGTTGCGGTAACATGCTAATAATTTAGTCTGTTATGTTGTGGTTGAACTCATGAGATTCCTTCAGTTAAAAGGCAAGCATAAGTAAACAAGCTCACACATGTGGCCACAATATTGCCATTCTTCTGTCCAAAAAAGTTCTCTCTGTGGGAAAAGGAAGTGCTATGCATCCCCTCCGTTCAGCATTTTGTATTGATGTATGACAGAGCCCACAATATCCTCAAATCTTGTACAAATGTATAGAAGAATTAAGCCAAACAAATGACTTCAAAACATCTCTGTCTGCCACGTCAGTCACACAGTAAGTTTTGAATTCACAGCATTTACCAGGCAGCATATTAGTAATAATTTGTGTCTAGATTTGTTCATGCAGAGCTAGGTAAGAGCCAGCTATTGGTGTTTTGACACATTCCTTGCACTCATTTCCAGAGAAAGTTGGCAAATTCTTCACTAGAGCCTTCCAGTAATTTTTTTGCATTAAGTCATCCTCAGCTGATGTGTAAATGCAGGAGGAGATTTTTCTGGAAAGTCTGCAGTGAGTGGTGACATGAAAAATGTTGGTTCCATGCAATCTTTGGGATTGTTATGTGAGGTGAAGATGTTTTATTCTTCTTTTCACCCAAGTATTTCTTTTTACTTCACGTTTTCTCTAACCTTGCAAAGCACATGGACCTGATTCATTGTCTGCAATCACGCAAGTCCATCTTGCCCGGCCCCAGTCCTCTGCAGCTTCACTAGGCTAAAAGCTGAGTGATGGTTTTGTCAATCATATTCATTACCAGACAATCAAATAAAGTAGGAGGCTAGCTCTATTTCCATGGCAAGAAGTAAAACAAACTCTCGCCGAAGAGTCCGAAGTGGAGTGAAAATGCTTTCAGTGTTGATGTTTGTTCTTCATTTAACAAAGAAATGCAGTATAGATCTGTTAAAATGTCTACAGAAGCTGTTAGGCACCTCTTCCTGTTTCCAGGGAAACTGTTTGGACTGTGTTTTTTGGGCCACTTGCAATCATTGTAGATTAGAGCTTGGCAAGATGGATCTGTCTGGTTACAGACGTTGAATCAGGTGGATCCAGCTGCTGCACATGGTTACTATCATACATCTGGTGCAAAGTGTTTTAACATGCAGCAAAGGGTGTCTTTCCTATTTTCCTCCTAATGTAGGTCATTGTAATGCCAATCCCCCGTGTTTCTGGGGCAAGTAAACAAAAGTTGGCCTGGCATCTTAAACCACCAAAAATCTGGTCTTAAGTTTAAAGTCTGTGGTGCTGTGGACTTCACCCAGAGCAAGGCTTTTACCAGCCAATCATCGTGTCACATTATCTTGATATTGAAGAGTTCTTTTCCAAAATGCTATAAAAGCCAAAATGAAAAAAAAAAAAAATTACTCAGAGCTATTCTTTTGTATACCGATTGTCCTACCTGCCCTATCAGTATTCAGTGCCAGAAAACTATATATCCCTGTTTAAACTGTATTTCAAAGTTCAGTTCCCCAGCCAACCCAATGGTAGGTCTGGGTAAATAATGTCATTTTTGCTAAATGAAAATGGATTTATAGTATTTTGGAAAAGAGCTCTTCTATTGTTGTGTCAACCATACTGATCCCAAGCAGGCTGGAGTCTCCCTGATCTTAAATTTGAAAATATCAAACATGACAACATGACAGGCCTCTGATAAAAACACTGACATCAGAAAGGGACAACATTAAAGACCCTGTGTTGACATGCAAAATATCTAACATTTTTCATTTTAAAGCAACATATTTCAGTTCTCTCAGCACTCAGTGGACTGGTCTGTAGCTTTTGTTATCTGGATGGCTTGATGGTGATTGTTCCTTTTTGTTTTTCTACAGAAGTCACGTTCGTTCACTCAAGTTTCAGAAGTTTCATTTCTGTGGAATAGCCACTACAAAATCATAACTTCAATTGCAGGTGTGCGGTCTCATATCTTCCTTGTTTTTTTAAGGATTATAATCCCAAAATATGATTCGTATTGTCCCTATATCTGTAATCTCTCACTTAAGTAAATTGACTGAAAATATTCACGTTTCAAGTATTATGTACAAGTGTGTCTTCAGCCTTATCTATTCAACATTTACTCTCAAACAATGAGGGCATCTATTGGTGGATTTTCACCAAGTGGTCTCAGGGCTGGGTAATTCATTGAAAAATAATAGAAACCAACATTTAGTCTCTCTAATTGAAGTCTGCATTAACTTTTTCCAAAAGCAAAGGACGCTCTGCCAACATGGAGGAGACAACCGCCAATCTATCAGAGGACCTTGTAGCCAAGAAAAATACTGTTTCCATTGTTTGGGCACATTTTGGATTCCGTGCAGAAGACATCAAGTAGAAAGAAGTTAAGTGTAAATACTGCAGGAACACCGTTTTGATGACCGTCTGTAACACCGCCAATTTGTTCCTGCATAGCATAAAATAATTTTTCATTAATCATAATTCAAGGTAAAGCTTCAATTAATCATGATACTTAGATTAGGTTATAATTCCCATCCCTAAGTGGTCCTATTCACTTTGAGTTGGTTAGGTAAAGTAAGCTATACATTTATCTGCACATCCATGATAAACCGTTGGGAAGGGTACCAAAACCCATATCACCCTGTTTTACTGGCACCCCTCTGTTGATGTACCAATGCACCTATGTGGAAATAATTTGAGGATGTGGAGAGGGCTGATCACATCATGCTGTTCGACCAGTGCAAAACCAGAAACAGGAGACCTGACAGAACAGATAAAAACAATCAATGTTAGAGGGAGAAGATCTTTTTTTATTCTAAGGGGAAATCACGTATTCAAATGTGCATCTGGACATCTGAAGTGTTGTTCCCACTGCACATCATCAAAGTTCTGAAAAACATCTGCTCTTAAATGATCACCACTGGGTCTCTCGTGCATCCAAAGAGTCTCGTGCTGCTGTTGGATATGGAGCAAAACCACTGCAGCTTTCTCTCTCTTCTGTGTCAATGATTTTCTCATAGTGCTTCTTATTCACTTCTGTGTGCTGAAGTGCTCCATTGATTCTTAAATTGATACTGTTGATGTGCTTTTTAACAAATATAAATACAATTAGGTTATGAATTGCTTGTTTGCCATCATGTTATGAACACTGACTTCTGCTTCTATCAGTGCCTACTGGGTAGGCTGCCGGGGCATTATCCTGATAATATCAGTGTGGCATGTGTGAAAAGCTTTGAGAGCACCACTGGCTGGAAGGGTGAGCATGATCTCGGTGTGAGGACCCGGTGAAATGCATTAGCTAACTATTCACACACAGTTACTCTCCACTGATGCCGCTGTGGAAACTCTTTTGGGTTAAGTGATTTGCCAATTAGCATGTCTCTGCTAGATCATGTTGGCTGACTGACTTACCCTACACTTTTAAAAATGTTTCTGTAATTTCACAGTAAGTTACCGGCTAAAAATTGATATGCTTTTATAGTACAGTATTGTAAATTTTTTACAGTTCAATACAGTAGATGAAAATCATAGTCAGTAGCATTTCTTACCACAGCAACCCTGACAAATAATTACTGTATAATGGGAGCACAGTGTT
This sequence comes from Scarus forsteni, assembly GCA_036419115.1. Lineage (NCBI taxonomy): Eukaryota > Metazoa > Chordata > Actinopteri > Labriformes > Labridae > Scarus > Scarus forsteni. The sequence continues at coordinate 16,577,813 of JAZDUH010000342.1, forward strand.
GTGAAATCACAGTAAGTTCTTGTGAATTCACAGTAATTTGATCATTTAACAATATTACACTGTGATTTAACATGACTTTACTGTAGTTTTACAGTGACCCAGTCATAATTTTACTTTGATATTAGATTAAAGTGTAAATTCACTAGACTGTTCTGTAAAAATGACTAGAATGCCATAGATTGACAACAATTTACTGTGATTTTACAACACTTGACTGTAATTTTACAGTAAACTAGCATACATGACTGTAAAATCTCAGTGTTTTACAGTGAAATTACAGCATGATACTGCCTTGTGCTCACCATAGCCACTTGCTATTTGATTTTACTAATGTACAATCACCAATTCCTGTGACTTTACAATATACATGTCACAATGAAATACTGAAAATTTTCAAATGCTAAAACAGCCTCACTGTAACAATTTACTGTGAAAAATTACATTTCAAATCAGCACAAACTTGGTTATTCATATAACAGTACGTCACTCCTCCCCTGCAGCCCCCAACATTACATATGTTGTAGGAAAAGTGGTATATAAATAACATTTGATTGATTGATTGATTGATTGACAATGATAAAAATGTTCAGGTTTCACAACAGCCCCACTGTGCTAGGTTGAATGCGGCATACACCATTCTGCACTCCCAGTGGTTAAAATGGGGCTATTTAAGAGTTGTCTGTTTGCAGTTTAAATTTTGAGGGAAGAAGAGCCGAGACATATTGGATTAACTCACATGGAAGCCCCTTTTTCCAGATTTACTCCATATTTACATATTTTCAAACCTGTTGTGTTTTGTTACACTGAATTAAAGCCCTCAGTTTTCCCTGAGCTCTCACTCATGCGGTCCAAGTTCCTTGCAGATTTGTAATGTCTCTCATTTCCCTGTTTGTCTCAAGAGACAGACAGGCGGCTTCATTTGGGCTGGTCTGCCTTCTGAACAACAGCATCTCCAGTCTGCGCTGCTCCGCACAGAAGAAGCATCTTGTTTTTCAACCAGTGGTTTTCTGAAGCCACAGCGTTTGATGTGGGCTCCCCTTAATCACACAACATGCTCTCTAAACATGAACTACATTCATCTTCACTCCACAACTCCTTAAATTCCCCCGTCCTCCCCATTCCCCCCTGGGCTGTCGCTGCTTTTGTAGTGTTATTGTGCAACAGAGAAGTGAGCTTGAAGAAGACAGCCGCCTTGATCTCAATGAAGTGATTTTGATCTGGCCAATCCGGCAATTTAGCTACTGAGGGAAGAGTGAACCTCTAATCCTGGTTGGGACACATGTGCTCTTTGTAGTCCTAATGTCTCTCTTCCTCCTCTGTCCACATCACTATCTGATGGGACGCAGAGTAAGTATTAAACCAACCAGCCTCAGATGGAAGCCTACCATTAAGATGGAGATGCTGTGCTCTTTGAGGCTGAGGACTTTTAATTATAAGCTGCGGGCCCAATGTAGTTGTGTTTCCTCCATTTTGCTGAATAGAGGGTTCGCCTGGCGCTGGCTGGAGACCTGGTGCCAGCCTCTGGAGTCAGCGTGTCACTGGCGGCGGGTACTTTGTGGGTACCAAACAAGGCATGCCGCCACACCAAGCGTGACTCTACAGGATTCCCATATGGAGGACGGGATGAAAGGCTTTTATCTTCACTTTAACCCCTCTCCTCCTCTGTGCCCCCTCCTCTTTAAGAGCTCTTACAGGCAGGGAAGTAGGTGTAGGATATATACTGTTATAGTTTTGTCAACAACAATTCATCCATGATCAAAAAGGGCAATAATTTGCCAAAAATGAATGATAAATGATTGTTTACAAGGCAAGTTAGAGTTAAAAAGCAACTTGCAGGTCCAATTTCTTTTCACATGAATACAAAAGGAATAGACACACACACACACACACACATACATATTTCCAGTGCTTACGATAACGCATGCTGTTGTACATGATCAAATTGGCACTTGATCTGTCAGACTCCACAAACTCGAATAGGAAGATGCTTAACAGCACGGTTGCCCTCACGGTGGGAAATTTCCAAACAGAAAAAACACAACACAGAACCATAGACCGACACACAGTTACATGCACACTCAGCAGGAAGGAGTTTTCTTTTCACCGAAGCACTTCCAACCTAAAGTGACACATTAACGTGAAGCATGCGTCGTCCAGGGATCCTGCTAGCACCTTGGCTAACGCCTTGTCCAGCTTGCAGCAAACCACCTTTACACAGTGAATGTAGACATAAGATAGATAGATAGATAGATAGATAGATAGATAGATAGATAGATAGATAGATAGATAGATAGATAGATAGATAGATAGATAGATAGATAGATAAGCTGACACTGTATTTGAACACTTAGGTATTTCCTTAAAAACAAAAAAACATCCTTTAAAAAAGAAAGAGACATGTTTGAGTTGTGATTATAAGAGATCCACCATAGCTAGCAAGTGTTTTTTTTTAAACAAAGTTAGTTGGTGAAAATTCTTGTTGAAATTGTTCAACTATGAAAATAAAAAAAATTATCTTTTTTATCCAACCATGGGTTAAAATAACGCCTCCAGTAAAACCAGTAAGAATGCAAAGGCCTTCCCCCTGCACCTAAAATATCTGCTCAAACTGATGCTGGGACAGACCTGGAGAAACCAGACTGGTTGTTAACATATCTGCTGTTGTTGGCGCTTCAAGGGCATTCAGCGAGATCAAAGCGAGGCATTCAGTACGAAAGCATGACATTGTCTTGCACAACAATCCATCAAGCCTCCAATTCAGCTGTCGGTGAATGAGGAAGTGGTCACGAATGCCAGCGGAGGCCTTTCACTGTCTCCTAATGGGCTTTGATGATGGGACACAAAGAGAGCGTCCTAATGGTCGCATACGAGGGCTAATGTCATTTTCGTCATCTGTTTATTGATGCCATTAAAGTGAGAATGACCCAGCCCACACCTTTGTGTATTCAGTAAACGATGATTAAACGACTGCCTCTCTCTTTCTATTTTTTTCTTTCTTCCTTCCTTTCTTTCGTTCTTTCTTTCTCTCCTCTCCTCCTGTACATAGTAGCTCTTTTTTCCTTCCCTCAACGGGGTGCTGTTGTGAATCTCCCTCATCCCCTCTGGGACTTCTTTATTTTTTCAGTTTAGTTTTGTTTGTAAGGCACTCTGCATTTACACCCAGCAGCCCTTTGATGTTGTTGCCTGGGTGCCTGTGGACAAAAGAGCCTCCATCAGCTGGATTTAAGGATGGGGTGGCAGGGGGGGTTAAAGAGGGGGAGGTTTTGTGTGTGTGTGTGTGTGTGTGTGTGTGTGTGTGTGTGTGTGTGTGTTGGGGGGGACGAATAAAGAATCAAAGTAACTGGAATGGGCTTCGGAGGCGGAGGACACCATGTGAAACTTTGAACCATGTACCCCTCTTAAACACAGGCCAGGAGTTCACAGTTGTCATTGCTTTTCGGTTTTGGGCTCAGTTCTCCTTTGTACTTCATGTCATTGTGTCCATATGTCTATTTGTGGCTGTGCTTGTTCGTGCTTTTGTTGGCACTGTATGTTCTTTATCCTTCAGGCCACCTATCAGGGGTGCTTTTAGTACAAACCCTAATTCCAGGGAAGATGGGACATTGTGTAAAACATAAATAAAAACAGAGTACAACATGCAAATATTTTTGTACATCTGTTCAACTGGATACACCACAAAGACAACACATTTAATGGTTAAACTGCAAGACTTTACTGCATATTTGCAATATTCACTTATTTTGAATTTGATTCCCACAACACATTCCAAAAAAGCTGGGACAAGGGCATGTTCACCACTGTGTTACATCACATTTCCTTTAACAGCACTCTGTTTTGGAATTAGGACATTAACTGTTGGCATTTTGTTGATGAAAGTCTTTCCCATTCTTCTTCTTCTTGCTTGGTGTAGGCCTTGAGCTGCTTAACAGTCCAGGGTCTCTGTTGACATATTTTGTGCTTCATAATGTGACATACATGTTCAATGGGAGACAGAACTGGACTGCAGGTAGGTCATTCTAGTACCTACACTTTTTACTATGAAGCCATGCTTTTGTATCATGTGCAGAATGTGACCTGGCATCGTCTTGCTGAAATAAGCTGGAAAGTCCCTGAGAAGATGTCACTTGGATGACAGCATATGTTGCTCCAAAACCTTTGTACTTTTCAGCATTAATGGTGTCTTTACAGATGTGCAAGTTACCCATGCCATGGGCACTATCACATCCCCATACCATCACAGATCCTAGATTTGAACTTTGCTTTGACAACAGTTTGGATTGTCTGTACATTTAACCCTGAAGACATGTGTCCATGATTTCCAAAAACAATTTAAAATGTTGACTTATCAGACCACAGCACACTTTTCTTCTTTGTGTTAATCCATCTCACTGAGAAGCCAGTGGAGTTTTAACTTGCACTTGAAGATGTGGCAACAAACTTAGTTACCTGTTACTGAAATGTACCAGAGTCTGAGTGGTAATATCCTTTGGAAAATGATGAGTTTTTATGCAGTGCCACCTAAAAGACCAAAAGTCACAGGCAATCAGTGTTGCCTTTTGGCCTTGTTGCTTCAAACTGAGATTTCTCCAGGTTCTTTGAATCATTTGATAGTGTATTGGACTGTAGATGATGAAATCTCAAACATTCTTAAACTGTTAGATTATTTTCTTTCACAGTTGTCCACATTGTGGTGAACCTCCCCAGCATGTGACCTTTCATGTTGGTTGGTAAATTTAATAATATTTAACCAAATGAAAGTTAATAACAGACAACAATTTGTAATTAGGAAAGATCAAGTAAGCTGAATATTATATTTGTAATTAGGAAAATATAATATACAGCTTACTTGATCTTAACTATTGTGGTACTCAGTAGAAGAGCTTTTTTTTAGAGAAGTATGTCCCTCCTTCCCAGTCTTACCCACTTGTTTGTATATTGGCAGCTTATTTGTGAAATTGGGAAAGTCGCTCACTTTGCCAAACTGCACAACTGCCTTTGACACCAATGCAAAGTCTGAATTGTACTTTGTGCAGTCCGGTGTAAAGACCACCAGCTGCCGCTGCACAGTCAGAGTTTTTTCTTTCTGTCCTGATCTTTCTGCCTCTTCTCTGTCACAATGCAGAGTTTGTTCTGTTGCACCTTGCTCTCTGGCATTGCCATAACCTCTTCCACTCTGTGCTTTTTCGCCCACCAAGACACACACAGCATGGGCCGCTGATGCCACTGCGGCACCTCACACCCCAGCAGTAGGGGGGAGACAATCTGTGCTCCCTTGGCCCATCAGATCCCCACAGGAGCACTCTGGTCCACTGGAGGTGAATTCAGGGAGCAGCCTTTGGTGGTGCCGACACAGCAGCCCTCTTTCAGCGAAGGCCTCATTAAACCTGACAACATTCCCTCAGCCTGGGCTACATTGTTCAGCCAGCTTAATGCTAAATGGCAATTAAAGACATCACCAAGGTGCGGGTATTAATGCCTGTGAGGAGCACGGAGGCTTTGTGAGGAAGAAATGACAGTTAAGCTGTAATTGAAAGTTTTTCTTTAACGTAAGAGGAAAGATACACTTTATTTAAGCTGGGTCAGCCTATTTTATTCAGAACCTGAATGTAAAATATCACACCAGTGTTCTTGTTCTTTGAAATACGTCACTCTAGTGAAATGTACCTCTAAATGAAATTGTAACTCTGTAATCAAAACTGAGAAAGCATTACTAATCAATATGTCATATTACACAGCATGGGTCCATTTATTCAAGATTTATTTGCGGGTGCTTTGCTTTATATGGTTAAGGCAGAACATAAAGTGGGAAAAACTGAAGGCGGAGGAAAATGGCTCAAAGGATGCAAAAGAAAATTGCAGCCAAAATTAGGTGCTTACAAGGCACAAGCCTCTATGTATGAGTTTTACACTCACCGCTTTATCCAGCACAGCCATTCAACTGTTTGTTTACATAATCCAACCAGCACACACGGCATCTCATTGTATTTAGGCATGCAGACAAGACAACCTATTTCAAACCAAACATCAGTATAGAAAAGAAATGTGACTTAAGTGGCACAACCATTTCTGGGGTTTACAGAAAGTAGTTTGAAAAAGAGAAAATGTCCAGTGAGAGAGGGTTCTCCGAGCACAAATGCCTTGTTGATGCTGGAGGTCAGTAAAGGATAGCCATGATGGTTCAAGACGATAAAAGATGCAGACAGGCTACATCTACAGAGGACCACAACAGGATGCTTAACTCATACACACCAATTGATATGCAAAAAATCCAGCACAAAATTGGGAATATTTGGAGGCAATTTTTGATGTAGCCTGATATTCACATTGATGCCAATATGGCTGCAAAAGAAAAAGTACAATTACATTTTAATCAACAGAATCCAGGACCAACTGTTCACAGATTGTGAGTCTACGAGACATCATCACACTGCAGCTCCAACACCATCTTCTCTCGTAATTTATCCTTCAATTCACGGTTATTTTTATGACTTTTGTCAAAGACATTGGGTTGCCCTGGAAAAAACGTATTCAAGCATGATCAACATGTTGAGTGCTTTGACAGTGACATACATGTCAACAAGTGCTTACTCTGTTCAGGAGTAGGCTTCCTGGATGCAACAATTTGAAAAATTGACAATGACCAAAATAATAACTACATTTTTTCTCCAGGAGATTGCATCGCTGGTGAACAACTGCCTGCAGATCTGGAAAAAACATGATAATTATGCGTGGATTATTTGTAAATAAATGAAATTTTGGTATTCAAAGGACATGAATCCACATAGGCTGACCGGAACTGAAAAAAACAAGACAGGAAAAATGCTTCTAGGTCAGATGACTGCTTAATCAAATCCATCCTGCCTTGTTTCATTGGTTCAGGCTGGTTGTGTTGGCGGAATAATGTGAGGGTTATTTCCATTGCACACTTTGGACCCCTTTGGTGCAGACTGAGCGTTAGTTGAATTTTCAGCTTACATGAGTATTTATTCTGAGCATGTCTGTTCCCATAGGACCACACAGTGTACACATCCTCTGATTTTCACTTTAAGAAGAATAATTCGCTCTGTAGCAAAGCTCAAATCATCTCAATCTCGTTTCTTGAATGTAACAATGAACTCACTGTATTCCAGTGGCCTTTTTAGTCACCAGATATAAATAGAGCCCTTTTGACATGCACTGTCATATACCACTTATCTGCACTTATAGAAAGCCATAATAATTATCACAGCCCTATGTACCTTATAATCCACTTTTGATACCATAGACTCTACATAAACACACTGTTCTGCAGCACATGCACACTGGATTGTCACTTTAACTTGACAAAAGTAGCAAAACACAAGTACATGGACTCAGTGTGGCAGCAGTACCTTGGGCATCTCAGTCTACTGAATGGACTTCAGTGCTCTGCTACAGAAAGACAACACAAATGCCTTTAAGTGTCTTTCATCATAGATAAGCTTATTAAAGTATAATTAGAATGCCTGTGCATGAAAATATATCATGTAATGATTAAACTAGATCAAGGATGGACAACTTTACCCTCCTATGGGAGCACATTAATACTCCTTAGAGTTGGAGGGCAAACAAGGAGATGCTCATTTCAGCCCTGCCAAGGAGGTTTGGTTTTTGTCTGTCTGTCTGTCCATCTGTCTGTGAGCAGGATAAAAAAAAAATTCACAAGATTCCAATGAAATTTTCAGGGAATGTTGTTTGTGGCCCACATAAGAAGTGATTAGATTTTGGTGGCATCCAAATCCAGGAATTATTTTCAAGGAGTGCAGTCTGTGACCCTGTCGTACCAACTAGGTGTCTTTTCCAGGGATTTTACCAGTGTTCTCTTAATGGCCAGCAGAGCTAGACTGCTTAAACGGCCTTGGCCCATTGTGTCGTGGGTGTAAGACTTGAGCCGCTTTAAACAGGAGAAGCTCCTTTCCAGAACAACTAAATTCAAAACTTAGAAGATGCTCCGGTGGAGGGTTATACTTCAAGATCGCTGATTGGCTCATTTCACTGTCAATCAAAACACTGTCTCATAGATCCCCAGAGACGCTGAGCGTCCAACGGGCGGGATGTAGCCCAGCATTTATCCAATGACCGTCCAGTTTCCACAGTGGAGCAACCCACTCTACGCTTCCCCATCGAAGTCAGAAGACGCTCAGCGTCCGACTGTGTTAAAGCGCTGAGACGCTGTGGGGATGAATGAGAAAGAAGTCGCCCCAGTTACCTGTGATAAGTAGCTGATTCTAAACAAAAGATGAAGGTGTTCTAGCGAATGAAATGTCAATGAAATGTACATATCACTACTTTTTTGGGGAACATTTTAGGGGAAGCTGAGCTTCCCTTGCAGTCTTAGAGCAATCGCCTCTGTTACACAGCTAATTTCTTGTATATGGCTTTCCGATAACTTAACACAATTATGGGAATATTATGATATGTACAATTTAAAAAAAAAAAATCAATGGTAGGTTTTCACTTGGTTTTTCCTCAAGTTCAACAATTAAACTATTTGGGGGGGGTGGGGGGGGGGTGGAGGTACTTCTTTACACCACTGGTATGAATTCAAGTATCTATATATATAAAGACGGTTTGATTAACATTATTGTGGGTCCCATGTCAACATCACTTAAAATCTAAATGTTCTCAGCAGGAGATGATGGAGCCTGAAAAAAGTATAAAAACAGAAAATATTTTAGGCTAAATCTCAAACAGGCATTCCAATCGTGTTTCTGTCGCCCTCAAGTGGACAAAATGTTCCCAAACGTCTTTAGACAGCTAAGATATGTTTTCAGGAATCATTTTCGACTTGTTTGTGCTTCTATAAACGATGTAATTGACAAATCATCCTGAACAAAGAACTTCACGTGCTAGACCACCACATTTCTGTCAGTTTTGTTGTTTGCCAGGTGGAAAAATCAGGTAATGTGCTCCAACTGATCACAGCGTACTTTCCTGCCAAGTTGTTTTCCACAGTAATTATCAGATCAAAGCATAACACTGTGTGTCACTTGTTTAACTCAGCGCACATATACAATCATCAGAGCCTGTTTAGATCCAGTACCCGCCAGGCACGCTCCGCCATGGTGGACTTTTTGGACATCGGCTTCAGTTCTTATTTATTTGCTTGTGTTCAGTCACGAAACAAGCAGAGGTTAAAGAGCATGGGCTCCACATGCTGGAGGGGTCTCTGCTGTGTAAACCTTCAGAGTGGCATCTGCAAATGGAGCCAATTGGGGACTGGTTATAGCACAGATGAATGAAAACAGTGTAAACAGTCTGCGAACCATCAATATCTGCTTGGTGGAAGGATGCAACTGTAACATCTGTCCCAGCAGGATAGTGATTAAGCTATATTTACAGGCAGCACAGGAAACAGGCCCACAGCTTATCTGAGTGCAGACAGGTTTAACACAGCTGTTCTGAGAGGACACTGAGGGATGTCATGGATGGAAACACAAGGTAATGGCCACCTGAGTCGTATTTGAAGCCAGAAACATTTTTTCTGTTTGTCAAACCATATTTTGACTTGGGTGGCCCAACATGGACTAGGGATGTTCCTTGGTAGATAATTGGACATCTGGCAAACTTAAGCTTCATTTAGTGAACAAGTTCAAATTAAAAGGACACCTGGAAAAAGGTCAAAATTTAGATTTTTTTGTTCAACATTAGATCAATGAGTTAACAATGTGAAAAAGGTATGCAGACTGGATTTGGCCCAGATAGTAGTACAAGCTAGACTGGGGGGAATATTCAGTCCAACCCTACCTGATCTAGCCAATGGATTTATTTTTTCTTGATGTCCGGTCCCCTACCTATATCGATGGGTGTGAGCTCGATTCAGATCTGACTTTTTCTAGTTTTCTGGCTTCAGCAAATAAGGCTTTTCAGCGCAGTTTCCAAGCTGCTTAAGGGCAGAAATTCATCCAGAGGGAAACCTGTAAGTGAATCACAGCGGCTTAACAAAAACAATCTGAAGTTGCTTTGCATCTCAACTTAAATCTTCTCTGTGACAGCGTCATAACCTGACACACCAGATGGACCATTCAAGATATCTCACTAGTCCATCTGGGAAAGTGCTATCAAAAGAGTTAGTGAATGGACAGATCCTTTCGAAAGCATATCCGACAGGTGATTGGATGATCTATCTGTCATTCACATTTGTTACCCTTCAATCAGATAATGTAGCAGGCAAGCAGAAAGTGACTTTGTGAAAGAGACTTTGTGGAACAGAGTCTAACCAAAACATGATGAAAATGGACTGAAAATAGCCTTTCTACAGAGAAGTTTGTACTGGTCATTTACAAAAGAAATGTGACCCTGATCTGATTAAACTGCTACTGTTAGCATCTATGCTGAAATCAACATGCAGCAATTTTCTGCTGTTTTCTTGCTCGTTGTTCCCACTTCTTCCTCCATTAGGGCACTGATTGTGGAATCCCACTTTGGGCCTCACACAACTGCTGTAGATTGGAGCTTGGCGAGATGGATGTTCCTGATTATAGACATTGAATTAGGCAGGTATTAAATAGACTTTTGTTTGTCATTCCAAACATTATGAATACAGACCTGATCAAAATCTTAAGACCAGATAAAAAATTTATATAATTTACCTCTTCCACATTTGGATCTTATTGAGGTTTTAAGTAGAGCTACAATATGCAAAAGCAAGAAGGGGGAGTGTGACAAAAAGCACTTTGGAAAAGTAATTTATTGAAAACAACAAGTAAACTGAAATAGGCTGTTTATCAGCTGATCAAAAGTTCAAGACCACAGGCTTTTAAAGCCAAAATCTGCTCAAAATTTTTATTTTCTCTCAGGCATTCACACAGTCATGCCCTCCTGATGGTTAAAGCTAAGAAGCTTTCTCTTCTTGAACGTGGTCGGATCGTCGAGCTGCATAAGCAAGGCCTCTCACAGCATGCCATTACTGCTGAGGTTGGACACAGTAAAACAGTCATTCTAAATTTTTTAAAAGATCCTGAGCATTATGGAATAAAAACTCAAGTGGTAGACCCAAAAAAATTACACCTGCGCTGAGCCAGAGGATCCGATTGGCTGTCTGTCAAGACACAGGGCGGTCCTCGACCCAAATTAAGGCCCTTACTGGTGCCAACTGCAGCACAATAACCATCAGACATCATCTACGGGAAAAGGGTTTCAAAAACAAAAAACGAATTAAAAGACCTTGTCTCCTTCAACACCACAAAACTGCCCGTTTAGACTTTGCCAGGGAGCATCAAACATGGGACATTGAAAGGTGGAAAAAAGTTTTATCTTCTGATGAGAAAAAATGAACCTTGACGGTCCAAATGGCTTCAATGTTACTGGCATGACAAGGAGATCCCACCTGAGATGTTTTCTACACTGCACAGTGGAGGGGGGTCCATCATGATCTAGGGTGCTTTTTCATTCAGTGGAACACTGGAGCTTCAGGTGGTGCAGGGTCGTCAAACGGCGGCTGGTTACGTGCAGATGTTGCAGCGGGCATCCCTCATGACTGAGGGCCCTCGTCTGTGTGGTAACAGCTGGGTTTTTCAACAGGACAACGCTGCAGTTCACAATGCTCACTTGATGGGAGAATAACATCACTATTTTGGACCATCCTGCATGTTCCCCTGATTTAAATCCCATAGAGAACGTTTGGGGATGGATGGCAAGGGAAGTTTATAAAAATGGCCATGAGTTCCAGACAGTTGATGCCCTTCGTGAAGCCATCTTCACCACTTGGAGCAATGTTCCCAAAAGCTTCCTGGAAACACTTGCATCAAGCATGCCCAAACAAATTTTTTGAAGTGATTAACAAGAACGATGGAGCTACTCATTACTGAGTCCTACTGAGAAAATCTTTTGTTCTGGTTTGGAGAGTTTTTTGTAATTTTTTGAGTGATGGTCTTAAACTTTTGATCAGCTGATAAACAGCCTATTTCAGTTTACTTGTTGTTTTCACTGAATTACTTTTTCAAAGTGTTTTTTGCCACACTCCCCCTTCTTACTTTTGCATATTGTAGCTCTACTTAAACCTCATTAAGGTCCAAATGTGCAAAAGGTAACTTATAGCAATTTTTCAACTGGTCTTACGATTTTGATCAGGGGTGTATAGCATATAATGCAAGCAGTCATTTACCAAGGTGCTAAGGTTACACTTTGTCTCACCAACTATTCTCTTTTGAAATTGTTTAGGTTGCCACTTTTTACTCTCCGTTACAAGCAAAAATGACAACCACAATAGTCACTATCACAAGTCCAAAGTAAAATGAGCTGATATGACTTAGTAAGCCACACAAAAATCAGTATACCAGCCGATTGACAAAGATTAAATAACAATAACAATTAAAACTTTCAGGTTGTGTTGGACTTAACATCCCACTTTTGATCGACTTTTTCCTCTACTTTGCATCTGTAAAAATGGACTCTTACCATACATACTTCAAACAGCTGTGCTACATTAGCTTTCAAATGAGTCTTCTAGAAGCAGCCCAGATAGCTGATTTAAAAATGTATGCTGCCTTGGCAATGCAAGCACCCACACACTATCCAAGATTGGGGATGGCATCTGGGGTAGCTGTGAAGAGGACCCATGCCACCCCTGGCACCCTCCAAAGACATCTCTAAGGTGCTGTCAAGTCGTGCTTCTCTGTGAATCCTGCCCAGCAGATTCTATCTGATTCAAGAAAAAGTCCAGAAATTGATGACAGTTCAGTCAGATTTCACTTTCTCTTTCAAGACTTCAAACACTCACTGAAATAACAAGAGGAAGTCTGGCACTCTCCACCATTACCACATTTTGAGGTTTGTCCTTTTCAAAAATCATGTCTGTGGTCATATAAGTTGGACTTAAGTAGTTTACTCAGCTGCAGATGAACAAGCTCTGTTTCCCTTCTCAGCGTCTGAGATGCAGCAGAGAACAAAATCACCCTGATGTTTGTGTTTTTACGTTGTTACTGAGCACCTGACCTTCCCTTTCATATTGTGACAGCTAAGAAAGATGTAGGAAAGAGATAGAGCGGCCGTCAGCAAATACAAGAGTTCACAACCACAAAGACGCGGTTCAGTTACGCTCTGTCCTCTTTGTGCCTTTTTCAACAGGGTGAGAAGTACATTGAAATAAACAGTGTCAACTTTTCCCATGAACTTAATAGGATCATCACTGTTTTTCATCACAGCGTTTAATAGCTGATATTGACCAATGCTGAGAAATCATCAAAGTTTCAGTGGAGTTCACTCCAAGGTCAGTTTTGCTGTTCTCAACATAGATTGACGTACAGTATCTTAAGCCAAGCAAAATGTGCTGATGGAAGGGGGCTCAACTCAGGGCAACATTGTCCTGATGTAGCTTGCCACTTCTAAATGCTGCATTAATGATTGTGACGTCCCTTGAAAAACGCCATTTAAACAGGGCGTATAAGCTATTTCAACACTTGCTACAGCAGCTGATCTCGGTACTCTGGCACCAAGCCTAGAGGACAAAAGAAGGCTGTCTCCATACCAGCCAACAGAGGTCCAGGGCAAAGGAGGACATAGCTGACCCAAAGAGCTAATGTACATCAAATGGGTCAGCGGGGTCCAACATTTGCCAACAGAGATGGAAGCTGTAGCTGTGGGTAGCAAAGGTAAGATCAGAGGTCAACTCTTGCTGGCAATCACAAGCCTGATGGATCAATTATGTGAAACTTCAACGCCGGTAATTTTTCTACATACCTACTGAACATTAACATTAGCCAACTGACTTTAACTTAGTTCTGGGTGGTCTGCTGGATGTTTCCCTCTACGTAGGCAAAACTTTGCCAAAATATCAGTGTGTAAATGCAGCTTGGGCGACAATAATGTATGCATCAAAAAGATGTTTTTATTAGTACCTTGACCCTCTCACTATCATAGTACTGCTCAGTCACAGTGTTTGATATATTATCCTGGTTTGCTTTTCGAAGACAAGAACATAAACATGAGCTATACCTGATTACATGATATGTGACTCGTCAACTTCAAACAATCATAACACAGCATCATAGTTGACAAATTTACTAGCCTATAAAGCCTCAAATTTTTAGTGACCTAAATCAGCTTGCAAGTGTATGAAAGGCCAAACTCCAGAGAAAAGCTTTTACAGAAACATCTGCATGTGGACAAGGCTGCAGAGTGCCTTTCACTGGCCACAGTTACATATGATGTTTTTTTTAATTGGAAAGAAGTATTCAGAATTAAATAATTCAGAATTCAAGTACTCTCCTTGGCGTCTACAAGGAATAAGTCAATAGAAATAGACTTGACTTATTTGTGTCTAACGGAAGAAATAAAACTTTAGTTCAGCGTCTCCAGCATCTCTGTTGGGGAAACCTTGTCCAACTTGGATGCTACAACTTTGAAAGGGTCGGACTTTTTATATTTATGTCCATCCACTCTTTTCATTATTTCCAAATCTTCTAAGACTCTTATTACAAAACCCAAATCCAGTGAAGTTGGCACGTTGTGTAAACCGTAAATAAAAACAGAATACAATGATTTGCAAATCCTTTTCAACTTATATTCATTTGAATACGCTGTAAAGACAAGATATTTAATGTTTGAACTGAGAAACTTTATTTTCTTTTGCAAATAATAATCAACTTAGAATTTAATGGTAGCAACACATTGCAAAAAAGTTGGCACAGGGGCATTTTTACCACTGTGTTACATCGCCTTTCCTTTTAACAACACTCAGTAAATGTTTGGGAACTGAGGAGACCAATTTTTGAAGCTTTTCAGGTGGAATTCTTTCCCATTCTTGCTTGATGTACAGCTTAAGTTGTTCAACAGTCCGGGGTCTCCGTTGTTGTATTTTACGCTTCATAATGTGCCACACATTTTCAATAGGGGACAGGTCTGGACCACAGGTAGGCCAGTCTAGTACCCGCACTCTTTTACTACGAAGCCACGCTGTTGTAACACGTGCAGAATGTGGCTTGGCATTGTCTTGCTGAAATAAGCAGGGGCGTCCATGAAAAAGACTTGGATGGCAACATATGTTGCTCCAAAACCTGTATGTACCTTTCAGCATTAATGGTGCCTTCACAGATGTGTACTGTAAGTTACCCATGCCTTGGGCACTAATACACCCCCATACCATCACAGATGCTGGCTTTTGAACTTTGTGCCTATAACAGTCCGGCTGCTTCTTTTCTTCTTTGGTCCGAAGGACACGACGACCACAGTTTCCAAAAACAATTTGAAATGTGAACTTGTCAGACCACAGAACACTTTTCCACTTTGCATCAGTCCATCTTAGATGAGCTCGGGCCCAGCGAAGCCGGCGGCATTTCTGGGTGTTGTTGATAAATGGCTTTGGCTTTGCATAGTAGAGTTTTAACTTGCACTTACAGATGTAGACGAACTGTAGTTACTGACAGTGGTTTTCTGAAGTGTTCCTGAGCCCATGCGGTTATATCCTTTACACAGTGATGCTGGTTTTTGTTGCAGTACCGCCTGAGGGATCGAAGGTCACAGGCAGTCAATGTTGGTTTTCGGCCTTGCCGCTGACGTGCAGTAATTTCTCCAGATTCTCTGAACCTTTTGATGATATTACGGACCGTAGATGATGAAATCCCTAAATTCCTTGCAATAGCTCGTTGAGAAATTTGACTGTTGGACAATTTGCTCACACATTTGTTCACAAAGTGGTGACCTTGTTTGTGAATGACTGAGCATTACAGGGAAGCTGCTTTTATACCCAATCATGGCACCCACCTGTTCCCAATTAGCCTGTTCACCTATGGGATGTTCCAAATAAGTGTTTGATGAGCATTCCTCAACTTTCTCAGTCTTTTTTGCCACTTGTGCCAGCTTTTCTGAAACATGTTGCAGGCATCAAATTCCAAATGAGCTAATATTTGCAAAAAATAACAGTTTTCTTGTCTTTGCTGTGTATTCAATTGAATATAGGTTGAAAGGGATTTGCAAATCATTGTATTCTGTTTTTATTTACGATTTACACAACGTGCCAACTTCACTAGTTTTGGGTTTTAAATAAATTTGAGTTCAATGCTTGCTTAGGGTGGCCATCCTGGAATATGTTCCTGTCAGCACTCAGTATGTGCATCATCCCAACAGGACATGGGGACTAGCATGTGCAGAATGACAGGAATTAATTTTATGCAGGATGAATACATGATTGAGGAATTATTCAATAAGAAGTTAAAATCAGAGTAAACCAGGCATCTACTTTTGAATTTAGTTTAATTCCAAATGGCCAATTTCAGAATTGGGTGTCTACAAGGTCACTTTAATCTTTTAAAAGAGGATTTAAGTTTTATTATAAAAAGGAATCCAAGCTCTCATGTAAACATAGCCACTGGTGCACATTTTTTTAGGCTAATTGTCAGTTTTAATAGCTCCATGGTTTCAACATTTCCTTTAATCAAGGGAATTGGACTGTCATCAAGAAAACATGGAAACATTATCTGATTTTTTGTTGTCAGGAAATATATTTGCCTTTGTGTTGTCTCCACATAATTTATGCAGTTGTCTTCTCCAAACGGTCAATGTGACCTTCTCTGTCATAACGTTTTTCAAAGCTTGACAGCACAAAGGATCACCTGATTTAGTTTCATCTTTTTCAGCAACTTCATTTCAACACACCCACACCAATTTTACACTCCTTTTTAAAATGTACTTATTTATTCTTTATTTGTGTCAAATGAACACAAACTGGCAATTGTCATGTTTGTACTCTGACTGCTGGTTTGATTCTGTTGATCGTCAGTGTTTCTATTTAAAGAATAGAAACAGCAGTAGCATTTTACACAGTAACAACACCATTAATAGAGTTTTGATGTCATTATTACTATTTTTTAGCCATGTCCCGCTCACACAAAAACACAGTCTTGTTTTCTCTTGTCAGCAACATCTGAAAGTCAGCTCAGTCCTTAGTCCTGCATCTCCACAGCTCAGTGATCAGGGCTCTGGTTCTGCAGGGTGCAGGCTCCCCTGGTGCTGTTGGCCAGCAGGAAGCGTGCTGGATGGGAGGAAATGGAAGAGGAGCAGAGGGACACCTGGCCTTTTCTCTCTGAGCACTCAGACATGTCACTGCTTTGCCTCTTGACAGAACCAGGATGCAGGATATTGCCCCGCCATTGATGTGCAACAGGAAGCCCCTTGGCCCATGTAGAGTATCAATGCACCATCCAGCAGCACCAATAGGAAACTGGGATGCCTTAGACGGCTCTGCCTTCATTCTGAGTCAGTCTGATTCTCTTTTCGGACAAAAATGAGCTCAGACCTTATCAAGCACTTTTACGTCTGGGTGCTTTTTCTGCAGTAACAAGACTTATTTAGAGCATGAAGATAAACTAAGAGCATTGTTGATTACTTTGTTTGATAAAATCAAAGTTTTACAGATGATTGGCTTTTAAACTGAGTAAAGTTGGAAGAGGAAAAGGTGAAAGTCGAGCAAGATTTACAGGCTCTGTCAAATGCTATAAAAATTAATGCACAGTGAGTCAATTTAAACGTTTCTTTCCCATTTTCTTCCTGC
Source organism: Scarus forsteni (assembly GCA_036419115.1). Lineage (NCBI taxonomy): Eukaryota > Metazoa > Chordata > Actinopteri > Labriformes > Labridae > Scarus > Scarus forsteni. Next base: position 16,595,319 of record JAZDUH010000342.1, read on the forward strand.
AGCTTCTCTCCCAGTCTCTGTCTCACTGCCTCGTGGACCTGTGAGTGACTGAGTGCTTTTATAATACCGGCTCTTTGTTTTATGCACAGAAAACTAAGCGCACCAGTGGCCCCTTTGAAGCCTTTTCCAATTTATTGTTGTTTCTCCAGGAGAAGCTTAGTTAAGTTACAGCTCATTTTGATTGGATCTGCTCCTTTGCTGTTTTTGGAGAGCGTTTACCGTTTTATGTCTGGAAACAAGTATGGCTCGCTCCTCTTAGTCAAATAAAGAGAGAAAATTCATCAAAGAGAGTGCAGAAATGTACCTCGTTTCAAAGGTTGATGTGTCTCTTAGACATGGAACGGTCTCCTTTTGAATTTTTGTCAGAAATTCTCATTAAATGCAGAAATCAAACCACTTGATTTGCATTTCAAAACCAGCTTTCCCGCAACACAGGTCAAACATACTCTGCACCAGGCTGTACTGACCCCAGTGAAAAATATTCTTCTTGACAAGGGGACAGGAAGAAAGTGAGAACAATTGGAATATTGTGATAGACTGAGATTAATTTTGCTTGGAATTAATGTATAAAAATGACTGGAACAGGTTTGACCTTATAAACCAGGTACAAGCTCGAGATGTCTACTTGTAGGTCTGTACTTTCAAAACGCAGCATTTCTGTGTGCTTAGCCTCCTGTCCAAACACAAATGCTATTTTAGGTCACATTTTGGAAAATAAACTAAATTCAGGCTGTCTCGTACTGCACATGAAAAACAACATCTTGGGGCTAAAAAAACACACTCTGCTTGGTCTTCAAAGTGACTTACTTTCCTTCACCTCCTACAAGCAACAATATGACATGTTGGATGTGACCTGATGTTGACCATGTCTTCTGGGGGCCCTTGGCCCCCTGCCATGGTTGCCGTACAACATAGGGTTCGAATAGTCAGTGGTCCCATTATACAATATCATTAAGATTCTTGAGTCTTGATATAGTTTAGTGAAATATTTTACTAAATGCTAGGAATTGCAATACTTAACATTGCAATATATTCTAACCATTCATTGTCTGCATTTGCATCCAAAGACATTAAAAATGACCAAATTCTATGAAATTGAATTAGACATACACATCAGTAAATTCATAATGTCATTTCAGTCTCATCAAAAACAGGACGTTTACTCATAGACTGATGTCCATGTGTAGTTAGCTAATGCAACCTGCTCCACTGTTTCTCTGCCTCTCTTCAGCTTTTAGCTTCACTGCTCTGAAAAGATCACTGCTGTAACTTGCTGCTGTTGTTGAAGTGACACTTAGAGATGGCAATTTACATGTAAGAAAAGCCCTTGTGGTCCTCAAACTGGCGAAGTTTTGCACATAAAGTTAGTCATGGATTGATCTTTTTCTCAGATCTCTCAGATCTGAGACAAGCAAAGCATGTCCAGCGTTGGCTGGTTTATCATTAGGGTTAATTTAGTATTAGCTTTGCTGCCTTTAGCTTTTGTTGTTTGAGCTGTTTTACTCTCATAAGTGTCATGTCGATCTCTTATGTCCCTTTCAATGCCTAAGATAATTCACACATTGTATTTAAATGCAGATGTGGGGTGCTGGTTTGGTGAAGTGGTTAGCAACCAGGCACATCCCATGTACTGCACATAAGTCTTCCGTCCCGGGTTCGAATCCAGGCTGTGGCCAGTTTGCAGAGTGTCTTCCTCTATTCTCTCACCCCTTTCATGAGCCTATCCACTGTCTCTCTCCTATCAATAAAGGCACAAAATACCCAAAACATACATAAAAAAATGCAGAACTGCCTTCACTGTCTCCTGCACAGCCATGATTGTTTTCACTACAGTACAATGAACTTCACCGTCTGAACTGGTTCAACAGCCCCATTGTGTGAATTTAATAAGTAATCCATTTTATTTCTTCAGTTTCATTAGTCCCAATTAAACATTGCAAATTGATAAATTAATACATTCAAAAACACCATACCAAAAAAAAATATATCAAATATTGCAATACTACAGTTTCTCGACTTATTTCTTTCAGCCTGTTGTTACAAAAGATGTTGAAACCATCAAGAATACTCATAAACACCTTTAACAACATAACTTAAACAGGATTATAAGATATGTCTCACATTTGAATATAAACAGAAAAATATTTGATTAAAACCTTCAAACATCACTTAACATGCATGTCACAGATACTGGTACATGATAATCAACTTCAACAGTGCCTTTATGCATTTTTGTGTGTTTTTATAAAACCTTTTTTGAGAAGAGGACTAAATTCTCCATTTTAAAAGTACTTGCCTACATGTGGACATAACCTTGAAAGATTCAGTTGAGAAAAAGCCATGTTTTGACTCTGGTATTCTAACATTCCTATGATCAGAAGGTTATCTCAGTAATTGCAGTGGTTTGGTGAAGGCCACATGAGCCACATGGCCCAGTCCTCATTCATCTCAACATTTCCCTTGTGCCAATCGATCAATGACTGTCACATGACTACAGCTACAGGCTGAGTGAGGGGTCCCATACCTGTAGAAGAGAGCGGGGCAGTCTCTCTGCTTTGAACCTGCATCACAAGGGATTACAGCTCAGGTTTGCACAACATAGCAGACAGGAAGCTGTTAAAGACAAGGACCAACACTGCCTCCTGACCTCTGAGCCTCACATCCTGACCTCTCCTGCAATCTGACATGAACCCTCGTCCACATGAAAGCTGTCCTGTTTACTCACCAGGGCTAATTTAGAGTTCCGGTGCCCCTGACCACTGAGAGAGAGGACAGTCAACACGCTGGGCTCTGGACTCGAGGAGGAGACTTTGAACTCTTGTGTGAACTGATGCAGAAAGAAAAAAATAGAAACATAACTTGAACAGTTGTTTACATCTGCTTCCATTTTCTGTTTTTAATATTCCTGAGATTCTTTCTTTTGGTTAGAGGTATGAAATCATTTCAGTTCTAGAGATATAATCATTTTATGATAATAAAGTCATACAACATTATTACAGGCAATGTTATCAAAGATTTGGGGATGTCTTCATATAGGCAGGTAATTTGGAAACACAGGTTTTTCTCTTCATTTTGTCCTTCTCTGTTACTGTAAGCAGCATTTTATGTCACTGAAAATGGTAAATTAAAAAACTCGACCTCGGGTCCCTCCACCTGAGCATGGAAGACAGCGTTTTGAGCCTGAGACATCACCCTGCACCGACTTCTCCTGATGTCGCATACAGTATTTTACATTTTTACAGTTGTTTACATTGTTACATCAGACACCACTAAACTGTTGCTGTTTATACGTGCTGCCAACTGGATATGTACATTATTGACATACATTCAGTTGATCCCCGGTATACTGCTGCTTTAAAAATAATATAATAGCACTGCCAACATTTTGAACCAGTGGGTCAGGGGTTTAAATGTTGGCCTGCCATCTTTAGCAATATAACAATGATTACTGATTCTGTGACATTCATGTAAGATTGAAGTAAAACAGACTCAATAAGTTTAGTTTTTAATGGATGTTATACATCTCTCATGTTTGTGTTCAGTGATGAAAATCCTGAAAAATAAAACATTTCTGTCATGTGTACAAAAAAACTTAACAAAGGAAAACAAGGAAAAGGATCCAAATGCAAATAAGCAAAGAAAAATCTGTATTTAAACTAAAAGGTAAAAAAATACTTAAAAAAAACATAAAATTTAAAACAAATGGGAACTTACAAAACACTGAAGAACAAGAGAAAACGGTGGCACAAAACATGTGGAGTCATGGGAACAAACTGGTTACACACACTGAGTTCACACAAGGCAAAAGCAGGATATGAGCAGGAAACAGCCGGAAAGAACTGACACAGAAAAGCAGACACAAAAAGACTATACACACAGGGGTAATCAGATGCAGGTGAAACAATCACACTGGTTACTGGATCACAATCAGGGATTCACATGCAGAGGTGAGGGAAGGAAACACTAAGAGAGACAAGAGTGAGAGATTTAAAAAAAAAAAAAGAATTACAAAAACTTGAGAAACACAAGGAACAAGAGGTTTAAACATACAGTACTAAATAAAACAAAACCAACAACAACTATGATAAATTCACTCATTAGACTCCTTTTAGTCCTTAAAGGTGTAGTCAGCGATCTTCTAATCTTTTAATCTAATGCAGTATTTGTTAAATTCAACGTATTTCTCCTCTCCATCCACAAGATGTCCCCACTGACAGCATGTTGAAAAAAAAGTCTGGTTTCAATACACAGCCTTGGCTCTGAATTTCAGCAGGTAAATACTGTGGCTCGGGCCGAGTTACCAAAACAGGGTACACCCCCCCACATCCAGGGGGCGATCATACTCATGCGCAGATCAGACAGAGGGGGGAGGGGGAGTCGTAGGTTGCGTAGCGTGCGCAGTTAGCGTAAGAGAGAGATACAATAGTAGCAATGGCTAAAAAACAGCCCAAAAGAAAAAGGTCAGAGGAGCAGTAAGTGAAAAAGAAGGGCTATGTCCATGAAAGAGTGAAGACCTGGGTCAACATTGGTGTTGCTTTCTGACAGTGGAGGGAACTCCGCCAATTTAAAGACCTGAAAACGGACGCGGATGTCGCCGTCTGTCTGCTGGATAGGTAAGCAACATTAGCTTTGTGGTGCTTCACATAATAGTAACAGCCGTCTGGCATTCATCTTATTGTCTAATGCCAAATCTGCCAAAATGTACTGTTGTCGTGATGTTATCAATATTGTCAGTCGAGTTGTCTGACGAGTCGGGGTTACCTTAGCTACGTTGGTCAGCTACGCAGTTTCTACAGCCATTTCCATGACGATGCACGTCCATCAGCTTTCGGGAGTGGAGCCAGGGGTGAGGTATGAAGGGGGAGGCGGGTCTAAATTCGTCAATAAACAACCTCTCCACTTGTTTTCTCCCACATCGCTGAGTACACCTTTAAATGGAGTTGCTCTGACGTTAACTTTAGCTCAATTGGGGATGATATTCACCACCTGCCAGCAAACAAAAAGAAGAATCAGCTTGGCCGGGTCCAGCATAAAACAAAATAACATTTGCCATTTGTCAGTCATACTGCATACTACTACCAAATACAGTTTTCTGTGTATAGTATACCACATGCTGTATAGTAGTATCAAACAGTATCAAGTAGGAGAAAAACAAGACAAAGTCATGAACATTGGAGGCAAACTTTAAACTCAAATAGGGAACACTAAAAACTCAAAGAATAACGAGGATTAAAAACAGACAAAGTAGGGGGTACAACAACACTGGAAACACTGGGAAAATAAACAAATTAAATAGGAAATACATGAAACTAAATTAGGAAATATCCAGAGATACATAAGAGAGTTTCAGATAGTCTATAGGATATAAACCCTAAAATCATTGCAGATTTAGACAGTGTGTGTCTGCAGTTTTATTCCCCTATACCGATAAGAGCAGCTTTTTACAAATGTCTACTCTAATACATGCATAAACTGAGCATATCTTGGAGGTCAAAGGTCCAAGAAAGTTGGAGTTATCTTGCTTGTGAACATGTTTAGAATGTATGAGGGATCTCATTCAAATGTGATGCCTTAAATCCCCCCTCGGTCTCTCTGTCTGTCAGAATGTTGACCTAAAGTTAAGTTGAGAGAGTGTTAAAGGAAAGCTGCATCCATAAACTTTCTTCTGAGGCATTCAAAAGCAAAGGCTGTCTTCTGTGGCTCTGTCCAGTTCTTTATACAGTTTGTGGATTATTCTCATGGTGATGGCAAAAGGCTGTAGACAGGCCATGGACTTGTTTTGAAGTAAAACCATTAAAAACTGTAATTTGCATTATATGTGACCTTCAGATGTGTCAGAATTTTCAGGTGTACCACTTTTATCTGCACAAATCTGCCTGCAGTGAATATTAGCCAACCGCGCAGAGCAACACATGCCTGCTGATGAAGTCCTTTAACAAGTCTAACAAAGGCCAGCCTCACACTGTGCCACCTGCCACCAGCTAAAGAGATTTTAGTCATTACTAGCTCTTTTATAAATATCATCAAACATCGGGCCCTTTCATCATTTGGAGTGCGTGACCTGTAGGTCTACAGCCTCTCTGAGCCTCGCTCACAGATCTGGTGTGGGTCGGTGCTCGAGTATTTTTATATCATTGCTTTTGATCTGACCTAAAAATAGAGCGCTCTGCTGACCTCCGTTCCAAGCTGGCCTCTGCAGCTCATTTAGGGGTCCACCTCTCCAAACACACACAGGCCATTTTGACGTCACCCTGTCCAAACTGCTAATTTATTTTTAGACAGGAAATTAATGGAATGGTCTTGTTTCTTTGCTGTGTTATGTAAGGGGATTACTCTGTTGTTATTGCCTATGCTCAGACCATGTAGGCCACCACACAGAGGAGGGAAGTGGAGGGGACTTGGGGTGGAAGAGGAGGGTAATGCGGTTAAGGTAGCAGTACAGAGCTCCAGAAATAACCCAGCTGTGGGCCTAATTGTACATCTCGCTTGCACCCTTTTCCCTCTTCAGCTGCATGCCAAGGTCTCTGACCTTATCATCCACATCACTGGTTCCGGAAGAATCCTTTCCGCCCCCTGCAGCTACCAAAGCCCCGGCCGATACATGGAGCACAGCAGCAAACCATCTTTGGCCTTGGACTAACAGCCAAGCGCCACAACCAGTTAGGAGTGATCCCAGCCGAGCGCCCAAGTGGCTCAAACTGCCAGGTATGTTCTAATCATCGCCGGCGTGGGCCCCGTGGCTCCTTAACAAAGCTTAGCCTGAGGACCCCAGGGCCCCTCAGGGAGGCAAGAGGCCCCCAGGTGACCCACATGTCACAGCGGTATATAACAGTCAACAAAGATGCTACTTATAGATCATCAATATGGACTAAAATCCTATTTTAATAATTGAGTTGAATGGCAATACAGGGTGTAAACATATTTTTTTGTAAATAAATCCAACACAAACATTTATTAACCCTGTTACGACTAGTAAAAAGAAAATAAGAGCATGAAGGCCTTTGTACACCAGACACGATTTTTTTGTGCAAGTAATTCTCATGTAATTATGTTTTTTTTTTATTAAAAAGCTTATACAAAGAGAAATGTTGGCTTTTTTAGGCTGGTGATCAAGTTTTCTTAAGTAATGCATCCAGTAAGTCCACATCTATCAATAAAAGCGCGTTGTTGGAATGTACATTTCAGTCAGTCAAAACATTTACCATTGATGCTGTTTGCATCGCAGCAGCCATTTCATGACTAGAGTGTCAAAGACAGAGAATTTAAAGACAATAAATGAAAGAGGACAGTACTGAAGCTGCACTCCTGAAAACATTGTGTTTAATTAAAACTAGCACCAGGTCACAACCACTTTGTGTCAAGTGCTTTTTGACCTTTTTTTTTAAATTTACATAATACATACGCTAATATGGGTCACCTTTGTTGTGTGAATAGAAAGACATATCAATAATTGCTGCCAAAATATTCACAATTTTGTATCATTTATTTGTACTGCCCCTGGTGTGTAAAGGTATTTCCCAACTCTCATTGTGGTCCACAAGTCAGCAGTAAATATCAACAACATGTTCCTTCATTTGTTGAAGCATAAATATTAAGAATAAAAAGAGAAACGCCTCATTTTTGTCAGTATTCAAAAACTTACACTTTATGTTCATTTTGCTGGAATTAATTAGAGATATGATTAACTGTAAAACTCAGCATAATGCTTCAGATTTTGACTCATCAGTCCAGAGCTCTGGCAGCCAGTTTCTACACCCCTGCCCCTTTGTTTTTTGAGAATTTTTGAGTCTCTTGGCAGAGTTGTGGCCTTTTGGGCACATTCCTCCATAAAGGAGAGCACTTGTAGTCAGCCATTCCCCAGACAGTATATGGGTGCACCAGGCTCTAACTGCTTTCTGTCAGCTTTATGCTGGACATCCACTGATTTCAAAGGGCAGTCAGAGTAATGTTGTCAATTTTGATACTGTACTGTTTGGAGCATTTGTGTTTCCAGCATCATCTTTAACTTGAGAGCAGGTACAAGCCAGGAGGAAAAATGTCTGACGTAATAACAACATGACATCATAAAGTGGTAAAAAAAAAAAAAAAGAGTGAAATTGTAAACAAAGAGCAACAACAGAGGATTCCAGCATCTCTAAACTCTATGGAGCATTTTTGTGCTGACATTCTTTACAGCAACAGTAGTGAACAAATCACTCATAATCTATGGTTTATCTGAACATAAGGTATGTATTTTCATTTTTGCTGCACGGGAATTGATGATCTTCATGACCAATCAACAGACTCCAGCCAAACGGGATGGCACAGCTTAGTTATTTGGGTGCCTTTCCACCTGTAATTGCATACTGTACCGGACAGCTTGGTGGAAATGCTTCTTCAGTGTTCTTTGTGGACCACTAATTCTATGGTCCTCAACCCTGTCCATTTGTTTGTGCTTCTTCCAATGAGTTTGAAAAGCATATTTTGAAACATCAGTCAGCTTTGTGGTTTTTGTCAGGAAGAGAGACTGTGTTGATGGAGTATGACTACCTTGTCTCTTGCTGCAGTGCTCTCTCTTGGCATTGTGTGACATGAAAGAGTCCTCCACCTTGTTTTGGGTTTGGCTGTTCCTTAACGTTTTAAGCCTCCTACACAGCTGTTTATGTTTCAGTTACACTCAGATGAAGATGATTATCATTAGCACCTGTTTGGTATAATTTGTGTTTCATAATCACTTGGAATCTTTGACTTGAGAGAGATAAACCTTAAGCATTGATTCTGGTTTGAAGGCAAAGGATAGTCACACCAAATGTTGATTTCATTTGCTCTTGTTCTTTCAGTTTGCATTTAATGATTTGATGAAAAAATATTCTGGTGTATAATTTTGAAAGCATTCTTGCCTTACATCATTTTTCACACCTGCCTGAAGCTCTTGCACACAGCCCTTCTGTGCCCAGCTCTAATTCTGCTGCTTTGTTATCCATTCCTCTTCACTCTTCACCCTTTATAAAACGCACGGACACCAAACTCCCACACTGCTGTTTTTGTTTGTGTTTTCTGGACAGGGCTGTAAATGTTTGTATCTTTTCGTGAGTGTGAGTTGCATGTGGAGCATCTGAGAGGAATGCTCTGCGTCCCCCTGCAGCATTCCTCATGGTTAGACAGCTCCGTGCCCATGAGGGGGCCACAAGGGCCTCCTGTCTCCTGAGCAGCTAATGCATCACAGCCCCAGATCAAGCACATGCATGCAAGCACATACATGCACAAACATCTGAGAAGAGATGCATGCCATCACATATTTATCGTGGAGGTACTCACGGCCATGTGTAATTGAAATGATGGGGTAAACATGACACTTATGGAAAATGGCACCTGTGGCTTCTTTATGGACAAAGATTTCCTGTCAACTCCTTTTCCGAGGAATAATAACTGGTTGCATGACAGAAGATTAAACTTTGAACCAAGTTTTTAACATGGCTAAAGAAAATCTGATTTCTTGTCAGTTAAATTGAGCGAAATCATTCCTTAATCAGAGAAAAATTCAGAATATACATGGCACATGGGCAGTATAAAGACTTCAAATGTAAAGTGGATACATAAGGAAAAATTAAAAAATATTTGCAATGATTAAGTCTTTGTTTTTTATTTAAAAAATAGTTGGTCAGAGTAATGGCAGGTATAAAAGTTGCTTATAGAAAGAGACAATAACAGAAATATATCTGACCACTAGATAATCTCTTCAAAATGTTAAGAGATGGTTTGTTTGTTTTTTTTTAAGTGGGGTTGTGTGAGGTACATGGCATGAGCCTGAACATGTGCCACCGTGTCACAGCTGAGATCTTGCTCTGTTGGGCCTGGGCAATATTTGGATTAATTGAATTTTTTTTTGCAAAACATTTAAAAGCTAAAGATCTATAATTTTTCTTGGCTAACTTTTACTCTGATAGTATGTTGTTGCAATCTTTGAAAATACAAAAACTGAAAATTTCCAGTTTTTATTGTGGTAGGCCTTGTCCACTTTTGCCCAAGCAGATGTTTAGACTTGTATTTGTTCTTCAGTTATTTTAATATTCATCACAGAGTAGCATGTTAATGTAATCTGAAAACAGCTCAGAATTCAGCTTCCATGTAGATAAACCTGTCTACATTCAAACTACATAATCAACATTTTATAAAACAATACTAGCATGCAATTTAACTATTAGAGGGGGATTGTATTTGGTTTCAGCACATGTTTTTTATAACATAAAAACAAAACTTGATTCTTGTATTTTTGTCTCACTTGAAGATTTTTTCCTTGAGAGGAAAAAAAATCTATTAAAATCCTAAATCTAGTTTTGTGAAAAAAAAAATGAAATTTTAATTTTAGGTCAGATTTCACAGCCCTACTCTCTCTACAGAAATCTCCGGACACACGCTAATGCTTAACATTGCTGCACATGGCTTCTCTGCTTAATTTAAATAATTGTGGAAGAAAACAAGCCACAAAAACAGTGTGGGCCCTTCGACACTACAGACAGGTATCTACTCATATCCACTACACCACTGCTCTGATTAGGCACTATTCTGCGACACGACTCAGCCTGTGTCCTTCCACCATTAGCGCCAACTAGTTTGCTTCACAAGAGGAAAAACTGCTACCAAACAGAATGAATTATATTTTTTGCTGTGAATATTACCGCTGTTTACTCTGCATACATGTGGAGACTGGTATAACCTAGAGTAAACTCAGGATAATCTTCTGTAGTTGGAGAGTACAGGTCTGAACTGAAAATGGAGGAATCTACTTTGGGACCTGAGGGACTGGAGAAACTAATTTCCTCTTGATTCAGTTAGATAAATGATGAGTTCATGTCGTCAAACTAGATGAAATAAAAGAGAGACTGAAAAAATCACCTCAGGATGCTTCAGAGTCAGATCAGATGACCCCATGCTATTTTGTGGCTTGCTTCTTCCACAATTGTTTTAATTATGCAGAGCATCTGGCACCATACAGAAATATGTAGCATTAGCATCTGTCCCGAGATTTCGGAACAGAGAGAGAACTGAGCTATGACACTGTGACACATGTTCAGGCTCCTACTCCCACAACCCCACTTCAAAAAATCTAAACTATCCCTTTGTATACAACTATGCTTTGATTATTTTATTTTGGATTTTGGACATTCATATAGTGTGCAAATTTAAAATTGACGAGCATAAAATTAATAATACTGTAATTTATTTTTTAAGAATTGCAGGGAAAGTGTTAGTAACAGTTTACCCCTCTGTGAGCTACTGTGTGAAAGCTACTTTTAATGTTATGAGCATTATGTGATTTATTAAACCAAAAATTTGATGAAGTGAATACAGACTACTGATTTTTTGCTTGAATGTTTAAACAGTAATTTAAGAAAAGCCAGCAGACAGGGAAATGGATATAATCATCATCATCTTAGACAGGCTCTTGTTTGGGCTTGAGAAGAAAAGGACTTTTAAGATGACAGAAAGTTGGAGAGACTGAGGAATCTGTATAAGTGAAAAGAAAAAAGCAGACAAGTGGAGAACTGAGGGATGAAATCAGACTTAATCCTAACATACACTCATAGACTAACATCAGCCTCAAGTACAAATACTGGAACGTAACCAACACAACCTTATCTGACACATGCAGACTTAAGGATGAATCAGAGGCCAAGAGAGGACTGGAATGGTTTAAAGAGGCAAGTACTGTAACACTGATGTTTCATCAACATTTTTTCTACATACTTTTGTATCATCAGTAATCCCAAATCAATTAGAACAGTCCAACAGGGCTTTCGATGATGGATCCAGCACAACACTAACTTCCAGGTTGGCCTACAAAAATACACCATATCTGCACCACCCTGTGAGGCTGTGGGATAACTGGGACTGCTTTAAACTTGTTTAAAGGAGAAAATATGAGACCTTAAACGTGCCATGTCCTGGAGTGTTTGACCATTTACATCATGTCTTGGGAGTCCATTAATCATAAATTTGATACAAGTTTAAAAAAAGAGATGTCTCTGTAGATGATCAAATGCAGCTCTGTTTCCCTCTTCTTTGGAAATGCTCCGATCTGAGGGGACAGAGGAGTATGTGAGACTCTTAATATGGGACTGACTTAGGAAACTACCCTCATCTAATTAAACTTGTTGTTTAATTAGAAGTCATTTAAAGAATAAGCTCCATGAAAAGGGGTTGCTTTTTATTTTGACCTCACTGTGGTTCGACTGGTTGCTGTTAGTAGCTCTCAGAAAAGATGATGAAGCTTGGTTTTGTTGTTACTATTAGCATACATTTGTGAGTAATCCAGAGAAATAACCTCATGTTAATAATTTCCAAATGCCTTTATGTGAATGTTGTAACTGTTCAAAAACATCTGTTCAAAAACAAATAGTGGTACAGTATTGAGTCCTCAAACTGAGACGTATTGTAGCATCTGGAAATGCCCAACTTTTGAATTCTATCAATGGTACCAGGTTAGCCTTGCCAAACACACGATCCTTGCAAAACTCTGTAACTACTTACAATAATGTTGCTATTCAATTTTGAAAAAAAAAAAAAACGACTCACTGTTGTCACCAGTAGACTCTATGCTCTTTTTCTCTTAAATGTGTTGATTGAGGAACCATTAGGCACCTTCCCTCTTCATGAGTCTATCCACTCTCTACTATCAATAAAGGCCAAAAATGCCCCAAAATTGTCTAATAACACCTGGAATTTTTCAACAATACCAACAATAATCCTGTGCATCCCAAGAACTAACAAGTAACATTAAAACTTGACTTCATGTCATTCCAATGATAAACTCAAGAAAAACAATCCAAGGATTCAGACACTCCAAAACGGTCAAACTCTGCCTCAACAAAATTCAATCCCACTGATTAAAGCGATATTCCAGGTTCCAGTTTTTAGTTAAATTTATAAATAATCACTCAGAAATCATCTCAGCAGTCTTTAGAGCTTCTTTAAAAGCTGTATTGATATCAGCTTCAATCAGACTTCAAGTATTAAAGGCCCTCTCTTCCATGTGGAGCGCCGTCCAAAGAGCAGCCAGAAGGCTGCAGACGGATCAGTCTCTGTCTCCTGGGAAAAGCTTCTCACTCGAGAGCTTCTCCAAAGCGTCTGGACTGGCTGTCGACACTCCCTGCCTTTAATGTATGATCAAGAAAAGCTTTAACTCATTACTCTCTCCAATGCGCCTCCCCATTCTTGTCCTAACTGCTTTCGTATGTTTAATAATACTGCCTTCAGATGTAATTTGTTCCACTAAGATGCATAAGGAGAAAAGTTGTAAGGTAGTGCACCTCTCTGCCAGTAAAGTGCCTTCAATAACTCAGAGTAAAAAAGAAAAGACAGCTTGAGATCTTCAGCAGAATAATCATTTTTATTTCATCTGTCAAGAGCAGCATTTGGAGAAGATACATTTTATATCAGATAAACCAGCAGAAGTATGACCCTGTTCATCTCCTCATCTATCACCTAATACAGAGTTGTTCTTCTGATTTAAATAAAATTGAGGCTCATTTGGCTACATATAAGGTAGAAATGTATCAATAATAATAACCATTACCAACCCAAGTACTTATACTCAGAATCATTTAACACTATGTAAGGCTGACTACACGTGATGAGTTTAAGCCTGATTTTTGACCAGATTTTCCCCCATCAACTGAGGAGCTTTTTCATTGAAACTAAAAAAAATGTGCAAATCGTGGACATAATTACATGGAAATAAAAAAGTAAGTGTATCGTACGGACGTGCTGTTTTTCCCAAGAATGTACTTGATTGATATTTTTAAAAATGGAGTACTATTTTTTAAAACCACCTTTCTTCAAAAAATCTGTATATGAACAGGCATAGCCTGAGCAAGGAAAACAAAAGCATATATGTTCTCATTTTATGAGCATGATCAGTCAAAGTCTCTCTTGTATTTAATGAACATTAAGGCTGAGTCATGGCGCTACAGTCACAGACGCATCAGTATGGCATGGTCGGCATTCATCAGTCCTATGAGGATGATCTTCAGCTAGCAGTACATTGCTGTGCTGCTTGTCAAAGCTCTGACTAACATGACTGTTAATGACAAAAATGTGTATTGTGTTTGACATCTCTTAAATGCTGATGCAACAGGCGGTCAATATAAATATTCTCTGAGTTAGAATCATTTCAGCTAACATGACTTGCGACATCTTAAGAAATGGTTAACAATGTAAAAGTAACACATTCAGAAACAAAAAGTTATTTTGGAAAAGTTTAAGTAAGAATGAAAATGTTACTCAACCTGATCAGACTAAAAAACTTTTTTGTCACTCACCAGAGTGTACAACTCCTCACTTGGGGGGGAGGAGGATTAACAAGAAGTCAGAGAACGGGAAGGAGCACTAACCAGTCAGAAGCCATATTTTTATTTATGTCTGCAATTTATTTTTTTTTGTTACTTTTTACTCTGTGTACTATGCAATGTTGCTGGATCTTAATCTACATGAAGGAGTCTTCCTAATGGATAAATCACATTTTATCTAATCTAATCTCTTAAAATGTTTTTCCTTTTCTTCTAAATGTGTGTCCATGCATCAGAAGAGTAAGAGTAAAAAGTAGGCCAACTCAAATCCAGGTATACAAAAAAAGAACCCAACAAAATCAAACTTAAATCACATGAAAATAAGAACTGCATTAATCAAGTGTAGAATCTTTTTTTTTTTTTTACCAAAACAATCATAACATGTATGTTTTACAATAGAAAGACATATAGAAACATGTGTTTTTAAGATCCTGCTAAGTTTGAAGTCCCAACTGATCATTTGCCCAAAGAACTCTCACGTGTGGTGTCATTATGGCTGTTACACTGCTCTCAAGTGAGTCAGAGCCTCTCCTCTCTCAAAAGGGTAAAAAGCACTTTATACAGTGGCAGGTTGGGTTGTCAACAGCTTGTCACCTGGGTGTACCAACAAAGTGCAAGTAAACAAAGCTCCAACCACTTTTCCACCTTTGCAACCTAAACCAGTTGGAATACACAGAAGCACAATTTTCCCTCTTCTTAGCCAAGATCTACACCTTAGTCACCTATTGATTCTGTTGCAGCAGAACATACATAAGGAAGCAACACCACAAAACAAGATGAGAAGGAGAATCATGTCTACTAAGCTTCAGCTTTCAGTGTCACAAAGCTCAGGACATCAGCTGTGCAAGTTGTCCAGAATTAACACAACACACATTCAAGCTGCAGTCTCCACACTACCAGTACAGTCAGTGTCGAGGCAGAGGAAAGATGAGAGATTAATCACAGCGGCAGAAACAACTACAATAGAAAGTTTAACAAACAAATCAAGACCACAATCATCAACATCTGAACTATGTGTAAGACTGTACAGACACACACATAACTGCTCATCTGGCTGATGACAGAGTAAATCTTCTTTAGAAGTCAGGAAACAAGGAAATAAGTTTGGTGCTCGAATTTAACTTGTGACTGTGTGCACTGTAGACTTGGAGATGACACCATAGTTGACTTTGTCCATGGATACTGTATGTTGTGTTAGCTTCATTTTTTTGGCTGTTTTCTCACATATAAACTAAAGTAGGTGCTCTTTGATACAATAACTAGTGAAGAACTGAGGGGTACACCCTCTGCTCTTAATGACACTTTGACTCCAACATCAATCCACACAGTTGGCAACAAGTCATCCGTTAGCATGCTAACTCAGTACACCCATACACAGACAGTTCCTGCAGCGCACGAAGGAGAGGATCGTACAAAGGGGCCTGATGTGGACCCAGGACCAGCAGCTTGTTCAATGCTGTGAAGATGCTCTCTTTGGAGATGAGGGTATGGTGCCTCATCTCCAAAGGAGGGGTATTTCTGCCACTTAATATTGAGTAGCTTTTATCATAGTTTGCCTCTGCCTTAACACTGACTAAAAGAGACTGCTTCAGCTGTCCTATGACTATCATTAAGTAATGTTTACAAGATACTATCTTGTTGGCCCTTGCTCATACTTTGGTTGTGAAGAATTCCTGGAGAAAATATTAATCCAACCACATAAAAAAAATCAATTAAACTGTTCATATTTTTAGAAGCTCTGGCAGCAGTGTAAGGGGAGGTATTCTCCACAAACAGCAGTAAATATCAGTGAAGTGATGTTTGGATAAAGACCTTCGTTTTAAGTCATTTGAGTTTTGTCTGGGGTGCTGTGAACTAGTCAAAGGACCTAATAGATGCAGTTAAAGGAATAGCCCTTATTATAACCGCTTTGATCAGATATAAAAACTATTTCTTTGAAGAGATGGAAAATCATCCTGCAGTTCCACGTAGTGTTTCATGGTGACAGTTTTGTTATTAACGTCATTTGTCCTTCATCCTTCTGCACATATGACTGAAAGCTGTAAGTTGGCAAGTACTCAAATGTTAGTGCAGTGCTTGGTCTGAAGAGAGTCATCTAAGTGCATCCCCTATGTGGAATGCTGTTTTGGATCATCATAATTACTAATTTAACAATTTATTGCTTTTGCAGACATTTTTCTCTCCTGTCACTTGTCCTCATTTTTATTAAACTCACTATCATTGAACCGAACACACTTTCCCCTTAAAGCCTGCTGTGCAAATGACTCCTGGGAAACACAAATCCAGTCTGGGTCCCACTTTAAAAGGAGCCAGGTCAAACTCCAGGTGCTCCGTCCTTGAGCACCTTTCAGAGTGTGGACGCTTGACTAAAGCTGGAGTTGCTTCCAGCTGTATTTTAGGCAGTGTTTGCGAGTGTAGTGAGTCACCTAAAAGCCGCACAAATAAACAGAGTGAGGTGTTGTGGAGCTATGCTGACTCTTAGAAAACCCCACATTAGCCTCTCCCTCGCAGGCCCAGCTTCCCCCTCTGCTGTGATGAAAGCAGAGAAAGCACCTCTACTACTCGCCTCTTTTGTTTATTTACCTTCAGAATTACACCCTGCTCTTCTTGGACCGTGTTCCAATGTGTTTTGTTATGTTTCCTTTCAAACAGAATATCTATGCGTGTGGTCTCTGGCCGTGTTTGGCTAACACATGCACACATTCGTGCACGCACACTCCCCATTCAACTTTCCCCCTGTGCCAGAGGTCCCCTTTGCCCTTCCCCCCACCTCTAACTAAACATTGCAGGACAGCAAAAGGGAACTTCAAAGTGGCCGGAGGGGGTACTCCTTTTTTCCTGGCACTTGTCATCATCTAAGGGACTGGCTGCTCCCCTTATTACTCTAATTGCTTCCAACTGCTGCAGGAGGCTTTGATGAAGGGTGCCATGGAGCATGCTGGAAGCACCTGTTGTTGCACAGAGGAGCACAGGTGGGCCTTATTGGGGGTGATGAGGAGGTGTTCAAAACCCCTGATTTTTTTTCTGTTTAAAATCAAACTACTCCAGTGAACACAGAACAAGAATCTTAATGTTTTAGCACATTGGAGTGTTAATACCATTGCAGTCTTACAGAAAATGTAAATATCAACAGGATTGAACATGTGGATGCAGGAACTGAGGAGGCTTGAAGGTAACACTCTGGCTCCCTCTAGTGGCACAACTGTGCTAGAAGTCCAGAAGCTGCAATGGGAGAGAGGAGAAACACTGAGATTATTATGAGAAAATTGTGGTTAAAAATGAACAATTATAGATTGACTGGTTCTGGAATTGCTGTAAAATTAAGAACATTTAGTTTGGAACAAAAAGATGAATTTTTACTTAAATCCATTACTTCACTTTTTCAAGTTATTTCAAAGGAAAATGTACAGCTTTCATAAAGCAGGAGTATTCCTCTGAGAAGGTTATGTTACTAAAAAAAAAAAAAAAAAACAGTAGCCTATTTTGACCAAATTTGGACATACGATTGGTCTTTTCATAATCTTTTTTGTTGTTAGGCAACTAGGGTTTAGGATTACATATTTTGAGACACTGGATGCCCCTTTCACCTGCAGTGTTATGCCACGGCCACACCGGACGTGAATTGGCGAATTTAAACGCGTGTAGTGCCTGTGACGTGCCGGAGTAGAGAGCCAGAGCCAGTCGGACTCAGTGATGGCCCGTGCAGGCCAATCCAGCTGGAAACGAATATTTACAGAACTTACCTTCGAAACCTGTCTCCTCAGCGACTTTCACCCAAGCCTGCTCCTTTTTGTTCTGGTCTCTGTAGAGAACACACGTCAAATCGTATAGCTCCGGATGATGGCAAACAGCGCAGATCAACCTCTCCTCCATCTTTCAGCAGGGTTTGAGCCGGAGCAGGTGGCCGAAGCGTCACACGTCATCAAATCAATGAAGTAGGGGGGAATGTTATCGCTGATTGGCTGGTGCGGCACAGCGTCACGCGAATTTGCGTCTAAAGCTCAATATTTTCAACTCGAGCGTAGAGGCATTTGACAGCCCAAACGCGCCAGACGCTTCATACGCGGCGCGCCGAATGCACCCAATGCGCCGCCCAGGGCGAATCTGCGTCCAAACACGTCTTTGCATTGACTGTCTGTAATCTCAACGTGCATCTTTGTGAATTCGCGTCCGACGTGGCCGTAGCATTAAAGGGATAGTTCTGGGTTTTTTTAAGTGGGGTTGTATGAGCTCCATATGGCCACTAAGTACAACTGACTCATATATTCTTTGTATTCCATATATTCCTAGTTCTGGATAAACTTATTTTTTCCAAAAGGTTAATGCACTTAAAAATAACTCTAGGTAGCGTACTCTTAAACTGTGGAGATGGGGGGTTCTTGTAGGCAGAGAAAATACCCTTTTTATTTGGCACAATACTTTTCTATTTGTGGCTGGTTCTGCATCACAAGCTTTTCAAAATTGTGGCTTACTGAGGGAGAGGACAGAACTTTCTACTGCATGTAATGTACTTAGTGGCCATATGGAGCTCATACAACCCCCCTTCAAAAAAAACCCTGAACCATCCCTTTAAGAAGCTCTGTGTAACACAGCACTGAATATCTCGAGTGCCATGTATTTGATGCTGTTGACACTGAAAAACCTGTGGTGTCCAAATTTTTTCCAAATCAAAGTTTCACAAGAATTGATGTGAGAACTGTTTAACAATCAGACTGATTAGCAGAATCAATAATGGTATTGTTATGGAATCCAATCAATTCCCATACCTAACTACAACACAGGATAATTTCTAAAACAAAGCATTAAATCACTGTTTAGTGAAAGTACTTACCAGCTGAGGTAAGATCTTTTCAAAGTGCTCGATGTCCACTTGGTCACAGTCCTCAGACTCAGCCTGTTTCTGTGATCGCACAGCAGCCTCTGGATATGGGTGAGATCAATAATTAAATGCATTATCATCAAGCAGGTTAAGGTGAGGTGATGTTTAGTGGATTAGGATTTTGTTTTTCTGTTGTGTACTGCATTGGTAAAGTGCAGGAAGTTACTCAGAAATCATGTAGGAGTTTATGAAGTCCTTGAAGGTGGATGATCAACATTAAAATAAAAAATGTTTCAATTCTGAATCTCAGTCTGTTTGGTTTTAAGAGTTACAAAATGTGATGTGTACAGAAACTTTTTGAAATCTGTGATGACATGCAGTGTAATCAACTAATATAAATCATATGGACAATGTGAGGCTATGGTTGATTGTTTTAATGTGTTTGTTTGAATCTAAAATAAATAAATATTTTTGCTATTCTTCTGAGGAAGGCTAATAGCGTGCTTGTCTTTGATTTAACTGCATTATAACATGATAATATGAGAGCATGTTAAATACACAATTGAGTGAGGACACAATGTGTGTTTCCATGACAGACACTTTTAAATTCACCTCAGTTTAGATTTTTGAGATGTTTGTGGCAAAAACTCACACTGTGATGACAATAAACTGATTTTTATATTGTTTGCACCCCCAAAGAAATCTACAAACCCACAGAACTCTGTACCTTGAACAAATACTCTGAGCATTTCTGTCATGAGCAGCACAGCATCACCACTGACTGAAAGAGAGTGAGACACAGTTAGATGACGTTCACATAAAAAAAACAAAACTCAAACAACTTGGGGACGTCAGACATCAAAACTGACAAATAAAAATACTGGGCTCACGTTTGGTCTTGTCTTCTTTGAAGAAGCTTGACAACAGTTTGTGTATTGTTTCCTGTAAATAAAAAGAACGAGGAGATAATAAGGGCTAACAAACAAATTACAAAGGTTTTTTAGTCAACAAATTACTGCACTTGCTACTATTATTCATTAATTTCTATACCCCTGATCCCCTTTGGGGTCAGGGCAGGGGGGGTGGTTGGAGCATATCCCAGCTGTCATTGGGCAAGAGGTGGGGTACACCCTGAACCAGTCGCCAGTCAATCACAAGGCCACATAGAGAGAGAGACAACCATTCACACTCACACTCACAACCGGGGACCTTCTTGCTGTGAGGCACATGCACTACCTGCTGCACCACCGTGCCACCCCACTTCCTAGTATTAGAACAATTGATTTGTTTACTAGATAAGTTAAAAAACAAACAGAATTCTGTGTTTGCTGAGCAAATCCCATGTAATTTTAAAAAATTATTGTTTAGTACAGGGAAAAATGACCAAGTGCATGGTGAAAAAAGAAATGAAGCAGTTAAAAAAACAGAAAAACAAAAGGGCCGTGCCAGCCCTGGAGGACATGTTGGCCATCAAAACTTTTGAGAATTTGAGCTTGGGTTCGTTTTAACATGTTGGAGGATCTCATCTCATCTCTCTGTTCTTAGGTTTTTTTTTTTTTTTCAAATGACTAATGCATTAACACACAGCTCATGTTTGATTAGGTTGAAAAATAAGATACAAAAAATAATTGGTTTAATGCACCAATTGTGTTCCCTTCAAAAGATGGTGTTTAATTAAATGTTTATATCACTTAATATTTAGATTTTATTATTTTAAATGTCTTTGCGGATTCCCCATGATGAAGTTTTTTGTGACGTCAGTCCGAACCAGATCCAGACGAAATTTACCTTGACAATAGAGATATGGACGCCATATTTTCCAGTGAAATTGGAAGCTGATCCATTTGAAAATGTCTGATTTTTTTATTCCGCCCAATGATAACTTTAGGGACGTTTATACGCAAAAATCGGCATTACCCCTAAAACTAATCAGTTCTAGGCTTGGCCATTACTAGTGTTATCATGAAAATTTCAGCAAAATCCGTCCATTACTTTTTGCGTAACCTGGCTTACAAACAAACCCAAACCTCCTTGTGGGAGAAGGGTTTGTCTGCGGCCCGCAAGACGGAGGCGTGTCATGTAGTGGGCGTGTCGCGTAATGACTACATGACTACATGACACGCCCACTAGCTAAGACGGAAATCACGGAAAACCCAACCACGCGAGACACTGTTAAAAGTTTATAGAAAGGAAGAAGACAAAAAATAAGAGGGAAAAGAACGTTTGGTCTGTGGTTTCTCTTACACAAATAAAACCTAACGTCACCCATTTGCTAACCCTTAACCTAACCATCACTCTTTTAGTGCCTAAATCTAAGTTTCCCCTTTTAATGTTATAATAACTTACACAAATAAAACCTAACGTCACCCATCTGCTAACCCTTAACCTAACCATCACTCTTTTAGTGCCTAAATCTAAGTTTCCCCTTTTAATGTTATAATAACTTACACAAATAAAACCTAATGTCACCCATCTGCTAACCCTTAACCTAACCATCACTCTTTTAGTGCCTAAATGTAAGTTTTCCCTTGAATATAAATATACATACATACATATATATATATATGTATACATATATGTATGTATGTATGTATTTTAGCTCATTAATTCTTGTCCTGAGTTGTTTAATTATTATTATTATTTCGTGGCAGAGTCAAACAATATTAACATTTCAATGCTTTTAAATCAATTCATTATAAGGCAACAAGCAAAACGATATTTAGTGTGGGAACAGAACAGAACGTTCAAACTTTAAACGCTACCCAGGCTCATATATCTTTAAGAACAGTATAGTGGGTTCTGTCACGTAGTGACGTCACTACACGACACGCCCACTACGCGACAGAACTCACTACAGGACACGCCCACTACAGGACACGCTACAGGACACGCCTCCGTCTTGCAAGCCGCAGACAGATACACTTGGCCTTGTCGGAGGTAATAAGACTAATGTAGTCTTCACCATCACACCATTTAAGAAACACTGGTCTGCTGCCATCTACAGCTGGAGCGCCGTATACCTTTTTATGCAGCCAGCTGCTGATAGCTCTGATGCGCCGCCTGCCGTACCAAACTGCCTTTGGAAAAGATCAAACTGGTGGGATAATAAGTTTGTAGCAAATACTGACAGGCCATTTTTAAAAAGGCACCCACAGAACTGTTAAATATGACCCACTCTTACATTCGGCGTTGATAATTAGTTAATAAACAGAAGACATTACAGTAGGTGAAGAGTTTAACAGCCTGACAGACAATCCGGAGCTGCTCGCCGATGTTCTGAGAGTTTGACGAACGCAGATACGTCAGATTAAAATGAAGACAACCTTATTCTTGATGCAGCCACACGAGTAAGAGAATAACTGTGAATAGAGCGATGATTCTCCTCTTACCTTTTTAAAAGTTATTTCTGCTTCCCTTTCCGCCATGTTTGTTTGTGACGCCGTGTGTGAAACTTGGCGCTCTGTGTGGCGATTGGCTAATGTTACATGACGTCACTCGCACCGCCCTCCGAAGACTGAACCAGGGTCCGCGTCCGGGATAAAGAGTAAATTAAATCTGCGCCACGGAGAAACTAAACACAAGGGACTGTTATATACGTTACATCCTTAACATTCAAAACAAAAATAATTTTAAAAGCAGGGGGATGGAAATGCAACATTAATATTATTAACTACTTTCAGTGATCTAAAGTATTTCACTCTCATCAGATCAAATAAATGACATCAAATACATTTTTTTTTAAATTTTAAATCTTTGAATGCCAGGTTTTTTACATGATGCCATCATGATTTCAGCTACCCAAAAAAAAAAAAAAAAGAATTTATTCAATTTACTACATGCAAAATGTTTTTTTTTGTTTTACATTATTACAGCCTGGGATATGATTAGGCCTATCAGCAGCGTTGATTTTTATGCAGTATTATTGTCAATGCAGTGTAGAAAACTATCACTCATATCACTAGGCACAAGAAATTTACTTTCCTTTAGGGCTCTGAAAATATAGGCTATTGGTAGCATTTTCAACTTTTTATGCTTGCTATTAAAATCAACGTCAGTCCTTATAATACACATCAAATATTAGTTAAGTTTTAGAGATTTTAACACCTTAGGTAACAGGGTTTTTTTTTATCATAAACCACCATTAGACTGAAAATATTTTCAGTCTACCATACAATCACTTTCTTTGTTGTCTTAGCCTGTAATACAGAAAGATAAACAGCAATACTGGTTAAATGTTGCTGTTTTCACAGCATCAAATACAAACACTTATACTCCTATGGTTAAAAAGGTCTGAAGCCCTGATAAACACTCGGGTATATTCATAATCATGTGTTATGCTTTCATGGAAGTGAAGTATGAAAATAATGCAGTAGTGCTGTTGTCCATAAATAATGTCAAACCATTTTGTTGCAAACTAAAAAAAATCAAGAATTTTAACTCAAAAAAACATTTTTTGTGTTGCAGTGTTTTACATTTGCTCTGATTTAGATATACATTTTAAAATGTAACACTTAATAAAAACAATAAATGAACACGTAAAAAAATAAGACTAATCTGTATGGAAAGTGAACTTTTAAGCCACGATATTTCATTCTGCAACAAAATAATTTTGATTGAAAATCAAATTTGATATTATAAAATAACAATAGTGGCAGTATCATAAAAGATTTATCACCTTTTTTTTTTTTTTTACCTCATCAGCATTAATGGTTGTGTTAAAAAACACTCAAGATCATTTCAGCACAAGACAAAACAGACAAACAGGCTACTATAAGACATATTAATTTATTTATTCTGACATAAAAATGAAAACATGAATTCAGTCCACTCATTTCACTCTCTTATTTTTTATTCCTCCTCTTCATCTAACCACTGGGCGTCCTCCAGTATGTAGCCCAGACCCATTGAGCGTCGTGGGCGGGGCTTATTTGCAGTGACTGCATCCACCCTCTCAATCTCATCATCCTCCATCTGAAACACAAGTGTTACAGTCAGATAATTAACAATTTCAGATTAATAACTTATAGAGTGGAGACGCAGACTCACTTTTGGACTGATGACTCTTTTGACCTCCACATCTCCTCCGATGTAGTGAGGGCCAGCCCAGTCTGCTCTGTCTGCGTCATCCTCTGTTAAAAACCTCACATACGCCACAGCCTTATGCTCTTTATTTTCCACTGAGTTTGGGGTCTTCTTAATCTAGAGTCAAAAGTAAGAATTTGTATATTACAACTGTTTCTTTAAGAAGAAAAGTAAATAACCTGGAGTAAGATGTTCACATTTCTTTATTTTTCCTTTTTTATGCTGAAAAGAAGGGAGATAAACTCAACAGAGTTCAGTTGACGTTGAACTTTGTAATTTTACATAATTTCAATTTTATTCTCAAAATGCTTTGAATCTGTACTTTTGATATATATTTAAGTCAATACGTCTTTGTGACAACATAGTCTGCAACTGCCACTGTCCATAGACAAGAGATGGACATTAGTCAATCTGGTACAAAGCATCTCTTGACTTTAGATGATTGTCCCTGACTTAAATAAACTTCATAAACTAAGCTAATCTAAAGTTGGACACCTCCCTCTCCTTCTGTGAATTGTACCAATAGCTGCCATTGCAGCAGGGGGTACTTTACTCTTTGCATATTGTTTTTTTATCCATTAACTTCGTAGTCAAAATCGTGTGCCCATTTCAACTTAACATGATATTTTGTAATTTTTTCTTATACTGTTTTAGTATTATTAAAGACAGTACCTCTTCATCTTCATTCTGACCTTGTTTTTATTTTTTTAAGTACATTTATTCTACTTTAACATTCTCCTACCTGCTCCAGCACTCTTCTGGAAAGTTTCCACAGTCTTTACCTTACATGCTGTGACTGTGCCCCACTCCCTGAAGTAGGCTCGTACGTATCCTTCATTTACATAAGGGTTCAAATCTTTTACAAGCAGCCCATGGTCCTGTTAAATGAAGGATGCAGATTAATCACATTCAAAATCCATATTTTTAGTAAGAAAGGAACATATAAAGTGATGTTACTTGCATCTAAGACATATAATTACCAGTTCATATTTTTCAGCCAGAGCACTGTAGTACTTTTTTGGCATACTGATGTAAACTCTCTTTTTGGGTGCTGCCTTCTCTTCCATCTTATCTGTGATGAGAACGTCACAACAGATGTTGCAAAAATTCTTATGAAGCCATCTATCCTTCATGTCATGGAATAAAAAAAAAGTTCAAAATTCAGGCATAAATTGTGACAGAAAAGGTCAAGAAAGAGTTGTCACTCACCAGAGGTGTTTCCCAGACGTGTTGTTCCACTCAAATTCTAAGTAACCTCCTGTGGCGAAGGTTCAAATACTGTCCTGTTAGTCATGACAAGAAAAACTCTCCTCCCACTTGAATTTTTCTTGTGAAGTAAACAGACTCTAATTTGAAGGAGGTCAAAATGTCCCCTGACTTGTTCAGCAGCTATAGGGAAAAATGTCAAAACTACAGATATGTGGTTAGTGGACTTTGGTTTGCTCTTTTGAGGAATGACACTACAACAAGAGGTCATTTTTTTTTCCATTTTGTAGACACAAATTGCTTTAGCAAACATTATTTGACAAAAAATTCCCTGAAAATCTACCTGAAGGAAAGACACCCACAAAGATAAGGTATTGTTGAGGATTGATTGTGCAAGACATGTAAATACATTTTAGTTTATCTTAAAAACTTAACATTGAGGAGTGAAAAACGAAAGGTTTGATAGAAATGGCAGGGGCCTGAAAAAACTGGTATGGAGCCCCTATACATGTGATTTATTGACTAAAGGACTCTAAATACCCTTAATACCTTTAGCTTTTTGCTAAAGTTGAAGTTCCTAGCCTGGTTTGAATCAGTAATTCAGTGAGGTAAAACTACCCAAGCATCCTTTTCCCCCTCCCAATTCTGCTTGCATCTCAAGTTGTGTTCTGATCCTAGAATAAAGATATGCGGCCAAGCATTGCGGGCCCAAAACTCAAGTCCTACAGACCTCTGCAAAATGATATCATGACAAAAACAATGTATCATCTTAGAAAATCATTCGAAAATAGGTAGCACTTCATCACAGTGCTTTTTTGTAAATGTGCACATTTGTTAGTTTGAAATACAATAAATAAAATTAGAATTAAGGATTGGACCAGTTGTCCAAGATTCTATCCACACAGAAGGCATGATTTTTTTTTCTAATCTTACTGGCATTTTATCAACATCTATCAAATCTACAATACGTAAAACGTTACACAAGAATGGATTTCATTGGAGGACACACCAAGGAGGCCATTGCTGTCAGAAAAAAACCATTGCTGCATGTTTGAAGTTTGCAAAAAAGCACCTGGATGTTCCACAGAACTACTGGCAAAATATTCTGTGGACAGATGAAACCAAAAATGAGTTGTTTGGAAGAAACACAAACGCAATGTGTGGAGAATAAAAGGCACAGCACACCAAAATGAAAACCTCATCCCAGCTGTGAAGTATGGTGGAGGGAGCATTATGGTTTGGGGCTGCTTTGCTGCCTCAGGGCCTGGGCGGGTTGCTGTCATCGACAGAAAAATGTATTCCTAAGTTTATCAAGACAATTTACAGGAAAACTTAAGACCATCTGTCTGCCAACTGAAGTGCAATGGAGGATGGGTGATGCAACAGGACAACGACCCAAAGCATAGAAATAAAACAACAATGGAATGGCTTCAACAAAGAAAATACGACTTCTGGAGTGGCCCAGTCAGAGTCCTGACCTCAACCCACTCTAGATGCTGTGGCATAACCTCAAAAGAGCAATTCACACCAGGCATCCCAGTAATATTGCTGAACTGAATCCGTTTCGTACAGAAGAATGGTCCAAAATTCCTCCTGACCGTTGTGCAGGTCTGATTTACGGCTACAGCAAACGTTTGGTCGAGGTTATTGCTGCCAAAGGAGGGACAACCAGTTATTTAATCCAAAGGTTCACATACTTTTTCCACCCTGCACTGTGAATGTTTACATGTTATGTTCAATAAAAACACTAAAACATATATTTTTTTGTGCTGAATTTGTTTAAGCAGACTGTGTTTTTCTAGTGATGTGACTTAGATGAAGATCAGAACAAATTTTACAACCAATTTATGCAGAAATCCAAGTCATCCCAAAGGGTTCACATACTTTTTCTTGCAACTGTATATATGAACACATCAATAAGATTTGATTAAATTAAATTAGATTAGATAAAACTTTATTAATCCCATTGGTAAACTTCAACCCAGTAGTTAACATGAACAGGCTGATGAGTTGTCTCATCACACTGCTGTGGTAAGCAACAGTAGAATTTATATGATTACAGAATGCTTACCAGGCAACCAGGCTGCAAACAAAGTATTACTTAATTATGTTTTAGGTCCCACAGAGACACTTTGTGCACAGGCACATCACACCATTTAAGGCCAACAGGTCGACATCACTCACCATCTATGCTGCAGATCATCCCAGGACTTGAAAACATTAACTGATGAAAAAACTTGTTTCCAAAAATTAGTGTAGCTGATTCAAGCAGCAGGATTTTCCTTTTAAATGCTGTTTTTTTCTGTATCACTATCACTATCACTATCACTGCACTCTCTCAGCCAGCATTAATAGCCCCTCCTCTTTTGTCCTGAGTTCGATCATCATGTTAGGTGTCAAACATATATTTAATTGTGTTCATCTCTTTAATCTTTCATTGGACATTTTGACATGCTTCATTAAACAATGACTCATTTTACTGACAGCTGAGCGGGCTATCTTCCTTCCCTTTTGGCCTCTTAAAAATGCTGCCATGTGATCATGAAATTATTCACTGGAAAAACGCAAATTTGTTTTTTCTTCAACTAAACATAGCAACTAAACTGTAGGTGTGAACACCACTTTAGGTAACTCGTGTGTGATTATTAAAAGCATTGAAAAAAACAAACAACTTCAAGCTGCATTTTCTGAATTTTATTTAGACAGTATAAACTTTGTGGGCATAGACAATTGAAAATCAAGAGGCAGTTGCTTGTTTGTCTGAATAGCAAATGACACAATAAAAGGTTTCTTCATTACATTACAAATTATTTTTTTCTTAACACATTCAACACAATTTACACACTTCGTCTTAAAAAACAGCAACTAAAGATGCGCTTGACACGGTTTAGGAGCTAAATGTTTAAATAGCAAATGCAACATTATTTAACTAATTTGTGTTAATATAATTCACCTAACATCCTGCATTATAAATGTGAGGGAAAAACACCTAACACAACAGTTACAGCTCAACTTTCCTCTGAGTGCATCATGTTATTGAGCTTACATTCGGTTCAGCACAGAATGTCAGAGTGAAGATGACTGTTACCGAAGTGATTATATCTCTTGTTGAACTCCAGTATGCTGTGAATGTTGCTCAGCCACAGGTTGTGGGGCTAAAGAGGAAAACATTTAAATGAAAGGGTATTAAGTTTGGTTTTACAGGTTATAAACTGGGCCATGATAAAAGAAAACATGTGAAAAAGGAAAAATGTTTCAACCACAGCATTAGGGTTTCTCACCTTATCTGTGAGGGGAAACCAGACTACCGTGTTCATGCAGGCCTTGCAGTTTGGTGATGAGAAACTTCTTGTCATTACCCTCCTGTGCATCAAGGAAGAAAAAATTACCACACTTGATTGTATTATTAAGAGCAATTTTGACTTCTTCTATACCATTAATGTATCAGTAATGGACAACGCTTCAAGGTGGTGAGTCAACAAACACACATCCCTCCACAAATAGTAACAGCTTTGCATCCATTTATGGAAGCTGAGGACACATATTGACTCGGATCACATTACTGAAAGAGACATAATGTTATGGGCTCACTTGTCCAAAAGTAAGCTATTGGCCATTTGCAGAGATATGACAAACATGATGCCACTCAGTCCTGTGGACGGCAGAAGTATCACTGTTGTCAATAGGCTGTAATGTTTTTATGCATTTTCACTGCTGAGGTGCATTTATGAGGAACTTAAGTAACAGAAAGTGTCATTAAAAGAGAGAACAAAAATCTTACCAAGTCTGTCAAATCAGTTTGGGTGCCTTAAAAAAACTCACATACAGAAAATATGTGTAGAATGGACTTAAATACCCACTGTACAGCACTCAGACAGCATATGGTTCAGCTGTTCAGACTCAAAAGAGGAAAAACAACCACTGCCCAGCAAGATCATTATGACCACCATTTGTTTCGGATCAAGGAGGAGACTTTATGAACAAGTAACATATCTGCTAATGGAGTCTTGGTGGGTTTGAATAATAAATGTCTGAAACCTCAATGGGAACTGGAGGACATCCAGGTAACCTGTTGATGTAGGTGTATACATTTTGAGCTTATGTTTTCATAATTGGTAAAATACCAGTGTGACTTGGTAAAAAGGATCAGAGGATAACAGCGGCTGATTTATGTAAATCTGCAGTCTCTGGTACTTGTCATGCAGAACCTCATTGCATATTTGTACGGACCCAAATCAATGCTTTTCAAACCAGAAAAGCTGAATGAAGGTTCATCTTCAAAGTAAGTATTCAGCTTACACTGATTGTTTATTGGATGTTTATTTCATAAATAAGTCAAAGATATATAAAACTGACATTTGAATTATTGTTAGAATGGTCCACAAAACAGCCATAGATAATCATGTTTTTATTTGTTTATCCTAACATCTATTAAGTTGCATGCTGGACAACATCTTTTTTGCAGTCTAGCCAAAATGGGACTGAGTGTGGTCAGTACTCTAGTTGGCAGTTTAACAGTGAAACAGAAGTAATTCAAGAATCCCCGGTTATTGCTTACATTTTTAATCTGATCTTCTAACCGTCTGATGATTCTCTTTTGTCCATCGACAACTTGACCTTGAAAGTAAATCACCATCCTAAAAGAAAGCATGTTAGTTTGACACTTGTGAAAGACTAGATTCAATTAAAGAAACTGCAAGATTATTAACAAAATTCTGATGCAGACTGTGAATATAGTTACTGCTCATGTTAGCACTCACAGGAATACTCCAGTGGCAAGGAATAAGACCAGCGGATTCTCCAGCAGAGAGTTGTAGGCCCAGCTGAGCCATGACAAGATAGGGTGGGGGTCCTTCAGCTCCTGAGCCCAAAGCTGCCCGGATTCAAACATGGTGGTCAGGTTTCTGAAGGGGCCACACACTGATGAGGGCTTAGTTCTGAGACCAGAAAAGATGTTCAATACAAATTTAATTTCAACTGTAAAATAAATAATATATCTCACTTCATTATTAAGTGGTGTTATGGATTTATAGTATGTATATTATTTGGACATGGAGAGTTTTTAATATTGGAATGTGTAGATGAAGTATAACTTTGACCCTTCAAACTCCCCTGAATTGCTGCGACCTCCTCCCTAACAAACACTCAACATGTGTGGATCAAACATTGTAATAACAATTGTGTTTGTCTGTCTCAAGTGGACATAAGGTCAAATATATTCCTTAAAGATATTTCTAATCCAGCCATGAAGTCCAGCTCTTTTTAGAAGATTTGTTTTTGTGGATCCATGGTGATAGGTGATGGGTCAGATCAGGACTAGCTTAAGGTCAACAAGAGGCAAATTGGTCTCCTGTGACTTCCTAAAAGAATTATAAAAACATCATATCATATTCATACTGTGGTGCAGCAGGTAGTGCATGTGCCTCAAGGCAAGATGGTTGCTGGTTCAGTCCCAATTTTGGTCAGGGTCTGTCTATATGGAGTTTGTGAGTTCTCCCTGTGAATGCCGGGGTTCTCTCAGAGCACCCCTGCTTCAACTGGTTACTCTACATTGCCCCTAGATGTGAGTGTAAACATGAATAGTTGCTTGTTCCTCTATGTTGCCCTGCTAAAGTTCTTTAAGGTTTAAACTCCCTCTTAATTTCTTGTTCTGTTTCTGTGGTCAATCTACTGTAAATACATCTGATATCATTTCAGCATTAACATTCTGATAGTTAAAGGTGCTATGAGGAGAATCTATTACCGGCGGCAATAGGACTCTGCTACCCATGAGCACCTGCGGCGACTGTCGTAATGCTGCGTTCCAGTAACCCCTGGAACTGGGAGTGACGTCATCTCCGACTTATCGGCGTTCCAGTTGAAGTCGGAAAAAAACATGCTGATCTACCAGGCTATTGTTAGCAGTTGTTAGCACCCCCTGCGTTGTTGTTCACAAATATCACATGAAGAATGTGATTATCACGATGGCAGCATTTTTGTAAATATAAGTCTAACAATACTATGTATACAGCTGATCTAGAGCGACACACCCCAGTCAGAAGTGCAAATAAATTGATTATTACAGGAGCTAAATAACTGTTCACACTGGGAGCATCAATCTTCGATTGTCAACTCGGGGGTGGTGAGGTTTCACCGAGTTCCCAGTAGGAAATTCCGACTTCAGGGAACGTTCCAGTTGCAGTTTCCTACTCGGAACCCAGAAATTCCAACTTCTGACCACAACTGGAACGCACCAAAAGACGTGACCCCAGCCAGAGTGTGTGTTTGTTGTGGTTGTAATGCAACTCGGACCTTCCTCAGAACTCTGCATTGCTTTACAACTTCTTTTTTCAACAACTTACAGGATGCAAAGCGATGAGGTACTGTATCTCTTTCTAGTTACGTAGCGTTAGTTTTTGATGTGTGACAACAAGCAATTTTTAGAAAACTTCCAAACCTGCAGTTTTGTAGCCGGCTATATATCTCTACTTACAGCCTGGTGCTCTAAGATGTGTCCGAATAATGTAAATTTGCTCTAGTTTAATTGTCTTGTTCCCGAAGTTGAGTATCCAGGCCAGTCCAGCCCTGTCCGACCTGACCGGAAGGCTATGGAATAGCATTTATTAATAACCTATTTTGATGCCATAAAACTCATCTTAAAGTGTGTATTTCGATCAGGCATATAGCTAAAGGTGAGACTTTTTTGTAATTACTTAGAAACTCCTCAAAGTCCCTTTAAGGTAGTCCTGAAAAAAACAAACAAGTTGTATCAAGCTAAATTGCTCTTGAAAGGGTTGAAGTTCTATGAGCATTACAACAAAAACATCCAATTGGACTGTAATATTAAAATGACCTGGAGATGCAAGAATTAATCAGAGGGTCAATATTTTTAATCCAGTCTTGTTTGTGCAGAATATTTTGGAACACAATAAAAGTAGGGTTAAAAAAGCCAACTCGAGCTCATACACCAAAAGCTGTTGAGTAAATAAGCCACCTGGCAAGTAAACACAGCTTATATAGGAATGACAGCTGAGTGGTTTGATACATTCAACACCCATTAGATCATCACAGGACTCCATTATCTTCATTCAGATGTTTCATTTGTTCAATAAAACACAGTATAGAAATGGCCTGGGTGTTTTACTATAATGGACTGTCACTGTGTTCAGAGTTCGTTTCAGGCTGCTTTGTGTCTATAGGGGAATTCACAAAAGCGTGTTGAACATGCGTGTGAGTGTTGTGGTCATAAAAAGAGAGGGGACATTGTTTGTTGCACTTACGTCCAGATTGCATAAGTGACAGACACAGCAGCTCCGAGGAATGATGGGAAACATAAAAGAGAGATGAACAGCGTTGTCATCTGGCTGGCCCTCCAGGGCTTTCTGGAGGCCTGACAGTTGAGTAGTAGACAGTTCTAGGAGGAAAAGACAATAAAGAATGTGAAGATGTCAAAGGTAACCTGAGCCAGGACACTTTAGGATGTTGAAAAGTCACCTGCTGATGAACCAACCTTCTTCATGTAGAACAGAACAAAGAGCTTAAGGATCTGGACAGCTGGAAGGAGTGGAGCGAACAGCACACCGAGCCTTGGAGGAAATATTAACTTTAAGTTCACTTTCCTGTTGAATGTGTGATTATTTTAAGAGTAACATGAAAAAATTACCAAGTCAGAGTTTGTCCGTAAATGAGCTCGAGCACATTACGGGCAATGTCAAAAACCGGCTTCCTTTTTTTTTTTAGCACCTGCTTTGAAAAGTGCCTGCAGAGAGAAGAAACTTCTGGATAATTAGACATTGTTTATTTAAAATAATATTACTTGGTCACCGAGGGTCCACTTGCCTCCACAGATATCCCCCGATTAAAGTGTGAAGCACAGTGAAGATAAAGTCCATGATGAGCAGACTGTAGAGCTCTTGTCCCACAAAATTTTCCCAACACTGTGGACATGAAAACATCCCCAATTTTAATGTCAGATCGAATTTTTGAGGGTTTTTTATGTAAAAAAAACATTGTGGTATTCAAAGGGCCATAATTAAAACATTGCACATGTCTTTGTTGCCCCAGAGCTATTATTATGAAACACTCAAATATGAGAGGGACTCTTACCAAACCACGACTTTCTGGTTCTACAGCAATTCTCCCCAGCCAGCGGAAACACAGCACAGCAACAATACTGACCTTTAACAACAGATTCCTAAAAACAAAAAACAGAAAATTATTCATTTTTCAACATGATGGTTCAAATGTCATATCATACAGTAAAACAGAATATAGATTATTACCAGGAAATGAGAAGTTACATCTCTTCAGAAATATGTGTAGGGTTTTTGTCATTGCTGAAATGGTTTTTCAGGGTTTATGTTTAAATTTATTGATATAATTTTTGTGGCATTTTTGTGGATGTCAATTTGTATCCAGTTTATTTAAAAAAAAGGGCATGGACTTGATGCTATGAGCAACACATTTCCAAAAAATCCATTAAAAAACATTTTTTCCAAATAGTAAAAAAAGTTTAACACTAATTCAGATGAATCAATAACGACAAAGAAGATGTAAAAGTATATTTAATTACCACTGTAGTGACCATTTTAACCAACACAGTACTGCTTAAAAAAGTCACAGCGGGCTGAATGTAGGAGTTTGGAGTGTGTTTCAGACACATGCTCAGCTCAAAGGAAATAACCATATCCACTGCTCCTTCGGTTTCATTTTGATTCATTTAGTAACGTAATTTTCAGCACAGGCCAATTGAAAACATATTACTAACTGAGTCAACAGGCAAAACAAGGACTCAAACTTTTACATCTGATTTTCAGATTACACTATATATATATATATATACAATCCATATCTATATATATATATATATATATATATATATATATATATATATATATATATATATATATATATATATATATATATATATATATATATATATATATATATATATATATACACATACATATATATATATATATATATATATATATATATATATATATATATATATATATATATATATATATATATATATATATGTATATATATATATGTATATATACACACACACATATATATACATACATATATATATACACACACAAATATCTTTTAAAGCAGATGATTGTCCTTTAATCTTCTCACCTAAAGATGGAAACATAGACTTGAACGCTCGGTGAGTTGTGTTTCTCTAACCACGCGCACAGGTTGAAGAGTCCAGGGAGCAGCAGATTAACACCTGACACCACCGCAGACAGGATCAGCACCTCATTCTTGTCAAATGTATGCTGTTCAATGTCATACTGTGAAGGAAAAATATATGTCCTGTATAAATATAAATATAAAAATATAAATCTCAAATAAATTGGTTCTTTCCAATGACCCAGAACCACAAACTCGTTAGCTTGCATTGTCATCTGTTATTCTGCTAAAGCTGGCTTTGGAAAAAAAAAAAAGGTTAATTTTCAGAAAGACCAACTAAAAGCATACATTCAAACAGTGTAATTTCTAAATACTTTCATCTCCGCTCCATCTTATTCACCGCCCTCCCTGCTCATCTGTGGCTATTACTTCATCTCCTCTGTAGTCCAGCCATTAAACTCCTGCATGGGTTTCAGTTTCTTGTTGCAGACTGTGTCTAGGCCATTCAAGGTCATTGCAACTGAAGAAAAGACAGTTCACGAGGAATAGGCAATGCCTACTTCCACCAATTAACATGGATTTCAAGAGTTTAGTTCTTAATGGCCCCTCGAACATGTTCACCAAATTTGGTGAAATTTCAATGGCTGTCAACCAATGGTTGTCAGATGGTGCAATCTGATTCTGATGTACCTTGACCTTGGAGTTCATCTCTAATTTCTTTGGAAGTTGTTCTGGGCTATTTTGTTACAACTCTTCTTCTTCTTCTGCTTCTTCTGCTTCTTCTTCTTCTGCTTCTTCTGCTTCTTCTTCTTCTTCTTCTTCTTCTTCTTCTTCTTATTGTTATTATTATTATTATTATTATTATTATTATTATTATCCCTCTCTTCAATTTGTCATCCATTTTCCTCCTGCAGCTTCGTCCAGGGAGGTTTGCTTCAGTCCTGTGGACCTTAAACTTCTGAAAATATGTGCAACTATAGTCACAGGAACATCAAGCTGTTTGGAGATGGTCTTAAAGCCTTTATCTTTAACACACTGGTCTATGATTTTCTTTCTAATCTCTGGAGACAACGTCCTCCTTAGCTTTCTGTGGTCCATGTTCAGTGTGGTACACACCATGATACCAAACAGCACAGTGACTACTTTTCACCCTTTAAATAGGCAGACTGACTGATTACAAGTTTGAAGACACCTGTGATAATAATTACAGGACACACCTTAATTCAACATGTCCCTATGGTCAAATCATTTTCAATCTTTTAAAGGGGTAGCATAATTTTTGACAGGGTCAGTTTCATTATTTTATATTTTAAAATAACTGTTGAACCACAATTCAAAAGTAATGTCTGATTTTAATTTGTTGATTTTCAGTAAAAAAAAAATTATTATGACTTTTGTCAGTTTCAAGTTATTTCAGAGATTATTGTGGGTTATCTGTCTTTAGCTATTGGGTACCAACAATTTTTGCCGCGACTTTAAGCTACTGCCAGCTCTGGTTTGATTCTAAGGGCCATTTCCAGATGGTCTTGCCCTACTCTCTCTTATCCACTCTCCTTTGGCAGTCAGGTTGCTGATTTGACTCCTGGGTTGGGCAGGGACTTTCTCAAAATTGTGCTAAGGTGTGAGTGTCAGTGTGACTGGTTGTCCATCTCTCCATGGTGCCCTGTGATTGGCTGGCAACTTGTTCAGGGTGTACTCGCCTCTCGGCCAATGTCAGATGGGACAGGCTCCAGCCCCTTGTGACTTTGAAAGGGATAAGAGGTATAGGTATTGGATGAATGGATTATAAAACAAGTATTGCAAAAACCATGATATGGTTTTAGCAGAAGGAAATTGTAGATGTACATCATGTATCACCATTCACCTAATGAAAACGCCAAGATGGGATATTTGGTCCATATGACTGAGCCCTAATAGGGTGGCTTGACCTTTTTTTAAAAACAATGCAAGAAGACATAGGTGGGCAGATTTATATTCTTCCCACAGCACCTTGTTATGAGTACGGTTGTGTGAAAGTCATGCCTGACAGCTCAAAAAAAATCAACAGAGTGAAACAGTGAGACATCTGCCAGGAAACAAAAAAGGAGAAGTTGTTGAACTGCAGTGAGATGCTTCATTTTCAAAACATTTTCTGTGGTCAGTTCTTGAGAAAATGTCCTGAATAGCTGTTCTATTGTGCATGAAGTACCATATCTGGCTGCACAGGAGGTGTGAACTTTTCTCTGACCTCTGACAGGAAATGTACTGCAGCACTGCCCAGGAAGATACTGGTCAGAGACAGCATCCACATCAGCAGATGCACTACAAGGCCACGGAGTCGTCGTATGAAGCTGGTGTGTTCTTCTCCACTGATCATGTCAGACAAAAGCTCCTGTTGGGAATAAATGGAAAATTAAGTAGCGTGAAAATTCACCTTAAAATCTGTTTCATGTAAGATCAGTTCTGTGTCCGATTTAGTTCATGGAGCAGTATTTTAAAGCTGATTTTAATAACATGCCTTCTGTGGCCTCTTCTTGTATGCTCAAAGCCCTTGTTGTTCAGAATCTTGTGGGTGTGAAATTCATCTTTCAGGCTTCCTGTGTTTGAACTAGCCTTCAAAAAATAGGCTGGCATGATAATGGCAACAGTAAAACAAAACCAATGTTCAACATCAATGATACACTGGCTGTTCTGGCCCTAAGCCAGGGATTTTTACTAGAGATGCAACTGTTTTTGTTTAACGTCACACCATCTGTACAGGTGGAAGAGAGCAACACTGGGCCTAATGACAATATTCATTTGGTTTTAGATAGATAGATGGATAGATACTTTATTTATCCCCTTAGGGAAATTTTTGTATCCAGCTGCTCATATGAAACACATAAAAAACACATAAAAACATCATCACATGTAAGCACATAAAAAAGTCAAATAAATTAATAAGTGCACGTGTGCATGTGCAAGTGGGGGAGTTATGAGGAGTTATACAGTCTGGTGACGTAGGGATGAATGATTGCCTAAAGTGCGCAGTCCTGCAGCGCATCGAAAGCAGACGGTCCTTGCGGCAGCTCTTTTTCTTTTTCAAACCTACTCGAATGTACACTTGAACTTAAAAGATAGACTAATTTGATCTCTAAGGACAAAACTGAAGAGTCAAGGTCATTGGGCCTAACGCCAGTCTGTTTGCTGTAAAACATCTCACTACTATTTAGACAGATTTTATTCCAACTTTGCAGAAATGTCACCTCTGACTAAAGGATAACATATTTAGATTATGGATGTCAGACGTAATGGACTTAAGTTCAGTCATTAGTAAAGTTGATTGATCTCTGTGGAACAAGATGTGTGTTCTGGCAATAGAATAACCTAAAAATGTAACACCTCTCAAATAAGCTGTATTCTGACCCCATTAGTCAAACCAAAGCTTGGATGGGATGCTACGGTAGTTATGAAGATTGGTGGTATGAGAATGCTATGAGGATGTTTTTTTAAATGTTGCACTGATGTCAACTTGAATTTAATAATGTCTGATTGGATTTTGGAGGTTAATAATCAAGAACACTGGGCTTTGTTTTCATAGAATAAATGATAACAAAATAAATCATTGCTGCGAGGGGTTTTCTTCAAACTTTGCATAAATGTCCGCTCTACCTCTAGGATAATCAAATTACATGAAGAAAGCCATTAGACACTTTAAATCACAATCAAAGTCTATGCACTGTAGCAAAACTTTTCTTGGACTTGAATGTGAACTGGATGAACTTGGAAGGTTAAAGTTCATTGCTACTTCCCATATAATTGTCATCCATTGTATGCAGCAATTTAACCCCCGAACTACTAAAGTAGCTTTGTAATACCAGACTAGCACACGATGCATTTTACTCTATAAAGAAAACATTCATCCTTTCTCCTCAAACCCTAACTGTGCTTTCACTTTCCTGCAGTTGGGATCCTGATGGAAGAAAAATCATTAAACAGCAGTTCTGTTTGGTACTTAAAAGAAAGTTAACAAAAAGTAGTTAAAAAACATAGTTCCA
This sequence comes from Scarus forsteni, assembly GCA_036419115.1. Lineage (NCBI taxonomy): Eukaryota > Metazoa > Chordata > Actinopteri > Labriformes > Labridae > Scarus > Scarus forsteni. The sequence continues at coordinate 16,633,892 of JAZDUH010000342.1, forward strand.
ATTTTTAGTAAGGTGCTAAAAATATCAAAAAGTTTACCTACTTTGAGCTGAATGCTGATCTTCTCTGACTGTAGCCTCACAGGAGTGCTCTTGATGACTTTAAAGTCCCAGGAGCAGAAAACTTTCACAGCCAGATTTCTATTTGACTGTAGGACTTGAAAACTCCTTCCAAACGACTTGGACACACTGTGACCAGAACAGTGAATGAGAACATAAAAATACACAACAAAGAAGACAAATCCATGCTAGGTCATTCACTCGCTGTCCTACCTGTACACGAGGATGACACAGATGATGAAGAAGGTTATGGGGATGGTAAAGAAGTAGGCTGCAGGGATGCTGTATGGCACTATCTGAGGCTCATCTGTTTCACAGCCTGGAAGGCGAAAATTTTCAGCATTGGGCTGGTGGCTCAGGTTCCGACAAATGTGGGATAAGGTGTTTGTGTAGTAGCCGTAGAACATCAGACTCTGAGAGAGGTAACCCTGTTTGAGAAAACAGATGGATATTTGGTTCAGGATAGGAGCCATTAATACAAACATCTATTAGATATAAAACTAAATGATGAATGATGTGTGGTCCATATATGAATTAATCCTTCATTTAGAATTATAAGTATTATATTTGTATGCAACCATGACATAGTCTAGTAATCCTCACTTACCAAACTGGGGTAGAAACCTGTGTCAGTTTGGAAATGCGCATGAGGTCTTGTGATTTATGAAACGTGTGTATTTGGCCAATCCCAAGAGCCGTCCAAACAGAGACAAAAACAGCTTCAGAAATGATAACATCATACGCCCTATTTCTCACTAAAACCATACAGGAATCCTGACAACAGAAGTTACTGAGTATGTTATGGCTTTAACAGCAAATCTTCTACTTCTCTATGATGACTGTGTTTGTTGAAATTTCTCATGATGTATGCAAAAACTATAAATCTTCTTCTCTGGTGTGTGTCTGCTGGAGCACATAGCACTACTTACAGGCCTGTGACGTATAAAATACTACACCGTTTTCAGTGTTCTTGTGTGGATGACAGATTTCTTGTAACAATGCTGTCTTTACAGAGAACGTTTGCAACATATACTCTCTTTCCAATCTCACATAAATAACATCACCCGGTCCGCTTACTTCCACCTCCGAAATATTAACTGCCTCCGCCCCTCCCTCACTCCTCCCAGCACCTCCATTCTTGTCCATAGCCTTGTCACATCCCGTCTAGACTTCTGTAACTCACTCCTCTTCGGCCTTCCACAAAAGTCCCTCCATAAACTCCAACTAGTCCAGAATTAAGCTGCCGCATCGTCACCAGAACCCCCTCCCACGTCACATCACCCCCACCCTACAGCAGCTCCACTGGCTCCCGGTCAAGCACAGGATAGAATTCAAACTGCTCCTGTACACCTTTAAGGCAATCCACAACCTCGCCCCTCCATATCTGTCTGACCTCTTCCACATCCCCACTCCTGCCCACTCCCTCAGATCCTTCTCTTCCACCCACCTCACTGTGCCCTCTGCTCGCCTCAGTACCATGGGGAGCAGGGCCGTCAGTCGTTCTGCTCCCCAGTTCTCTCTGGGACTCTCTCCCACCGGACCTCAGAAACTTGACCTCCCTGTCTCTTTTTAAATCCAGACTCAAAACCCACCTGTTCCGAACTGCATACTCCTTACCATGAATATTCCATTCTCATCCACTTATCCATCACTGTCTGTTGCATTTTGTTGATTTTATAGTTGTTGTTGTTGTATCCTGTACGGTGTCCTTGGGTGTTTTGAAAGGCGCTTTTAAATAAAATATATTATTCTTATTATCATCATTATAAACAGTACATCCCTAAATCAAAAAGGCCCTGAATTAAAAGCATGGTGATGTAATTCAGCAAGAAAAGAGGAAACATTCTTGATGCACCTGTCAATATCATTTGTTATAGTTGTTTTCACTGTCCTACGGCCTATATTTATATATATATTTTTTAAATTTGCTAAAAACACTTTTCTCAAAATGTTCCTCTGAAACATTAAGTTAATTTACATGTAGAGACAGCCTTTTGTTTAGCTGTGGACTATTAACAAGTTTTATACTCATCCAACTGTTTAATGTCTATAATCGGACAGATCCATCTTACAAAACTCCAATCCACCATGACTGTGCTCAGCCCATAGCAGCTCTGCCAAATCAGCCCACTTAAAAACAGGAAAAGGTAGGAGCTACAAGCAAAACGACAGCAGGGACTGACTGTATGCACAGAGATTAGCATAGATGCTAATGGCTTCAATAGCAGTTTTGTCAATATGGACTGCATTTCTTTATAAAATGGTAAACAAAACGCAACACTGAAAGCATCTCTCAAGAGAAGGCATATTTTTGATTCACTTCTGACATTTTTTGGTGAGAATTTGTTCTATGAAATGACTGCACATTTTGTACTTTACACCATGCCTTGCCAGATATGCTGTGAAATGTTCTACTCTCTCCCAAACACTTTCTATGGGCTGTTGCCCAGATGGATTTTAAAATATATTTAACAGTCTTTCTGGTGCGTCAAGTTTATATTTCATAATTATCAAAGCAGGTACAGTAGTGCATGGACATAAATGCACACTGAACACATATTGCAGTTGCCCTGATATAATATTTTAACATACTGAAAAAGAAAGCAGTGGTGTTCAGCAACTCTTTACCAAACCATATAACAATAACTCAAGTAATTAACTGAAGTTTTTATTTCTCATAGATCCATCTGCAGGGAATTTTACCCAAAGTTCAGGTACTTCCAAGGTGCCCTTGGCCCAGTCTTAAACAATGTAAAGCTATTCAAAATCCCTTTGGCAAAACTATCAAAGTGGACACCATACAGCCAGTCAATTGTTCACAAAAGCAGGAAGTCAAAATCCAAAATTTGGCCACTGGTTCTAGGGATTATGGTTTTCAGATTATCATGCATCATGCATTGAAATTGTGAGTGCATGCTATTGTAACAAAGGTAATTCATCAGTGTTGTGTTCTTTCTCACTGTGCTGCTCTGATGAAATGCATCTCCATCTTACCTTCCCTGTGAGAAGTTCAAGACCCGTGAAGGGGCTGATATGAATGGGATGTGAAAGAGGAGTAGGAGGGGGGTTAACAGCTTGTGGGAAGACCAGGAACAGGCCTGTGATGACAAAGAGGAGGAGGTTGAAGAGCAGGAGGGTCCGCAGAAACAGAAAGTAAGAGAGAACTCCTGTTCCAAAGCGTCCACTCAGTGACTTCATGGGTGAATGCCACAGTTGGAGGGAAGCAAGGACGGGAAGGCAACTGAACCAGCAGCTACGCCACATCTATGGAAGAAACAATTTCAGTATCAGACTGACACTCAAACACCATGTGGCATGTAGAATGTTCTCACCTTTGAGATATAAACACGCAGACGGCTGTAGCAAGGAATGTTTCTGCTGATGAGGGAGCTTCCAACTGCATCATGGAAGATAAGCCTCCTAAGAAAAGTTATAAGACAGACTACTCAAACACAGCTCTAATAGAATGTTTTAACGGGACCGGTGATTCTTTAGTAGCATGTTTACCTGATTCCCAATTTTTCTTTTAGACTAAATGGCATGGCACGTAACTTTCGAATACCCTCACTCATCGAAATGTCTCGGAGGCTGGATGCTAACTGCTCCATTTTGTTTTCTGAACACAAATTGAGAGTCAAAAAGTTGATGTATGATGGGGGGATTCAATCTTGTGAAATATGATAGCAGGTTAGAACTGTCTCTTCACCTTCAGAGTTTATTTTCTCCACATTTCCTGGGGCAAAGTCACCCCGGGTTGTTCTGGCTTGTTGTGAGGATTCCTGAGAGCTGGTGTGATGTCTGCGTGGCTGAGATGAGGAAATAACTGTGGTACTGTAAGGACCTGTGTGGATACAAACCTCTTTGAAGATCACACTTTATGCAAAATACTTTTTTTTTTTTTAAAACTTACCTGTCCATGGCCTGCTTACACCCACCCACCGACATTCACATAATAAAAATCCCTTTTTACCTTTTAGATTTGTTTTACCCTTCAGAAAATGTCTGCTGAGGTTTCTGCCTGATAACATTTCCTCAGTGATGTCTTTGGGGGACATGCCAACTCCAAGTGGGAGAGCTGGTGCGGGTTTGAAGCCACATTTATTTGTGCCTATTTATGTGCTCTATAAAAGGATGGACACACCTGAGGCAGAACAAGTCTGAGTCTCAGCAGAGAACATGGAGGATCTCCAGAGGACACAAAATTTTTCCCCCATAAATACATTGACCTGCATTTATGATTTTCAGTGTTGGTCAATATCAGCTGTACGCTGATGTGTAAATGCAGCTTTAAAGCGACAAGAGCTCTAACAGAGCATCTCTGACAGAGGGAGAATATGGATCAGTGGTTTTTAGTACATGAAACCTAGATGGTTTTTAAACAGTAATTGTGAACACAATCCAGCAGTCATAAGAAATGTATATTTATACCTGACTTAAGGCAAAATATGAGCTTTTTCAAATGTTTATACATATATATGTAATGAGAAAGTAGTTACGTTAAGCGAATGTTATCAATAAGGACATGTTACCATTACCAAAAACTAAAGATTAAAATTATGGCTAAAACAATGACATACAAATGAATAATTTCTGTCCATTAAACTGACAGCAAATGACAGCATTGATGTCTAACCCAGCCCCTAATCACTGCTCATAAGGATTTACATCATAACAACCTGATCTGAGCAGGGCTGAAACAAAGGTGGTTATAGGAATGCCAAAAACTAATATCTGATTGGAACTTCAGACAAGAAACTTTAAAATTTGTTCTGATGACATCTAAGGCATGTGTAGGTTTATTGAAAAGCTGTTAAAATGTGGTTGTGGTTGGTTGAGTTAATTTGATTGTCAACAAAAACAGAAGCTAAGTGTTTTCATCTTACCAGCTGCACGACTGGGCATCGAGGAGAGGACTTTTAGGGTGGCAGCAGACCAGTGGTTCCTCTGCAGAGAGCTTGTCTGCATCCTGTTTAGTGTCTGGTCTCTGATGCAGCTTGTCCTGGCTGCCCCAGAGTCTAAAATGCACATTATAAGACAGGAAAAATTCATCCTAAGCGTGTTTGACAGCAACCACATATAATGACAACAAGCTCCGTTGAGCAGTATTCTTGTTGAGGTACTTGTTCTTAAATCATAAGATGTAACTGATAGAGATAGAAAGTTATGAGCACCTGTGTGTTCCCTTAACACATCCATCTCTATGGTTTCAGGACACCTCTGGGTGCTGTCTGTAGAGTCATTACTGGGTCCATCCTCTCCCATGTCCCTGAAAGAGAGTTATCCATCAGAGAAGAAATTACAAAATCCAAGAGAGCTCACTTTGAGAATGCAGCCACAGCGGCAGACACTGTTCAGAATGCAAATTAAATCTTAGTAAAGTAAAAGTAGCATATGAAAAGTCCCTCTGTCAGTCTAAACCAGGAACATGTATTTAACAAAATTTGCACACTGCATAATGAGTAATAGTGTATCAGTAATAGAGCACCAGGTCTCTATTACTGATACACAGATAAAGGAGAAGACCTGAATCTAACTGCTACTTTCCAGCCTTTCAAACTATTGAAATTATTGATTCATTACAACATCACTTAAACAGAAAATCAAGAGACGAAGACAGGTTTTTGTTTGGCATTTTGATTTTGCTTGTAAAACAGCCATTACTAAATGCTGGTTTCTTCCTGGACAACCCGCAATCCAGGAGTGGATTGATATCGTCATGATACCTATGTTATGGGAAGGATCACCTTTTGTTAAACTCTGGACAAAGTGGGTGTCACAATCTCAGGTGGGCTTTACACGAGTACGAATTTGTAAGACTCCGGTAAAATAAACTATCGATCTGGTGTTTGACAGCAACCACATATTGACAACATGAGCAGTATTCTGTTGAGGTACTTTTTGAAAAGGGTTTGCAAGTGTGTATAAACAGATAAGTCCGAAAAAGACGGTGACCTCATAGCACCCGCCATCCTCCCCACCCCAACTCACGCTGTCACACACACACCAACAACAACTATGGTGGCAGCAGCTATAGATATGCACGACTTTTACACCAACATTTGCTCACAGAACACAGAAAATCAAGAGACTTATTACAGGTTTTTGTATGGCATTTTGATTTCAAGAGTGTAAAACAGCCATTATTTAATAAATGCTTGATTTTGCTTGTAAAACACCAGCCGACAATTACCCAGCATGCAATATGGGTTAGGAGCATGCGTGGAAACCCACAGGTACGTCCCGGCGTGGATTTTGCATTCTCAAGTAAATACACAAGCCTATCTACAATACAATGTGTAAACAGCGATCCATGTTTTGCTGCCGACGCCAAGACAATACGGTGCCGTCCTCGTGTGAGGAGGGCCTCAGTCTCAGCCTCAGCCTCATCCACAGCCTGCCACTTCCTGCTGCAGCCTAATCAGCCCGAACTCAACTCACCTGTGTTCCTGCTCACAGCTGCACCTTGTCTGCTGCAATCAAGCCAGCTACAAAAGCCCCAGCTCCACACTCAGTCAGTTAGCGGGTTTGCAAGTGGATATCTGCGTATTCGTCTTCATGCCGTAGTTGGTATAAACAGATAAGTCCGGAAAAGACGGTGACCTCATAGCACCCGCCCCCGACTAGCTTCTGTCCTGCATTCACCTATCTGTCTGAATCCCTGGCTATCGATCCTGCTTTCGTCTCTGACGCCGAGTCCTGCCTGTCCCACACTGTGCTGATCCGCCTGGTAACTGATCCCTACCTGTCTTCTGACGCCGAGTCCTGCCTGTCCCACACTGTGCTGATCCGCCTGGTTACTGAACTCCTGCCTGTCCTCAACAACGTGAGTTTGCCTGAATCACTTCTCTGAGTGTTCCTGAACGCCTCTGCATGTCTGTGAGTGAAGCCTCCACCGCCTTCCCCTTAAAGACTGTGTGAGCCACTGTCTTTGAACATCTTCTGTGTGGCGCAGTTGAGAGAGCGCTCGTCTACAGAGCCTGCTGTCGCGGGTTTGACCCCCGCTCAAGCCGCAGCTTCCTTCCTGTAAAGACTGTGTGAGTCTCTGTCTGTACATCTCCTGTGTGGCTCAGTCGAGAGAGCGCCCGTCTACAGAGCCTGCTGTCGTGGGTTCGATCCCCGCTCAAGCCACAGCTTCTTTCCTGTAAACACTTTGTGAGCCTTTGTCTGAACGTCTCCTGTGTGGCTCATCTGAGAGAACACTCACCTGTCGTCCCCAAGTGTGTGGGTTCAAACCCCGCTCAGAACTGTGCTTTGAAATACTGTTGATAAAGACTGTTCATTGTTGACATCCTACTACTTGCTTCTGGGTCCTAACTACCAATCGTGTCAGTGGGTTAAATACCGTGAGTGTTATGTTGCTTGAACCAGAAGCATGAAAGAGGCTTTAGTGAACAAAATGTATAATAAATCAAGCCCCTCTTATCTGCGTTTGTAACACTTGTGGATGTAATCATCTGATAAAATTCACACCAGGAGAACGACCAAGTATATAACAGGGAAACAGAGAGGTAATACATTCAAAACAAAGGAGAATACTGCAAAAATGATGAATTAAAATAAATAATTCCATATTGTAATAAGTCCATTATTGAATGTAGATGGACCCAAAACACAAAAACGGATTGAGGTAAAATCTTAAAATGTATTTCTTGGATAAAAAATAGAGAAGCAAAACTATTATGTAATTCCAATACCCACTTTTCAAGCTATCACCCAAAAAAATCACATACCATACTGTCACTTCGAGGAAGGAGGATATGCAGTTATGAGGAAGAATTGATAAGCATGCCAAAGATCTTATAACCTGTTTCCAAGATGGCAATCATGACAACAGAATGTTAAATGGCTTTTTATCTGCAGTTAAGAGGAAAGATAGAAATTTTCTCTTCACACAGCACCCTCCCGCCTGCAGACACATCCTGTCACTCTGATTACAACATTCTCTCCACTATCTCACCTGCTTAAGGCAGTGGTGATCAGACATTGGCGCAATCTGTCTAGTGACCCGATTGTTGGCACAGTTTTTGTCAATCCTCCCACATTTGTCTCAAAACATCCAGCAATTTAAGGGACAAACTTGTAAAACAGACATGTATAAAAGACCTACTGATTTTCTCGGCTCTTCCATTCAAGGTAACAAGCTGTGTATGAATTGTGTAGATTGCAATGCAAAGATCAAATCAGATTAACTGTTACATTGTCCCACAGGCAAGAAAAAACAAGTTAGAAGCAGAACTACATGTAGGAGTGCTCATGGAGTCTATCTTCTAAAATGACAATACAGTTTACATTTCTGAGAACAAGAGTGGCATCAGGAATCATGGTGATGAATCAGAACTTTCTCTTTCCTGTTTCTTATGAATACTAAACCATATGATGAAATAGTGCCCCTGAGTGGACCTTTTTCCTTATTGTCATGGACACTAATAAGGATGGGATTAACGGTTAAATGTTAACCGTATCTCATCAGGGGTTAATCATCATGTTAACTCTGAAAATCAGTCAGTGGGTAATGTTTAGATTAACTAATGAGATCACTATACTGTTTTTATTATCTTTGATGAATTACTCATTAATTTTCTTATTTTTCATTTTTTTTCTGTTCATTTTTTTTCTGTTTATTTATTGATTTTTCATATCTACTATCCATATTATCATCAGCAACATTTTATTGGATTTTACATTGTACTGTTATTGTTTTCATTGTTATTTTATATCCTGATGTTCATTTGTTCATTATTATCATTATTAATATTTATTATGGTTGTTATCTTTATTTTATAATTTCATCCATTTATACATGATGTTATTTATTTGAGATTGATCTTAGTTTGGATGGTTTTCTGTTACTAAGGCAGATCATTTTGTGACATATTTAGAGGCATAAGAAGCATGCATAAATGTTTTGTGAGCAGTTTGTGTAAATTTGATTTTAATCAAAGGCTCCAGCCAGATCAGACTGGGGTCTTATTGTGTAAAGAGAGAATATTCAGATAGCTGATGAATTTATCATCCTGGGATGATAATCACATTTAAATTTAATTTCTTCATTTTACCTTTTTTTATTTCTAGTTAATATTATTTTTACTGTTATTATGCTTTATGTTCACACACACACACACACACACACACACACACACACACACACACACACACACACACACAAACATATATATATATATATATATATATATATATATATATATATATATATATATATTTCTCAGTGGGGACTGAAATTACTGTGATTATATAATAGTGTTGTTTTTCTATTTGCCACCATTTTTTATCCAGGGCATTGATCACAATATAAATTTTAGCATTTTACCTCAATCAATTTTTGTGTTTTGGGTCCATCATCATTCATTCTATTATGGACTTATTTATTTCAGTAAGTATTTATTTTATTTCAACATCATTTTTGCAGTAACCGCCTTTGTTTCGGATGTGTTACCTCTCTGTTTCTTTGTTGGTTATATACTTGGTGGTTCCCTGTCTTAATTATATATTTTTGTAACAAATGCTGATGATAGCCTGCAGCTGAAATGTGTTTGTTTTGTTGCACCTGCAAAAACTTAATTAAAAGTCAAAGACTTCTTTGTGAATGCTGATTTTTTTTTTTGTCATGTGAGTCAGAGCCAACAATTAGATTGTGTTTTTTTTTTTAAGTAGAGCTTACAGTTACTCTAAAAACATATATTTCACTCGTCCACCTGGGAAAGGGCCATAGAAAGTGTTTTGGGAGGGCAGGACCTTTAGTGGCATATCTGGCAGGTGATTGGACAATGGTTTTGTCAGTCACATTGATTATTAGATAGTGTTGGAAGCAGGTACTAACGCAGTGGTATTTAGGACAAAATGTCGACCACTTCATAGAACAAACTCTTGGCAAACATGTCAAAGGTAGAGTGAAATATCCTCTCTGTAGTAAAGTTTGTCCTCCTAATAACTGTTTTGTATTTAATAAATAAATGTGGTCCGGATCAGATAAAACTGCACCTGAAGCTGCTAGTGTCTGTGCTAGTCTCTGTACAGTCACTTCCTGCTGTCGTCTGGCTTGTATCTCCCTCCTCCTGCTCTAAAGATAGCTGACAGAGCCGTGCTGCTTTGGGCCGAACACAATGACTGTTGGTTGGAGCTTGGCAAGATGGATAAGGCTGATTACTGACATTTAATCAGGCTGATCTATATGCACTGCAAGGTTAGGTTAAGTTTAAGCACTAAAAATCATGAAAGTTGGTTCATTTATCAAGATTATCGAAAAGAAATGAGCGAAAAATCCTATCCTAAAAGTATGCCATCCCTGCATGACTCTGTGAACATGGAGTCAGAGTTTCTCTTGAAGCTCTTTTATACATCCCATTCATAACATCCTGACCCATATAGACGCATGGATACAGTATGTATATATAGCATGTATGTTAAAACACAAATGCCTCGGAGCTTGGCTGATGCTGCTGTGAAGGCATGAACATTATACATCTGGTCATTGGCAGATGAGAGAATAAAAGAACAAAGTGTTTTGGCGACACATACTTCACATAATTCAGTTTTTTGGTCAGCACTGCGTCATCATCAGTGTGTCTAAAAACACAACAAGCTTTGAATTTAACGCAATAGATGTACATGAGCCCTGACAGAAAGACAACCAAGCACTAACTTATCTTGTAGAGAGATACAGACCAAATGTAAGGATAGGGAGGGGGTGATAATGTAAGAGCCAAAGTAAAGCATTTGTTAAGTTATATCTTCAGTAAAATTAAATGATTACTTACTCATAGTCAGAGTCTGATTGAGAAATGTCTACCATGAAGTTCACACTGTGTGCCATAGTTCTTGAAGATCTCTGCTAACTTTTTATTTAGCATCACATCATGCGCTAGAACAGTGGGTGTTGCATCTATCTGATCTTGACTGTTTCTCAAAGAGCTTTCACATTTCCTCTTTCTCTCTCAGCTGTGGCTTATTTGCAATTTGTGACATGGGTTCGGCTCAACCACAGCAGCTTAAAGGAACAGCTTATAGGACCCCAGGAAGAATAGCCACGCTCTTGGCGAGTGCTAATGGGGATCCTTAATAAAGTAAAGTAAAGTAAAGTAACTGTTGAGACATGTTTTTTATTACAGTACTTGCATGACTGTTTTATGTTGTATGATTTATACACTAATTCCTGCATTTTGGGAAATTTAGGAAAATATAGATTTACACATTGGTTGCCATTTTTGCACAGTTCAGTCTGGGTGGTAAAGACTTATCCATTTTACAACAATAGGTGGCATCTTTACTGGTTTAAAGAGAAAAATGTTGTTTAATATATTTGACTTTCCGTTGACCAGTTCTTTACTAAAATATCTTTCAGTTGCTTCCAACAAAATCTAAAGGGTACTGTTACATGCCAGGCATGAAGCCAATAGCTGTAGAGGATTTTTTTTGGTTTCTATCTGTTCCTGCCTTTCTCCCCCTCCCTTCTTGTTGCTGCAGGTAGAGCCTGATTGAGCTACACCTGGAAAGCTGTGACCTGATTGCTCTGTGAGGCTAAAATGGAGGAGCTGACCCCTGATAGGCTGAGAAGGCTTTAGAAGGAGAGGTTTTCCTGCAGCTCTTCCTCTCTTTTGCTCTGAGACTGAGGCTGAGACTGATCGTGTTGCTTTGCTCCACTTGCTGCATGCAGATTGTGGTGGTGGGAGGTAGAGGCCTTTAGGTAAGTTGGGGTACCCTCTACATGCTGCACATAGAAAAACAATTGTTGGACTCACTAGATTAGTTTGGTTGGCGCCACCCCCTGTATTTATATTGATTTAAGCTTGTTTTATTAGTTTAATGCTAGGGTTTTTGTTTGTTGTTTTGAGATAAAGATTAGATTAAAATAGGTTGAGTTTTATTGTATTTTTGGGTTTTATTTGGCACAAGCCTTCTTGCCCCCCCCCCCCATTGTGAAAACCGTTCAAATAAAAAGGAATCTTTGAGTTTTTGCACTTTCACTCTGACTCCTGTCAATTTATTTTTGGTTGTCGTGTTATCCCTCTTTTGGTTTTACAAAAGGGTCGTAACAGGTACAAATGACTAAAAAGTGACCGAAATGAATATACATTGTTGTCTGTTGGCTGAAACTGCATTTAAAATCGCCGCCGACAAATTAAATCCTGTTTCTGGCATTTCTTTACTTGATTCTGTTTGATTTAATCCCACCCCAGGGTTGGGTGGAGATGGGGTCATGCAAGCAAAGTTGAGAGCCAATTGTTACAAATTTACTTAAGAAAGTGTAATTACAGGAAAGAGTCACTAATGTAGGGCAGAATCCTCATACCAACAGTATAATTTTACTTTCTCACATATATCAGTCTTTTGGTCACCCGTTTGGCTGTTGGTGTGTTTTATAAATTCAAAACCACTGCAAAGCATCACAAACATATGCCAGTTTTAATTCTTTTGATACTTGAGCTAATAAGCAAAAAGTAAAGGTGTCTTTAGTTAGTTTAACATGGGCTTGAAGCCAATTCAAGGAATTTCTTCCATTACAATGAACGTTGAAGTTCAACTGATTGTCCTTTTTGTTCCAAATGCTTTTGGCAATGCTTTATAGAAGACTTACATAGACTCCTATTACAACAAATATCTACTGATATCAAATCAAAACATGAATCTACACAAATATTGCCATTTTTTCATGTTATAATATATTTTGCCTGTAGACATAGTGCTGCACACATGTCAAATAGTCATCTGTTTGTGGACAGTTTTATAAATTCTGAACTGAATGACTGCATTTATTGAGGAGAAGGGACCAGCAGTTGCTCAACCCTAGTTTAGGAATTAGTAAGAAGAAGAAAGAAGTAGAAAAATCTCAGCTAAAACGGAATTTATAACAATAGTTAAACTCTGACATCTACTGGCCAAAAATAGGAACAGCAACATCTTAAAAATGTTCATTAAAAGGTCTTAACGGGCTGTGGGAGAAACCTTTTTGACATCACGGCTACAGTATTAAAATCATGCCAACATGTTTCAGCCATTCAGGTTTTCATCAAGGCAGGCCTGACCTTTTCATTATACTTTGTGTTGTTGTCCTCACACCAGAGGGACCAGAGGACGACTTTCTACACTTTTTAACCTTAAAATGTTTATTGTAAAGCTTACAACTGTAGTAGTAGGCTAGTGCATCCAGTTAAAAATGGTGTTCTATTAAACAATACCAAACCTTAAATCAGGTATAATTAATCTCTCAAAATGTTTGTCTTGTAGTCTGAGTCCAGTTTCCAAAGCAGGGCACAAGTCAGTGTCACTAGATTATTTGCTCAGGTTAATTTCTTTATATACTGTGCCTGACAAGATGAGATGATTGAAAATGAACAAGCATTGTTCTTCCATTAAGAGCTCTTTTTATCTGATATTTTCAGTCTCTAACTAATGCTCTTAATATAATCCAAACTATATGGAGACAACACTGCAAACTGCAAGACACTAATAATTAAAAGATTTAGATTTACTTAATTTAACACAAGAAACATATGACGCTTTAATTAAAAAGAACTATGCCAACAAGACATCAGGTACACACTTAACTTCTCAAAAAGAACTTGACATAATTAAATAACCAAAAATTGTTGTAAAACTATATTTCATATTTCATTTTTTTTTATTCTGTGTCCTACTTTGCACGTCACCCTTGGATGGCATTTATCTCATCCCTGCTCTGACCTTAATCGATAACATGTTTTACAAGGTACTTTTCCTCGCATTCAAGGGCTTATTTAAATGCTCGGAGTTTCCATCGTCAACTTTTGATCCTGTTATAAAACAAGTTTTCAGGCATTTCTGTGAACTTGTACTCCAAAGTAATTTTCGGAAATATTCCAAGTATTTCTGCTTCAACATTGTCCATCAATACAACCATATATACTAGATTTTTTAAAAACAATTACAAAGTTCATAGCATCAGGCGAATAATCACTCAACAAGTATTTACTCAGTGTTTTAATTGATACACCTATTTTGAAAATCAGCACTTGATTAAACAAGCAGACAGAAAACGATGGCACTTATTAGTACTGATTTGATAAAAGATACACAAGATCATCCCCGGAAGAACACGTATCATCCCCAGTTATTCCGACACCCCATGAACGCATCCTTATTTACCGTTCAGCGAGTCCTGCGGCAGCGCGTGGACGCCTCAGTGAAGGGCGGTCTTGTGTGTTGCCAAGTCCGCTTATTATAAGCATGTTTGGGCTTGTTCTTTCTGTAAAGTCACTTTCAAGTGTTGACACCCTCGAGTGATGTTGCCAGGGTCCATAAAAGGGGGGTACAGATTCTAAAGGCCCAAAACTTTCAGAGCTCCTAAAATATTTCAATACAGTGATCTTTTGAACAGGGAATTCAATATGATGTACTGATGTGATGAAAAGAGGCATTTTGGAACCTATGAGGATATTATTTTCGGTGTGTGTTTGTACTAAATAGCCCCTCAATTAATGAAAGGTTTAAGAAAAGGAAACATTTTGTTTTAGAATCAGACTTGTATCATCCGCATTAGTTTTGAATCTTTTGCAGGATTAAGATCAGAGATACAGAGGACTAATTTCATGACTATGTATGATTAAAAAAAGACAACATCTGTGATGGCAGCATTAATAATGTTTTTTTTTTTTTTCAAAGAAAAGATACTTTAATTTGCTTTAATTGATTCTGTGAAACTTTGTTTTTTCCAACTCAATACAAAACAATTCAAGCTAAAGATACTAGGAGGAGTTTCTTAGTAATTACAAAAAAGTCTCACTTTTAGATATATGCCTGATCGAAATACACACTTTAAGATGAGTTTTATAGCATCAAAATAGGTTGTCTATGAATGCTTTTCCTTAGGTAAGTGGTCGGGTCGGACAGGGCTGGACTGGCCTGGCCTGGATACTGATCTTCGGGAACAAGACAAATAAAACTAGAGCAAATTTATATTATTCGGCCACATCTTAGAGCACTGGGCTGTAAGTAGCGATATATAGCCGGCTACAAAACTACGATAGTAAGTGTTCCAAAAATTGCTTGTTGTCCCACATCAAAAACTACCACTACCTACCTTGGGTTGCATCTTTTGGTGCATTCCAGTTGTAGTCAGAAGTAGGAATTTCCGAGTTCCGAGTAGGAAACTGCAACTGGAACGTCCCCCGAAGTCGGAATTTCCTACTGGGAACTCGGTGAAACCTCGCCACCCCCCAGGTTGGGGGCATCTGAGATGGATGTCCCCAGTGTGAACAGTTATTTAGCTCCTGTAATAATCAATTTATTTACACTTCTGACTGGGGTGTGTCGCTCTAGATCAGCTGTATACATAGTATTGTTAGACTTATATTTACAAAAATGCTGCCATAGTGATAATCACATTCTTCTACAACAACACAGGGCGTGCTAACAACAGCTAACAATAGCCTGGTAGATCGGCATGTTTTTTTCCCACTTCAACCGGAACGCAGATAAGTCGGAGATGATGTCACTCCCAGCTCCAAGGTTACTGGAATGCACAGTCGCTGCACGTGCTCATGGGTAGCAGAGTCTTTATGTAGCTGGAAACAGATTCTCCTCATAGCACTTTTAAATGTATTTTAATAGCCAGTAAACACTGGCTGTCACTTTCATTAAAACATAGCTGAAACTTCTTTGTAACCTATCTTAAGCTCAATAGATGAAGTTTTGCATAGAGCATTAAAATATATTTTTTAGTGTTGTTAAAGTTAATCCATTTGACAGTGCATATCGTCTCCTTTAGTACCATCAAATAGCAAAGATTTGAGCCCAAGCAATTAGGATATTTTCCTGTGGCCCTCTTGGAAACCAAAGATGCCTTTTTTGGCTTTAAATACTTTTTGTTCCAAATGCCAGAAAAGTTCTGTATGTGTTAACTCACCATTCTTTTGTAGTTTTCAGCTGAACCTTGTGTTGGTTGAGGCCTTTCTGTGAAGAGTTTTCATGTTCAGCTTGTACATGCTTGGGTTCTTTCTGGCTTTCTCCAACTGACCAGAGACATGCTCATTTGTATATGATGTCAAAGTGAACTTTCGTACCATGGTTTGAATGGTTTCCTGTCTCTTTATGTGGCCCTGCAATTGCCTTGCAACTAGTTCAGGGTCCTCCTCAGTGTCAGTGAGGCTCCAGCCCCTGAGACCCTGACAGGAATAAGCTGCATAGATGATGCATGGTTGGATATATCTTTCTCATTTATTTAACAGATATTTGCTTGAAGAAGTGCTGAGCTGCTTTTCTGGAGAAATGTTCAATCTTATACGGTTTCATGGAGCCCAATATTTCTGGTAGTGCCCCTAAAGTTTTCTAATGAAATGCGAGAGCAAAAATGGAGATGTGAAGTATTATCATATTGGTTCAAATATTGTCTTGTATGATCCTTTGCCATTTTTCACACACCAAATTTCTTTAACTCTGAGATTTTAAGGGCCTGAGATTTTTTTAAAATATAAATTGATTAACTTTTGCCAAAGGCCTTTAAAGGTCAAATTTCTCTTCACATACATAAAACTACCAAGCTTTCCTTTTTTGATTGCCAAAAATTCAAATTTAGGCATTGCTTGCATCAATTCAATCCAATAAAATAACATTAATATGAGAAAGAGGCCTTTTCAAACATTTACCGGAGGGTATTTGTTTTTGTTAATGCTCTTAAAATAGCATTTAGAAATGGCTGGGTCCACGGAAAACAGTTACAGAACAAAACAAATGTATAATCTGCCAAGGTGTTGAAACTTTTAAAAGGTTAGGGGATAATGTGGACTGATTATATCATAAATAAGACATTTTAATGCTTTTAAAGGTTCAAGTGCTAGAAAGATCTGTATATAACATTGTTTGATAAATCTTTTAATCTATGATTTCAGTTTAAAAGCTCTCACCACTGTTTGACCCATATTTTGTCTCTCAACATAGTAACTTGGGCTTGATAATCATAAGTGATCAATTAAAAATCCATTTTATTTTCTATCAGTTTTGTTTCACAGATACTTGGTTTGATGAATCATACAGAGCTTCTTCATTCTTCTTCATTCTTTTAGGTCAAAATTATTTTAGGCCCATAAAAATTAGCCTATCATTAGTATTTTTTTTTACATATAAATTTAAAACTATAAACCTTTGGAAGTCTCATTTCCATTGTTAAGTTGTTGATTTTAACCTATTGGTTGTAATTTTTTGCCAAAACCTTTTTAATTTTGTATTGATATTTGATGTGTGCTGCTGATCTCTTGGCCAGATCACCCGTGTAAATGGGATCCTGATCTCAATGGGATTTATCTAATAAAATAGAGTTTAAATTGAAAAAAAAGAAATTTGTCTTTGCGTCGAAATATCTAGCTTTCATTTACAATTTGTAAAAAAAAAAAAAAAAAACAGATTAGTCTTCCTTTTAAACATTTATTTTTATTTTTGTCTATGCTCTTGCTGCAACTGAGAGCATTTTACAATGTTTGGGTGTTTGGGGGAAAAAAAGCCCAAAGAGCACATGTATAACCCGCACATGTTTTGAACCTTTTACAGGTTAAGAGACCAGAGAATAGTGTGGACTTACTTATGCAATAAATAAATAAATAAAATCATTTCTCAAAAGGGTCCACATACCATTGAATGATCAGGGAAATAGTTTGATTTACAATTTGATCTTTAATGTCAACTGCATAGTCCACTGATTGAAGCTCATTCGTGTCTTTAAACAGATTATTTTGGCTGAAATATTAGTGAGGGTTCTGTTAAAACATTCTCTCTATCGATGTGTTTTATTTGGATTAGATTGTGTACCTGGGTAGAGCTGGTTTGGGAAACTCCTGGCTTACCTATTCTGGGCCACTGGTTTCCTTTTTTAGGCGGTTATTTGATGTGTTTTTAAGTCAAGTCTCTTCCTCTAAACTCGTTTCCATCAACCTGTTTGCTTGTTTCTCACAACCGATCTGGCAACCCGTGCGGTCTGAGAAAGTTTTCGGGAAGTTGTGTGGCAAATCGAAACTGTCCTAACTCTGACAGCAGGACTGTCTTGCTCCTTTTTTTCTGTAGTTCGCACTTTTGAGGCAGAAGATGCAGGGCAGCGCGTACGGGGCGTCGTTGGCCGGCGGAGCCTTTGACCTGCAGGGTTTTGTCCGGCAGCCTCAGACCATTTTGCGCTTCCTCAGCTGGGTGAGTAACACACGGAAACAGCAGCTAGCTCCACGGCTAGCAGCTGTCACATCACAGGGCTTCATGTTAACAGATGTGGGCTGCTAGGGTCAACACAAAGAAAGCAGTGCCACGGATAGTTAGCTTTATCATCACGTAGCACTTTACAAGAAGTGGATGTTAAGTTTAAAGTAGAAATAATCTTTTTAATAAGTTATATTTGATGATCTTTCCCCAGCTAACGCTCATTAGCATGCTCAATGCTGTGTCACAGTAACTTTGTTCTGACATGCTGAGTTAGTTGCGGATGCCTGAAGTTTTAACTTTGGAGCTCATGTAGGATTTTCTACTTTTTATTCTGCATTGTAAAGTTTGTTAAACTATACTATGCTGAAGGGCTTTGTAAATGTGCTACGTTGCATGGATAAAGTCCATTCTGCTTCATGTCCTACTTTTTCATCAAACCTGAGGGCTTTTGTGAGATGATAGTTTCCTTCCTGTGTCTCTTCTGGAGAGAAATTACTCATCAAGTGAGGCTATATTACAGAAGTTACATCCCTTTATGTGTATAGTAGGATCTAAAGTAGTGAGTGAGACATTAAAAGATATAAAATGTCATGCACAGTTTTCTACAGAAGTCACTGTGCAGTGGGACATTGTGTAGGTAATAGGGTCAGGGAAATATGCATGGTAGATGATAACTTTTGTTGAATCTATAGACAAATGTAGTAAGCTTTCTGAATGTCAAAGCACTTAAAATTAGTAGGGATGCACCATATTTGATTTTTCAGAATATCTTATATTTCCAAATTCATTGATTTCAGATTCCGTTATTGATACAGATGTTTTTTACAGCCTCCACTTTGCCAAACTTGACTTACTCCTTTCTTGGATAATGTCTTTACGAGTTTGAAACAGATGTAAAGCAAGAACAGCAAAATTTAATTGTAAAGCAAGGAGTGCTCCTTGAGTTCAGACCTCAACCGCGACATTTCCAACATTGTCGGGTGAGTTAGTATCCATAAATGTGGACAAACAAATAATCGAATCCTTGAAAACATCACTGGATTTGGATCACCGTTAAAACGTAGCCGCTCCTTTTTTGTGCCATGACCAACATTTCCCAACTGTTTCACTAAAATCTGTTGAGAACTCACTGAGTTACAGGCAGAAAACAGCTCAAACTCACAATATTAACAAATACTTAATAAAAATCCTGATCTGCATCTGGATTCAGATCACTACTTAAATATAATTATTAATTCCTTGTGCCTTGATTAACATGACCTAGTGATTTCAACAAAATCCATTTAGAAATGATCAAGTAATTGGTAAAATTGTGGGGAAACCGTCATATCTTGAAATGTTAAAGAATTCTGGAGATGTTCCTGTTTCCACATCTGAGAAAGGATCGCCACCAAAATCTGATGACCTTGTTCAATATTCTCAGAAAAGTTTATCCAAATCCATTCATAACTTTTTAAGTTATCCTGATAAAAAACTATCTAACTAACTAATAATCGCCATCAGAAGCATTAACGCCTTGGCAGAGGTAATAAATGGTGCTTTTGATTCATACAAAGTGAGCATTCAGTGATCAGAAGGAAACTGTTATGGCACATTTGTAAATTTTCTCTATTTTACAACAGTTATATGGGGTGTTTTTGGCCAGTCCGTATGATCTAAATATGGTCTGTAAATATCAGCAAAGTCTTCTGACACTGATAATTGACTTTTTCTTACACTGGGATTCTTAGGTGCATCCCTAAACATGAGCTCGAGCACGGCAGGGCTGCATGCAGCACTGACCTAGTTTGGTTTAAACAACCCCCAAATAAAGCATGTGATAGTGCGGTTTTATATTTTATACGGTGTGAGGGAAGTGAAAGGTGGCAGGGGAAGTTTATTTCTTAACAGTGAGAATGGGCTTTGATAGCTTTCCTTCGTTTAAGCTCTTGATGGCTGTCAGGCAGGAGTATCTAATGTGAGGTTATGCTTATTTGTGTCTGCACTTGAACTGTTTTTCCTCACAAATTGATTTAGACTGAATCCTCAGAGAAGCAGCACAGCCATCATTGAAGAAGAATGATCATAGATGGTGCCAAATCAGGGGTTTATCATTAACCACTCAGATTAGGGGATAGATGTATGGTGTTTTACAGCAGAGACAAAGACTGGCCTTTTTCTGTTTAGGAAATGTACCATGAATTACAAAGTTGTTCTCAGCTCGTCTTCTGAGCAGGTAGACGTTCTGCTCTGTTGTGACACTGCATCATTTTCTGCCTTTTTATGGTTAAAGCTCTCTTGTGATGTCTATCATGTGATCAGAGTCATGTGGCCCCACACGCTGCTTGACTTAAAGCATGCATTTCACACCCCCACCTCTTTGGTGTTAACCCTTTGTGTCCTTTTTCGTGCAGCTGTTTGCCATCGTGGTCTTTGCAACCATCACAGCGGAGGGCTACGTTAACCCAACGACCAAGGCCGACACCAAGTGCATGTTTAATGATAACGACAGCGCCTGCAGCTTCGGGGTGGGAATCGGAGTCTTGGCCTTCCTGGCGTGTGTCATCTTCATCATACTTGACGCCTACTTCCCACAAATCAGCAATGCCAAGGATAGAAAATACATTGTAACAGGAGATTTAGGTTTCTCAGGTAAGAGTGAAGGTTTCACTCCTCTTTTCTCCGTATAAGATAGAGGAAGTGTGCCCAGAAACAGGAAGTGCTGTACTCTGTCTAGAGGCTGAGTGACATAACAAAACCAAATCTTGATGAATTTTAGCTGAGTGATGATGAACAATTTTTAAAACTTTTCTGTAAAGAAGTAACAAATGTTGGTATCCAGGTGTTCCAAACCCTACTATGAGCCTAACAAAAACAAAATATTATTAATTAGTTATACCCCGATCATTCAAATCAGAGCTGATACAGATACTGGTGCGAAATAAATAAATAAATAGATAAAACAGCCAAGGCCTATGATGTTTTCGCTAATAACTTTTGGTAAAATCCCTCAAAATCATATTTTTCTTTTATATTTGAGAATGAAAATAGTTTATAGTTGATCCAACAGGCCAATTTTTTTCTGCCAAATAAGGTTTTCTATCATCACGTAGCTGTTAGGTCTGATGTCAGCAGAAAATTAATGTTACACAACAGATAGACATCTGCAACTGAAAGGCTGATTTTGTAAAAAAAAAAAAAAAAGAAAGGAAAAAAAGGCAGAAGCAGAGCGACAAGGATGTTTGATGTCAACCGTTATTATTTTCTTTATAATTATAACATTACTTTTTATTAAGTTTCTAAAATCGTTGAGGTCGCACTCAATTAGTAATGATGTCGAGGTCCAGTATTCCAAATTTTTTCATACTTCTTCAGTAGGCCTATCGTATTTTTAATCAACACATCACAGTAATATTTTCCTCTGGGTTGTATCAAAAGTGTGGAAGCTGACAAAACAGATTTTTGTCAAATCAGGGATGCAGCAAGTTTATTCACATAACAGAAAACAATAACAAACTATACTAATATTATTTACATTTAGTCATTATCATGTTTAGTAATTTTAACTATATCTGAATACTTAAGCATTTTTCAACCTTTCAGTTTACAAAACAAGGAAGCCTTCAGACTTTACTGCATCTATGTTCATATTCTTTCCTGGACCTGCATTTTCTGCATCGCCAGTCTGGAATATAATTTTCAAAGTTGCTTGATGTCATGGAAAAAACTCGTCTCAGACATCCTTTTCTTAGTTTCAGTATTATTTATCGCTGGCAAACTCCTACACACTAAGTGTTTCAAATGTTTCCATGTTTCAAAAAATTCTAAACCCAAATACCATATGAATTTAAAAAGAGGGAAATCTTCAGTATTTTAATGATCGTTTTAATAAGAAGTGTAGGAAGTTGTTGATCTTCAGTCACACTTAACCAAAGGCAGAAATATTAGGAAAGCTAAAATTACAAATATATTTGGCTACAGAGATAGTGTGCACCAGTTTGCCCAAAGTTCTTGATGATTTAAAAATGAATTACAGAAAGTCCCTGATTGAAATGGGGTGGTTTATTTTGAGTGTGCAGAAGAAGGAAGGAAACATTTTAAATTATTCATTCAGAGACGACCGGACAAATAAAAATACTTGTAAAAAATAATTAAAAAGAAATAAGAACACTGAACAATACTGAGGGTCTGGCTTTTTTCACAGCATGCATAATAGTTCAGTAGAAGTTATAGATTTGCATGTTAGCTCTCTTACCTCACACCGGAAACTTAAACTCGTCAGACTCATTTTGAAGCTCAAACACTGAGAAGAAACAAACTTCAGGTAGGGCTTGTCTCCTGATTCTACTTTACTAGCACTGCCAAGGAGGGCAGTTTTCAGTTTTACCCCTTTGGTTTTCTAATATTTCTTCTCTGTTAAATAAAGCCCCTACATCTCTCAGTGCATTACTTTTTCTAAATTAAATTTAGCAATTATATGGAGAATGATGGAAAGTGTAAAAACAATTTAAACCTGGAACCTCTGTTATTTACATGAGGGTTTCATTTTTACCCCTTCATATAAAACTCTATTCAGCAGCCATTTTTCACACCACACCCACTCGCAGCACTCGCAGTTGCCTGGCAACGCTGAGTTTGACAAATGTCAGAGACAAATAATAGCTTTGCGAGCACCAGCTTTTAAGAATAAATCCATTGACTTGTCTAAAATGTAGATGAAGGCCTGAGAAGCTTGGCTGTTGTTCCAAGACCTGAGCAAAGGCGAGCAAAGGCGGAAGTGGGTGAGGAGAAGTCTGATGGAGGGTTGATCCACAAATAAGTAACCCCACAGGGTTGGCTACAAGCCTGTTATGTCTCAATATATGTGTTATTTAATGTATATGTGTAATTAATTTTCTGTCTTTGTAAATTTACTTAAAGGTGTAGTTTGTAGAGGTTGGCAGCATTTCACTGAACAAAAACACTAAATCCAGGATATAATATTTCTGTTTATCTGTAAAGTCTGTTGAGAGAGGTGAACAATCACCCCCATGAAACTTTTGTTGTTTTTTTAAGTTAGAAAAAGTTTTTATATTTATGCACCGCAGGTCTCCTCTTTGTGGGGGCTGACAAAGTGATCTGCCAGGTTGTCTACTGGGTTATGGTGATAAAAAGAGCGAAATACGATTTTTGAATACATGTCTGGCCCCCTGGTCCTGAAATCTTCCTGGATGGCATGTGGCATCTTAACTGACCTGTAATCTATTAAAATAATAGTTAAAATAAAAATATGAATGGATAAACCCTCACCTGGTAACTGTTGTAAATGATGCCCAATCCTTTTTGGTCTTCACCTGTTCTCGCCGCTAAGTGATGTAATGGACGGGCTCATTCTAAAATCTGAACACTAGATGTCACCAAAATGCCAATTTCTACACGCTGCACCTTTAATCTACGTTCTAGCCAGTTAATTAGCCATGTGATTTCGCTTACTTTCTGTACTGTAAGTGGACATAAACTTTTTTACTGAGCATAAGGCCTGACATTTTCACTCACTGGCCACTTTATTAGGTACTTACTGTTGCCTTTCTGTAGATGTTTTCTCTTTTTAGGGCCATGCTTTGTAAACCGTGGAGATGGTCATAAACTCTAAAACTCAGAGTATGTTATCAGTTTCTAAAGAACTCAGACCGGCTTGTCTGGCACAAACAGTCATGCCACATTCACTTCCTCATTCTGATGCCTGGTTTGAGTTCCACTGTTTTTTTGGTGAAACAGTTGAACCAGTGACCTTTATAAAGCGGCCATTTTGTGTGTGTTTTCACTCTGTGTCCAGTATATTACTCACCGATGCATGGATGAAGTCAAATGAAATGTTAATATGACACACAATAAACTGCATTCTGCTGAAAAGTAAGGAAATATTGATAGACCAATATGTAGCCAGATTTTAAGGCAAAATACAGTTTCAGCATTTGGACAAAAACATGATATTTTATCATTTTATTATTTATTAATTTATAGGGTTTGGAAGGTCTGTGTTTTTCTTAAAACTATTAAAAGAAGTAAAATAAAATTAGACTTAGCTGTGAAAAAAAAAGGTATCATATTGTCGCCTGTGTACACATCACAAGATTCTTACCAAAACACACCCCTAATTATTCATTACAAAGTAGTTTTATCCTTTATCTTTTTGAAATATCAGAAGTTTATCTCGAAAACTTAGAATAATGCCCAACCCTACTTATTTTCTTATTGATTGTTTTTTTCTTTTGCTTTCAAATATGACTTCTGAAACAGCGATCTGGACGTTCCTGTGGTTCATCTGCTTCTGTGTCCTGGCCAACCAGTGGTCCAAAACCACCAGCACCTTGGCCCCCAAGGATGCCGCGCAGGCCGTCGTAGCCTTCTCCTTCTTCTCAATTATCACCTGGGTGAGACTCTCACCACTTTGAAAATTTGCCTAACAAATCATATGGTAACACTGAACTTCACCCAGCATGTCAGCTGAAGCTCCTCCCTCTGATCCTCCCCACAGGGTCTGCTCTCCTACTTTGCCTACGGACGGTACCGCCAAGGTGTCAGCGAGTTTGACCAGGAGTACAGAGACCCAGCAAGCGACCACTCCAGTGCATACCCCCCGGCGCAGTACCCCAGCAGCAGCAGCCCTCCTGGGTACCAGCAGTCGCCTTTCTCCAACAGCCAGGATCAGCCCGGAGAGTACCAGCCTCCGGCGTACTGATGGACTCAGATTCTACAACCTGAATCTAACGGGGCGAGTTTTATGTTAGGACGTGTGCCAATGGTTTCACTTACATCTTGGACTGTGCTCTGCACTCCAAATCTGTTCCTGCAGAGCTTGTCTTGGGTGCACTGATGCAGGTTTCTTGAGTCCATTTCATTTTTTGGAGTTGTTTTCGGGGCTTTGTGGCTGACATGCAGCAGGGGGAAGTAATATTCTGTGTCTGGAAAATGCCTGATAAAGAAGGTTAACTGTGCCAACGAGTTATTTCAGTGCACCCTTTATTTTTGTTTAATGTTGAGTGCAGTGAAGGTTTATTTTAATTTACTCTGCCACTGGGAAAAATCTGCTTTAAATTGCTTAGTTGGCCAATTTAATTTCTTTTTTGTTACTGTTCAGTGCATATGAAGGTGTTGTCATGTATTGCAGATTTATATTTTGAAGTTTAAAAGGCAAAACTGAATTTAGGAAGCTCAGTTTTTGACCACAAACAAACCCCTTTGTTATGTAACCAATGGGTGCACTGAGCATGCTCCCCCTTTGACTACTGTATTTCTGTTATTTTCTGTTATCTGACAAATCAACCACTGAAAAAATGCTTTTGTGCACTGAAAAAAACAGACGATTGCCAATATCTGATCTAAGGTAGTTACTTTTATTCCAAATTCTACTAGTTAGGTTTTTATATTTAAAGAAGCTTTTGTTTCAGGTAGCATAACCCTTTGTTTGAATCAGCTACCTCTGCTGTAGTGCCCTTCATTAATACAGAAATATCTAACTCGGCCATGGATTTGTGCAGGAATTCAGACATTTTTGGGTAAAAATATTTATTTTCTCGACAATCAAACCATGTTACTTCCTGTGTCTCTGTTTGAGCTTCACACCTTTCCCACGCTGTTTTTCTACCTTTTACACATGATGCAGCTTTACTTTTCCTCATTGGAATTATAATCGTTTCCCCACTAAAGTGCCTTATTACAGTATTCTGTATCACAGGGTTTGCCAAATAAAAGACTTTTTTAAACTGATGAGTCAGCGTTCAGTTCATATCCTCTTCTGAAGAGTGAGCCGGACTCGGAGGGGGGCGGTGCTCGCTTTGCAAATATTTGTTAAGTGACTGTGTTGATGAATGTGGGGGAGCTTCTTGACTTTGTAGACAGCATGGAGGTAAGACAAGACACTGATGTGACTGCACAGTTTAACACAGGGACTGAAAAAGGGGCTTCATTACAGCAGACAGTCTGGGGTACAGTCACCATGAAAACAGGCAACTGACAGCACACAGGCCACATGCAACCTCCCACCTCAATAAATGCAAACATTTTATTAAAACTAAGCAGAAGCATGAAAATAAAATGTAGAACATCTGCCATTAAGGATTTCAAAGATGCTTCCACAGTCACACCAAGCACACAGACCAAATGCATTTAACACCAGTATTTTTTTACAGAGACATTTATTTTGTGTTTTAGTTGTATTGTTTTAAAGTAATAATCTGAAATCTTTGCTCTTTTTTTGCTATTTATTTGTAAAAATAACTGGCTCCAGTTATGACTGTGAAACTCTTAATACATCACACTTGTTTTTATTATTAATGTAAGTTATTTTCAATGTCTAATAAATAATTGCACATTGTGCTGGTAAAGAAACTTGAATAGGCTGTGTGTCAGTATTTAGTTGATTTATATCAAACATTTCTTTTCATATTTGAGGTCTGAACTCTAAATACTGAAACAGCATGCACTAATAAATTATCTCCTTTAAACAAGCAAAATGATCATGAGCAATTTTAAAGGCCTTTTTTTTTTTTGCGATGATAAGAAAATACAGTATTTATTACAGACAATTACATACTAAAGTAACAAAATAACAAATATAAACACATAGAGCAGTACACTGCCCAACCAAAGACCCTCCCATAAACACCAGAACTATCTATGAAAAAGGCAAAGTTGTTTTACAACAATTCCAAAAGTAGAAAAAACAAAAAGAAGTGAAATAGTAAAAACTCAAAATACAGCAATCTACTGAGAAAATAAAAAAAAGAAAACATGAAAATTCAAAAATAACAATTTAAACCAAAACATACATGTCAGTTCATACAGTACACTTGTGCTGACAAGAGTCTATAAAGTGCAGATTTGTCATAAACCAACGACCACTGCGAAGCCAGGGGTAAGTTCATGGAGCACAGTCGATACATGACAATTTTAAGTTTTACTGTCACTACAGGTTCCCTTTTTGGTTTTCCGTTTCCCCCAAGTATGTCCTTTAGGTTTGTGTTGATAAGTTTTCCAGACAGGTTGCTAAAGGGAGCCAAAGGTCTTGAAAAATGTAACCTCTATTATTTTTTTCTAAAGTCAATCTCTCTAAAGGTAGAAACTCAGAAATCTGCTCAAGAAACATCTTAAAAGTCGGGGGGAATTCATTTTTCCAATATAAAAGAATACACTTTTTGGCAAAATATGTTATGGTTATTAATAATCAGCTTTTTTTCTGATCAAAAAAAAAAAACTGGTTTATTTAATAAATACACACTGGGTATTTGATCAAATTCTGTTTTTAATACGTTTTTTGTGAAAAAATGAATTGAATTCCAAAAACTTTTCAAAGTATCACAATACCAAAAGAGGTGCATAAATGTTCCTTCTTGAGCTTTACATCTTAGACAGTTTGGAGAGATATCTTTGGATATTTTATGCATCCTTACTGGAGTTAAATAGAGACGGTAAATGAATTTTAAAATGCTTCAGGCCTTAAAGGCCTTTTTATGACATGTACTAAAATTTGGAGCTATTAGGTCTTCTGCCACTTTGGATCATTTTTATGTGGCCATCTTAACCAAAGTTTACCATCCTTGATTTGAGGGGTAATGGTTGTAAGAAAATATGGATAGTCTAATAAATGACATGATTTTAGAGCACAATATCACATTTTCAGCACCGCAGTTATTACTTGGAAGAACTTTGAGACTTCTTTTTATTTTGTCTCCAGCTGTTCTTTGGCAGCATTAATAGTCGTGAAGTTTATTGGTGTCGCGGAGACCTTACTTAATATTAATAATATTGATTAGAAATCAAGATTGTGTTAATATGCATTTAACTGTATTGTTTCTTATTACAACTATTTTCTTTCAAAAAGCACGATACACAATCAGAAGTGATAAATATTATACCTGCTTATTGTTCGGCAGTTTGCTGCTGATGTTTGTCCTCAGATTCTTGCCAAAACACACCCCAGTGCTTGTCTATGTGTCATCATTAGAATGGTTTATAATTGTAAAAAGTGGCGGAGAGGAGAGGTTTGTGCTTTCACACAAGTCGAGGTGTGCCTTGGGAATTAATCCAGACATAAATTATTTTTGCATCTAAACAGCAACAGATGACAAAGCTCTTTACATATTATTTGTTAATTACTAAGACGCATTTATGTCGATATGCTGATGCAATTTTTGACACGTCAAAAAGCTCATGAAACTTCAGAGGAAACACTGCGTCTAACAGTCAAAAGTATATTTGGTTGGAGTGAATTATTGCTTTCAATTATTAGTAACCCTGTTAAAAAAGTATTTTCAAGATTAAATATGTGTTGCTGCATGCAAGAATCTTCCAAAAAAAAATCTTTAAAGTTCTGTAGATTAATATTTAGTAATTTATATGACTGAGTGTTACACTTACAGACATGCACTGAATGGCAAGGTACTGTTAAGTGTGAAATCGAAGATATTTTGGAATAATTAGACACAAATAAGGTTAGTTTTTGGGTGTATTTTAGGTGTGCCTAAGGCAAATATAGTTTGAAATCCACTGGTCTTGTAAATAAACTACAGTGTTTGGGTGATTGTTCACGCTACTGAACATGTCAACAATGCTTTACCTTTATGCCAGCAGGCCTTTTGTTTTGGAGCCATTCACTTAAAGAGGAAGGATATTTCAGCTGTGTGGTGTATCCTTTGTTTAAGTAATAAAAACAACGGGCTTCTTAGCATAAAAGTAAAGCATTGGAAAATTAACCCTGTACAATTTACAATCACTCAGCTCTGTTTTTAGTTCCCCTAAAACTAAAGAAATTACTCAAAGCTCTGGGCCCTGTCTGCAGCAGTTCTCTCCCAATGGGGGCAGAGCTGATCACTCACTGTGCCTGAACATGTTACAGTTGACGTGAACCTTCTACAGCGTCACTTGAACAAGTAGTTTATTAACTTTCCAGTAGGTAATAAACTGACCGCTTATCAGAAAATGTTAAAAGCTTGGAACTGGAAATGCATATTACTATCACACAATATTGGTATCTACAGGAAATAGCTTAAAAATTAACAGTTATTGGCAGATCAACATATCTAACAATGTTTTTTTAATTTGTCTTTGGGCATTTTGTGCCTTTATCGATAGGAGAGAGACAGTGAATAGGCTTGTGAAAGGGGGTGAGAGGGTAGGGAAGACACTGCAAACTGGTCACAGGCTGGATTTGAACTCGGGCCAGCAGAGGTGTGTATATGGGACGTGCATGTTGCTAACCACTCCACCCAACCAGCACCCATCTGACAGCATTTAAAGCTGGTAGATCCTACATACAGATTGGCCATATACAATGTACAGTGTGTATAATGACAATAAAGCTTTCTATTCTATTCTATTCACTGGCCACTTCATTAGGTTTGCCGTAGTGGTGTCAGGTGTGCCTTCAGATCTGCCTTAATTCTTTGAGCACATTGTCATGTTCAAGAAACCAGTTTGATCGGTAATCTGTGTTCACAAACGAATGGACATGATCAGCAAGGTGGGCTGCTGCCGAACACTTTATTTAGTTATACAAATGTACAAAATGCCAGATATGCCGACACATCTCAGCAAACAAAAAATAAATATTGGTTCTACAAAGAAAGCTGTTTTAAAAATACTGACACACTTGTTTCGAATTTTACAATCATTACTTATGAATTGAAATTCTAAAAACACATTCAATTAAAAAAAACTGAAACCAGACTGCTGTGGGAGGAATTAGACTTAGGACAAACTGTCATCACGGCACTTGCAATCCAACTTTTTCATTGGTATTAAGATGACACAGGAGAATAGTTCCCTTTTAAATCAATTGTTTATGTATTTTCCTTGGTACTGATGCAGTATAAATGTTCACATGAAATATTTGCTGTTAAAACGTTAATAGGGGAAAGGATGAGATATGTGTAAGCTCCATTCTACTCCATTATGAAAATGTAAAGATGCCTTCTCTTCAAGTGGAATATTTAGCGAACACTATTATATAGTTTTTGTTTTGTTGGATCATTTATTCTACTCTGTTTTTATTGACATGTTTGAGTAAATTAAGTCAAATTATATCAAATCCAGTTTCCTTATACAGACTCAAAGCACTGATTTATAGTTTAAAGCACAGTGCTATGTCATCATGTTTCCAGACATAACTTGATTATGTCTGTCAGTATTCATTATCATATATATTAATAACAAGTGTTGTAGACACTTATTTGTTTGCACAGTTGAATAATTTGTTAATTCAACTTAAAAGTGAACATGAACTTCATCTCAGTCTGTGAAGACGACACCAAATGTCACAGGAAATATATTAATCCTACAATTTACCAAAGAAGAATCATATTTTTTCTCAGTTTATCAGGTAATGTGATATACTGTTACCTCCACCAAGGAGGTTATGTGTTTGCCTGCATTTGTTTGTTAGATTGACAAAGGAATAATTAAGTTGGGAACATATTTTGTTGACATTTTCAGGGAATGCTGGTCATGACACAAGAAAGAAGCGGTTCGATTTTGGTGGTGATTTGAACCTGGGTTTATGTTTTTAAAGAATTTGTTTACATCATAAGAAAGGGCAGTTTTACCACTTTTTGGCTTAAATTCAGGACATTCTCAATGGATTTCACAGCACAAGCAAGAAATTATTACTATTTGGTGGTGTTCTAAATCAGTTTATTCATCAAGGACTTATATCAAGGATTTCTTTAAAGAAAGATAGAGCCATTTTCTTGGAGCACTTCTAGTTTTTAATGTATATCTGTGAATTAAAGTTCTTTCAGCCTTATTTAGAGCCTGGTTCTGGATTATTAATGCCCACTTTTTGATCTTCAATTGTCCTCATCTTTGCAAAGTATTGCTCTTTGTAACACTTTTCAAAAACTTTTGACAGCAACTTGCCTGACAATGTGGAAAATGCCTTGATGCAGGTTTGTTCTGCTGGAGCACTTCTCATATGGCAGTTTTATAATTCACCAAGAGGCTATTGCCAGTATTGCTGTATCCTGTTATTATCATATTTGACTTGTTGAATCGGGAGCTGTCCCCTGATTCCAGGCCTACTCTGTATGAAATCTTGCCAATGAAACAAACAGGTTGGCCGTTTTATTAAGCATCTTATTTCATCTTACCACATAAAATAAGAAAAAAATGTGACAACTGCTTTCCTGTTTTATATGAGGCTGCAATTGATAACATATAGAAGATGGTTTCAGACTAAACTTTTTAGAGTATGTTACGTTATTATTAACATCAGCCTTCTTAATGTGATTGTTGAGTAAGCATTTCTAGATTAAGTTCTTGAGAATAACCTGATTTTATGTCTGGAGTCGATAAGGCCTACGTGTCGATACGTAGTTTTCAAATGTCCCACAGCTCCTGAAAGCACCACCCGACAAACCCTCTCGTATCCTCCAAACGCTACACGTCACGTTGCTGACGTCATCAATACATACAGGAAGTAATGCTCTGCTGTCTGGTCAACGCAGCGGTGAACGGAGCGAAGAAAGAGTCGAAAAGAGACACGATACGACGATGTCAACCGAGCTACAACCAGCAGTGGACCCTGAGCTAAAAGAATAACTCCTTTGGTGAGTAAAAAGGGGAAATGTGAGGGTCAGAGGGGTCAAACCCGTTTCTGAATGCAGCGGTTTGTGATGCCATCCGTGTTAACCTCTGCGCTGCTGCTGGAGAGGGTACGAGGGTACGTCTCAGAAATACAATGACATATGTGTTTGTTTGAAAGAGGTCTAACAGTCCTTT
The DNA here is from genome assembly GCA_036419115.1 of Scarus forsteni. Classification (NCBI taxonomy): domain Eukaryota; kingdom Metazoa; phylum Chordata; class Actinopteri; order Labriformes; family Labridae; genus Scarus; species Scarus forsteni. The sequence goes on from JAZDUH010000342.1 coordinate 16,665,854, forward strand.
TTCTTTTACCTACATGACCCAAAACAAAAACGCGATAGTTCTGGTATAGCTAAGAAGACCGTAAACCTTAGAGCTAAGGTGCACGAGGAATCCTTAAAAGACTGTTAAAAGCAAACTGAAATGATTCCTCTGGGCTTCCTGCCGCTAACTTTACTTTTCATGCAGCTTATTTTTATTTGTACAACCTCTCAACGCCCCCCTGGTGTTGTGCACATCTGTTTGGGTGCCCTTTGACCTGCAGAGGTTTGGGAATCTGCCTCACAGCAAAAGTAAATTTTTATGAGCCTCAGACCCTCACTGGTCTCCAGATGTCATCTTTTGTGGTAGTTAAGACTCACTCGTTCATGTTCATACAGCACTGGATCTAAAGTTACTCAGTTAACTCCCTAAGTTGCTCAACAGAAAAGAAAAGGCAACGATCTGCATGACTGAGTAACCTTTTAAATCACTTAAATCAATACATCTCAAACAGCAGGCCCTGACAGTTTTCTTTGCCAAACTTCCACCAATCCTCATTTTTGTGGTATTGATCTGATTAAACTAAAGAATACAAACCTCCACCAAGACATTCCCATCTCCAGCAGATGAATTACTGCAATAATGTGAAAAAACGTATAGTTAGATTCCACTTTGGCAGAGCGACAGATGTTGAGAACTGTCCTATTTTGTAATGTTAACAATAAAAATAACATAAATACCAGATCTACATCCGTGTCTGGATCACTATTAAAATCTAAAAAAAAATTGTGGAGGTAAAATATTGAAAACTGACCTGTTTCGCAAAATCCTCAAAAAATGTCTTGGATCTGCATCATGGTTCATATCACAATTAAAATTTTAAGACTCTTTTTCTTGTTTCCTTCCAACTTTTCTTAAAAAAACAATGAATATTTCTTCAAAATCCGAACATGACTTTTGAGTTTTCTTGCTAGCAGACTAACACTAAAACAGACATAGCCTGCTTGGTGGAGGTAATAAGCAATAAAGTAGACAGTGGGACCATCAAGACTTGTGAAATTACAGTGATCATCAGATCCAGATGGTTCAGTTATTTAAACTCTAATGCCAAACTGTAAGTGAATGCAACAGTGATTCAGAGTGGTAAAGGCAGAGTCAGATTGACACTTCCACCATGCACATGCACCACCAGACTGGAAATATTAAGAAAAAGAACCTGAAAGAAAAAGTTTGAGAAATAAATAGAAAAGCAGCTATACACTCACCGGCCACTTCATTAGGTACTCCTTGCTATTATAAGGTTTGATCCTCTTTTACCCCCTAAATATGGTCCATATTAGCACAATAGCATCACCGCTGTTTATTTTATTGGCTGCATATCCATGCTGCAAATCTACCATTCATCATTTCCCGAATGGCCTTTATTGGGTTAAGTCCTGGTGGCTGCACTACTTTAAATCATTGTCATGTTCAAGAAACCAGTTTGAGATAACTTAAACTTTTTTAAAAAACATTATCCTACTGGAAGTTGTCGTCAGTAGATTGGAACACTGTGGTTCTAAATGTATATGAAAGGTAGGCTGTGCTCTTTAAATGATGATCAGTTGGTATCAAGTGTGCAAAGAAATCCCCCCCCCCCCCCCTCCCCTCCCCCATCACTACACCACCAGCAGCCTGATCCACTGGTACGAGGTAGGATTGTTCCATCTTTCATGTTGCTTAAGCCTTATTCTGACATGTATGTTGCAGCAGAAAGTGAGAGCTGTCAGGCTAAGGGACACGTTTCCAAACTTCTATTGCCCAATTCAGGGCAATAGAAGTATCCCCAAAATTTCGGGGCGGTGACTTTCAGTGCTTCTACAGCCTCAACTGAACACAGGTCAAGCACTGAAGCTGCAGTTTATGGTCCAACTTTATGGACCTGCGTCCGCCTGCATCTGTGCGTCTTGGAGCCACAATTTGACCCCCCATCTCCTGATTTTTAACATTAAATCCTCAATCACCCAGACTCACATGGTCGGCCCTAACCAAACCCACGGCTGATCATTTCACACACAACTCAGTGCAGGACTCTGTTTCTGCATCCAGGTTGCTGCTTGGATTTTAATTATCACCTAATGCAAATCTCTGAGGGAAAAAAAAAAACATTTGTTATTAATGTGATGGCTGATAAAGTGTAACTTTTTATTTTTTCAAGCACAGATAAAAGACTATTTATAAGATGTGGATTTTGCTCTTATGTGGCAATGCCAACCTCCCTAGAGGGCTGTCATGTTTCAAGTCTCCAAAGAATTCATAGCAATATTGTTAAGTGCAGATCTGTTTAAGTGAAAAATAACACTGTGGCCATTAGAACAGACAAAATTAGACAGCCCTTGGAGACTGCTAACCTTCGCCAAGGTAGCTCACATATTGCTGTTACATCTATAAGCAATAGTTCTATGATAAAGTTACCATCATAATCAGATTCCTTTACCCTAAAAACCCACACCTTGCACACCTGGCTGATCGATTTTGGGAAAAGATCTAAATTGCGATTTTTCTGGCAGATATTGCTATTTCAGTTCGATTTAAGATTTTCTTCAAATCAAGCTTCAGTGCAATATCCACTTTGTTTGCAGCAACATTTACAAAAATGCCAAAAAAATCATACCATCAAACATTAAAAACTATTACTCTAAAAGGCAAGGATGAAAACTAAAGGTTAAAATTGCTTCTAAATGTGTTTATTAACAACAACATACACTCCTTAATGTTCTTGACCAATGGCAGTTATTACAACTGAAAACGAACTGAGCCACTTTCGACAGTCTTTACTTAAAAAAAAAAGTTTTGCAACAAAAGCCTTAATTTTGTTAAGATAAAAAAAAAGAGATATTAAAAAATCCCCCCAAACCCCGATGTTAAATAAGTAATAACAAGACAAACAGAAGTCAACAAGTCCAATAAAGGCAAAAAACAGCCATGCCATACCAGCATGTCAACCTGTGGTTTTGGATATGAGCGCTGACATGTGACAACATTGCCACCAGCAAATAATTGACACAACAGATCTTGGGTCAGTCAGGAGCGCTGCAGCTTTGGCAATCACATGATCGTATATTTTTTTTCTCAGAAATAACATCAATAATTGACCAAATGGAAGTCATGTTGTGATAATTATTTCATCAGTTTGTGGTTCAATCAATAGACTGAATGGTTGTTTAAATCATTTACAGTCAAAACAGCCATTTTAATCTGACTTTGCTGGGTTTAATGTTGGCTTTAACCATGAAAACATTAGCTGCTGTCCTCAGTCCCTCATCATCTAAGAAACTGATATTATTACTCCATCAAGGGGGCTTTTTTCGTTTGTTAGCAAGATAACACAAAAACAACTGGACAGCTTTTACTTACTGGTGGTGGACCATTACTCGATATCAGCTGATACCCACAGCACAAGTATAGGAATCCAGAGGGAAAAAATCAGAACATCTCCAATACAACCGCAATATGTAAGCTACCTTGGAGGAGGTTTTCGCTGTCTGAGCTCTTTCTAGTTTATGATTTGCTGAAATTTAAAATCTTAATTTTTTTGTAAGTAGTAAACTACTAGAAGGCAGTGAAAAAGGTGAGGTCCATATTTGTCATCAGCTTAATTAACACTCGGTGAAATGATAGTTTATGTAACATTACAATGTCATGTTTGTTGTAATCTTGGCGTTATGGCTTCAAATGTTACAATAACATTAGCTGAGGAGCTATACTGACTCCGGTGAAGATTATCAAATGATAATGACAAAAACTGACGGCTTGCTTCGCACTGATTGCAGCTGGCAATATTTGCTCTTTGCCACTCAGCAGCTGGAAGTCCCCACTCGCTCTGACTGCCACTCCATGTGCTCACCTTCTATAAACGAACGGCTAACATCGCTCTGACTATGTCCAGCATTTTCATCAATCTGTTCAAGACAAACTCTACAGGTAAACACAGTCTGTGAAATTCTATATCAGTGAGCAGTTTAATAGTAAAAGGGCGTCTTCTTTCAGGCTGTTCTTGAGTAACCTGACAGTAAATGAACTTTACCATATACACGCAACAACCTTGATCAATATTTTGCTTAATTATTACAGTTTGTTGCTCTTTGATCTGCACACACGGGTATGTTATGCAACCAAAGATCAACCTCATGGCCAACTCTGTGCAAAAATAAAAAACAGATAACACTTTTTAATAGCTCACGTACAGTATGTTACCAGATCTGATATTCAACTGGCTATAAGCTATATAAAGTTCACACACTGCATATTCAGGCTGTGAAGCCTTTCAAGCATTTTATGACTGATGCAGAATTCCCTGTTTTAAATGTGTGCCCTAAAGTGGCTGTTCTTCAGTTAAAGTTTCTCTTCCTGTACAGTTTTCCTCCTTGTTGATGGTGCAGCCGATCTGCTGTCGTAATCACACTGATCTCAGGCCTCAGTCCAGACCCAGAGCTCATATTACATCACAGAAACACCCCCAGTATACAAACCTTTGAAATGACCTAGTGTTTGTTTTCCATATAAACCCAGCTTGCAGGATTTGCAGCTTTTCCCAGACTTATTGTGCAGGTAATAATAGCTTCGCTCACCTGTCGTGTACCTGCCCATTCAGAGGTTACTATAATGAATGAGAACTTAATAAAGACTTCCTGAAAGGTTTGACCCTTTGGACTTGAATGATAATCCTCCAAGTGTAGTTAAAGTTCATGGTAGCAAACCCTAGTCATGGTTACACCGCAGCTAATGTGTGATCAGAGAGAGCATAAAGAGCTACGGAGGGATCGTGCAGGTCTGCTTTGAGGACAGAAAGGTATATTCAATGGCGCACAGTCAGAGCGTTGGCAGGAGGAGACGGAGAGGTAAGCCTGTTTGATTATCTTTTGCTTTAAATCATAACCCTGTTGCTATGAGAACAATCTACATTTCAGGTTAACAAACCCAAAAGATGTAAAATGTTGTGTAAAATGGAAATTACTACAAAAATGCAGTAAATTCATCAGTGTTGAGCCTCTTTAGACAAGAATGGGAAAGAATTTGATGTCAACACTCCAACAGTCAACATGAACAATCCTTAAATGCTTACAGAAGGTACGGGCATCTCTGGCCACCATGAGAGCCTTGATGGTCTTGGTCTTGAAGCCAGCGGGCCGGATCGTGGCAGCGGAAGGCTGCCTGCATTGACATTACAGTTACTTCAAATATGATGAGGGGGGAAAGCTCTTTTAAGGATTACCTAAAGATGTATTGTGTCTTGACACAAATGCAAGCAGTGGCACTTGAGTAAAGGTCCTGAACAGAATTCAGGTTTAATTCAGCTACGTTTTAATGTAAATTCCAGAATTTTAACTGGTAATTTCACCAGAGTCAAATATGACAAGTGTTACAGAAGCAATTACAGTCTATTACAGCTCTCTGTCTTGAATACAGCTTTTTTTCTTATTAGGGAATTGTCGTGTTTCCTTTTGTATTTATGTATTTTTCCATGTTTAAAATAACCAGCAAACCTCACTAAGGGTGTAGGAGGGCCACATGATCCCATGACTGCCAATTGCTCTGTCCTGGCTTACAAGATGTTTGTAAAAGCAAAGGAACTTAAAAAAAACAGTGGTAAACATGATCCTTTCACAATGATTTTTGGAACATGATGCAGGCATCAAATTCAGAATACATGCATATTTTGAAAAAGCAGTATGGTCGACCAACTTACACATTAAAGGTGTAGTCAGTGATCTTCTTATCTTGTAATCTAATGTAGTATTTGTCAAATTCACTGTATTTCTCCTCTCCATCCACAAGATGTCCCCACTGACAGCATGTTGAAAAAAAAGTCTGGTTTCAATACACAGCCTTGGCTCTGAATTTCAGCAGGTAAATACTGTGTCTCGCGCCGAGTTACCAAAACAGGGTACCCCCCCCCCCACATCCAGGGGGCGATCATACTCATGCCAAGATCAGACAGAGGGGGGAGGGGGAGTAGTAGGTTGCGTAGCGTGCGCAGTTAGCTTAAGAGAGAAATACAACCTGTGCAGTAGCAATGGCAGAAAAACAGCCCAAAAGAAAAAGGTCAGAGGAGCAGAAAGTGATAAAGAAGGGCTATGACCATGAGAAAGCGAAGACTACACCTTTAAATATCTTTTACATCACTTTATGTTGTTCAAATTCCCGTGTCCCATCTCTTTTGGAAACAGACTCTGTATGTCCCTGAGCTACTTCAGTGAGTGAGCTGTATTTTATCAGTACAGCCCTGATGTTGCTGCCTTGATGCACAGCTGTTGGCTTGAGCCGTATGAACCCAAAATCATACCCTTGTGTTTCCAGCCCTGACCCCCTCATAAAGGGGTCTTTGAGCTCCTCTCTCAGAGAGGTGCAGCTATGTTTAGGACCCTGTTAGTGACGCTCCTGAGGCAGAGTGGAGAGGTTCCCCCTGGAATGTGGTTTGCAGGCGGCAGCACACAGTTTTTAAAGAGCCTGGTGGTGTTGTACCTGCTGCATTCAGATAAGGTCACGTTGGGTGATAACTTAGCATGTGTTTACAGGAAGACACAGTTTTTAGGGTTGTTGTTATAGTTTTGATGTAGCTTTGCTCACAGTTTAGTTTAGTTCTTTTACAAACTTGTGGACAGTTGGGTGATTCCAAACTCATTTCCTTAACATCAAAATACAGCACCAGCTCCTTCAAAAGGCCAAAAATCCCAACTTAAAAACTTTAAATATATTTTTAAATTCTCTGTTTTTCTGTTGTTTCTGTTGAATGTGTATGTGGCCCTGGGATAAGATCCAGCCCCCTGCAGCAGTGGTGTGAACTCATCAGCAGTCTGGTTGTGTATTTCCTGATTTACCTGCTCACAGCTGCTATTGTCACGGTATCTGCCCCACCCACCCTCCACGCTGTCAATGCTTAGTGGTGACGACCTGATACTCCCCATATCTAGAGCTGGAGCACCTTCTATATCTCATTATATGTTTATCAACCTGACGTGCTCTCACTTCTGTGAGCTTCTAACCTGAACTTCGGCTGATCTGAGGGGTAGAAACTGACCCACTGCTCCCTCTGAAGACTTGAGACAGCAGTATGTGAGTAGAACCAGGTTAGATTTCGTTCATAAACTGACCTTTGGCTTCTTTTGATTCTGACATAGAGCAGGACAATAAATATAGTTTTAAAGATGTATCAGGTAATATTTAAACCAAAGACAAGGTAAGACGATGTTTATTATCTTTGTCAGCTTTTTTAGTTTGTGAAGAGGATACCTAAAAATGTATGAACAGATTATGATGAAATTTACAGGGATTGTTGGTCGTGGCATAAGAATGAAGTGTTATGATTATAGTTGTGGAGGATGCAGATCCCGGATTTTGTTTAAGGATTTGCTCCTATTGTGTGAAAGGGCAGTTTTCCACATTTTCACTTATGAGTCAGTAACTTCTCAACAGATATTCATGACATTTTTCCTGAGTGTCGGTCAGGCACATGGAAGAACTGATACAATTTTGGGTGAGCTCGGAATCCAGAAACGGATGTAGGAATTTTTCAAGGATTTGTTAGCACTGTGAAATAGGGCAGTTTTCCACGTTTTGACCATAACTCACACAGTAATGTTGGGGATTTGTGCTCATGGTGAAGTTCTAGCACTGATATGGTTCATGTTTATGTTGATTTGAGATACCGTAACTGTTAAAAACCATCAATAATAATGCTTAATGACAACAAGATCATCTATCATAAATGTTTGGTCTAAAGGGAAAGTAACATTTCGTTACTTTAAGTTAGGGGCATTAATAATAGCAGTAAAATTCAAATAATTCTGATTACTGTTTTATACCACTGAAACAAAAGAAGGGTTTATGTACACATTGAATTTGATTATGTATTGTTTTAAATCACATGACAGTTTTTGAAAAGTGTCTCTTTGAACCATTTTCTACATTTTGCCAGTATATTTGAAAAAAAAAAAAAAATAGGCAGGGCTCTCTGTCTCTCTCTGCAAAAATATCCATGACCATCATTTAGTCTATCTACTTTGTAATGCCACTGATCATTAAAATACAGAAAAATGTATCATATTTTAAACACAGATCTAAGATGATAGAAAATGTTTCAATGGTCAAATAGAGTTTTTATGTTAGTATTCATCTTTTAAAAATAACAAAAGCCTAATTTTCGGTGTCTAGAACTACTTGTTTCTAAAGTGACAAGATTGTTTGATTTCTGCTTTAGCCGTACAGAGATATATGTATGTCTAGAAATAGAAAATGCTTGTGCATTGTACCCTCTGCCATAGCAGCACTCGACAGCCTGAAGTAATGAGCATTGCTCATTATTTGAGTCATGTGTATTTTTTGTGTCAACACTGTGTCCTTGTGTCAATATGCAGATATGATACAGACTGTGAACACAAATTCCCTTTCGGGGCAATAAAAGGAAGAAGCTTCCCGTCTAATTCATCTCACTACCATCTGTTGATAATAATTAAATACTTTGAGATTCTTTTCCAGCCAAAAGATATCAAGCTGTGATTTTCAGTCCAGTTTTAAAGACTCTTGATTTAAATACTCATACTTTAACCAAAAATGTTATTGTCTTTGTTTACACAGTGTAAATCAGATTTGGATGAACATTTCATCCTTTGTACAAGCTAGCAATGCAAAATCCTGCATTTTTATAGATAACTGATGAGCTGATGATCCCAAACATATTACTGCTGATGCAGATATATCAATATTATTTTTCTTAAAGAAGAAACTCTACCTTTTACTCTCATGATGGTAATTTTATTTGTTTTAGGTGTGGAGCAGCTCATTAAACTTAGAGTTGTGTATTTCTCAGCAAAAAATGAGAAAAACTGCCTTATCTGTCTATGCCAACAAATCCTTCAATAAGTTCCTGGATCTGCATCCGGATTTGGATCACCACCAACACATAATTACTTCTATTTTATGCCATGACAAACATCTGTTAATACGAGTATTGTTATGACAACATAGTGCATCCCTATAAAAACTAACTATTATAATTGGCAGATAATTTCAGCCTATACTTAAAGGGCACATACACATCAGACATGTGTGTCCTGTATCAGCAGTAATAACATCAGAATTTAATTTACACATGCATCACCTTCTCCTCACTGAATATGTCTACATTTAAAAATCAACAGTATTGTTAATTGCAGAATAAACTGTTGTTTGCCTTGTTTGACATTTTTTTCTAATATACCATCACAATTCATGGTGCTGTTAAACATTAACAAAAATCCAATATCATGCATTCCTGATATCCAATCATTGTTAAAACCTTTGTCTTAGCACAAGAAGCTTAAGAAGGCAAACTTGATGGAAAATCAAGGTCAAAACCTTTACTAGTATCTTGATTACAACAAGTATAACAAGTCTTACAACCTGAAACTATGTGGTGTTGTCTAATATACTATGTATTATATACTGTTTAATTACCCTTTTAATTTAGGTCATGATCCAATGTGACCAATGTTTGCTCATAAATATGTGATTATTTAGTGTTTAAAGCTACAGCCAGCACATGACCTCTGTAATACTGTGATCATGAAAGTTTACTCTTCTTCAGTGCTCTCTTTTAATAGCAGGCTGTAGTCCTTCTGAGACTGGAATGACCTGTAGTCTGAGATTATATAACTATTTATTTAAGCATAACGACTTACCAACACGTAGCCATACATTTTTCTGCAGATTAGAGTTTTAAAGCTTTAAGTTTAAGGGACATCTTTTGCTATCCCTAAATTGTAAGAAGATAGGTGGTAGTGCAAACACTTGAATGGTAATGCTGATCTTAAAATGAGGAAAGAGATGTCAGGTATTAAGATATCAGCAACTGCCAGCTTGGTCTGTGTAGTGTTCAGTGTAACTCTAGTTATGTCTGTGAATGCCTTAGGCCTATGGAATAAATTAGTTTAAACAGAATGTGTTTGTTTAAGACTTAGATCAGACCACAGGACTTTGGTGCAAAGCCTGAAGTAAGTTTGTCACAATGAAGTCTGAGCAGCTCAGATAAAAAGTGTTTTTATTATGCCTGTGCTCTTGTTAAAATCAAGGCCAGAGGCATTGTGTTTCCAGGATGTTATTTCATAAGGGTAGACTCTTGTTAATGCAGTGTCTCAGAAAATCTTTCAGGGATTTCCTTTACAGTAAATGATATCATTAGGATTCAAGGTGGAAATGATTGGATTTTGAATGCCATACGTCCATGTTAAAGGTTTTAGAGTTTGTGGCAATCTAAACTTTTCACAAATGCCCACTTTGTCTTCAAATGAAATAATAAAGTGGCAGAGCAATGAGTCCTAAAACCTGCAAGCGAGTAAGCATTTAACACTTCCTCCCAAGTCCCCAAAGTAAATGGGATTTAAAATACTGTTTTCCTACAAATACCTGCAATAGAATTCATGACCACAGACACAAAATTGTATATATACTCTAAGTAAATCAGTTAGTCAGTACCATAAGAGTTTAATTCAGCTGTTTTTAAAAAATGAGGTTCTAAGCTGTTAGCTGGATCTAGAGCCTTCATTGTCTACAACACTGTGGGGGCAGTGGGTGCTGGATTTAATACTGGATCAAGACTGGACATTGGGTAAAATCATGCAGCGTGCAGTGTCAACGTTCAGTGGTGTTATTGACTGCTTTTACACTTCTTTTAACCAACCGAGGTGTCGTGTAATATTAGTACTGAATTTCATGTTGCGTATTCTGCATATTGAATGCATCATGTCAAACTCTGGCCCTAACACGACATGATAGAATTCTAAACCCACACACACACACTTGCTTTTACTGAAGGATGGATGGGTTGGATTTTTCTTTACTGCTCCAGAGACATCACAGACGCAGCAAGTTGACAGGCCAACTTTAGCAGTGGGACCAAATAGTGCCATCATGCACCTCACTTGCAAGAGTGTGCTATGGAGGCATGTGACGACAACTGGTGCAAGCTGCACATTTGCCAGTGCTTGCAATTGGATAACAAACGTCTTTTAAGTTGTTGATAAAAAAAAATTCAGATCAGTGCAGAGGCTCATAGTGCTGAAATTTCAACCCTGTAATGAATATTGTTTTTCTGACACATCTGACTTCTGTGTGTAAGAAAAAAACCTTGAATTTCTCCCTCCCCCGGCCCCAGCCAGTGCAGTGCAGTGACAGTAGAATGAATGCAGAGTTGTTGACAATACTAAAATGACCAATCACTACAGAGTAGTCAACTCAACCAATCAGAGCAGACTGGGCTCACATGGGGAAGGGAGCCTTCTAGAGGCAGGACAGACAGAAGGAGGATACAGTTTGAGTTGTAAGTATATGAAAACTAGAAGTTCTCTGGAGCATTACCAATTTTAAACAGGCTCAGTCATTAAAACAGAATTTATGAACCTCAGATGTGTTAAAATATGACCATTGTTACGTTTTTTTTGTTTTGTTTTGGGGTTTTTCTGCACAAATGTCTACTATGATGCTAACTTTGCCAAGCGGTTGGACTTGCAAGATTCCATGTCTGTCACTAGGCACACCCATTTTGAATTACTGTGAACCAGAATGATCCTTTAGGAAATGACTGACCTTTCTGCATTGTTTTGAAGTCGTAGAGGCTGTTGTTACAGGTGTGGTTTAGTTGTGCCTGAAGCAAGAAATGACTGCAAGCATCTGATTGGCAAGGAATGAATGAGACAGACAAAGCACTTGTTTTATCACCTCCAGTTTTCAAGAAATGTTCTGCTGCTGTCACCTATTAAAGCTCACTGTTATACTGCTGAGCGTCTGTGGTTGTTGCAGTAAGGACTAATTTTGAATATGGAAAGTGTCCCAATAATTATTGAAGGCTTAGTAGAGAAAAATGGTCAGGGGAAAGTCTCTGTCCAACACGGTCATTCTTTGAGCTATAACACTGCTGTGTCTGTAGCTTGTTCAGTTTGCTTGAACATACAACAGAAATCAACCCTTATTCACTGTTTAAATTCTTAATTTGTTCATAATGTTCTCAAATTTGCCTCTGATATTGAACCAACATCTTTATTAAGTGCAAAAATACATACATGTAGGCAAATACTGAGAAATTCTTGATTGTATAGATGACATTAGACAGTTAAGGGGTACATGAAGCTGTAACCCATCCCCACACAACAGTATCTAACATAATAACAGGTTAAAGCATTCTGGGAATATCTGCTCCTACATCCTGATACATTTTGTTTATTCAGGCCTATTCACCGTCTGTTTCTTTTCCAGGTCAGACCGGGCCTCCGTCCTCCATGCCTGCTACCCCAGGCTTCACTCGACTGGAGCAGAATGAGCCCATGAATAATCTCCGGATATCTGTTGGAGGCCTCCCTATGTTGGCTTCCATGGCCAACACCACGGACCCTCGTTTCCGCCTCAAATGGAAGCCCATAGTGGCGGTGGCTGCCGCCCTTGCTGTGGTCTTGCTGCTCTTCATGCACTTCAGCTCGGGCATACGGCCACATCCCTACGCCTCCCACAGCTGGAAAATAAATCGCGGTGACTCCCAGATGTCAGAGTCCCATTACAACGACACATACCCCCTCAGCCCGCCCGAGCACACGCCGCAAGGCACCCGCTACCGCATCGGGGTCATTGCCGACCTGGACACCAGCTCTCGTGTAGATAAAACAGAAGCGTGGTTCAGCTACATGCTGCGGGGGCACCTGTTGGTGTCTGAGAGTGGGGATAAAGTAGCAGTGGAGTGGGACCAAGACAAGGTGGTGCTGAAAAGTCACTTATCGGAGAAGGGCAGAGGGATGGAGCTGTCGGAGCTGGTGGTGTTTAATGGGAAACTCTACAGCGTTGATGACAGAACAGGTGTGGTCTACCACATCGATGGGGACAAGGCTGTGCCCTGGGTCATCCTAACAGATGGAGACGGCAGTGTTGCTAAAGGTGGGTATGACCTGAGTCTAATACAAGCTGCATTTCAATATTATATTTCAGTATTTATATTTTATTCTACTCATCAAACTGTATCTTCATTGGGCCTGTCAGAATATCAGAATGTCACATCACAGTGATTGTGTCCAAAAGAAATACTAAACCATAAAAGTCTAGTAAGTGGTGCATAGGAAGGTGGAGAGACTACCTGCAACCATTGCTATGAAAAAATATTTGTGAAAATAACAGTTACTACTTGATGATGAACTAAGAATACTAAATGACAGAGTGATACAATTTGTTCTTAGTAGCAAAAGTGTTTTTAACCTGTTCAGCCCCAAAGTACCCGATTTTGGAAATGCTCGCATGGTCTCCAACAAAAATGTAAGAAAAGTGAACTATTCATATAGAAATATTGCACATCAAATTAAAGAGGAAATCGTCAGTGACCACCATAGAAGCCATTTTTACACACACTAAACGCAGTGTCAGCAGCAAGCAAATGAATTATCAAATATCAAAATCTGTTTCACTTTGATTTAAACTGGGATTGGTTTGTATGGATATGGTATGAGCAGTAAAATGGGGAAAACGTGGGGAGTTCTGGTTGATTTTTTCCAAAAATAAACAAAAAATTATTTTTTTCAAAACAGTCAAAGCTGACACAGATAAACAGAAGAAGATAAAAACTGTTGTAATTGGGTGTAATGAACACCAAAAGTGACATAAAAGTGAAATATAAAGTTTAGTATGTCAAAAATTTCAAATGGGACTTATGGTGCCAAAATATGCCAAACTATGCCAAGACCTCGCCTGACCATTCTGTAGTAAAACCTCTCTAACTTTGCTCTGCATCACTTTATCAGACTCAAACTTGGCAGAAGTAATGTTCACGTATTTTGCCATTTATTCATAGAGTTCTAAAGCTGAAACTGCATCATTTCAAAGTGATACTAACATTATGAACTTGTTTTTTAGGCGAGGATGAAATTTTCAAGTTATTCTGACTTCTATCTTCATTTACTCTGTCCCAGTAACACATATGCTGATAATTCCACATTTGGATAAATCTCTCAAGTGTTACTTTATTATGACATAAGAATTATTCAAATAGACCTTGAAGTTGCAGAGATACATTTCCTTTTTCTGTATGGGTATGTCATTTTCAAGCAGAAGGCTTTAAAAAGGGGCTGGGCTGAACAGATACATTTCTTCAGTTATTAATCTATTTTGAATTTTCTCTCTATGTTAATGATATTGCAAAACTACACGTTTTTTTTTTTTTAAACTATATTAAACTATATGGGTTACAACCCATTCTTACCCCTAAAAATCTGGCTCATAATATCACAATAAATGTCTGTGGCAGAGAAACATGAATTGCAAGTCTCTGATTTCTGTAACTGATTTAGTGTTTTATTTATCTCCTCAGTTTCATTCAGCTGTTGTTTGAAAACATACAACATCATGTTTCATAAATTAGATGCTTTCAATAAAAAGGCAGTTCCCTATATTTACTGTAAACTAAAATATGTATTCTTTTTTTTTTGAAGTTTCATGTTAATACTTGACAGGGCTTCACCTGTCCAAGCTGACCTGCACATTTTTCTATGGGGCTTTGGGGTGATTTTAACTCAAAAAAGCTGTGTCCCACTCATCCATTTTCACCAGCCAATCACAGGGCCATTTGATAAATAACCTGACCAACAGGAAAAAGAAATGCAATTTTGAGCCTCTGAGTTGTTCAGTTTATACCCTCTGAGGCCCTCTAGTGGTCTGGGTGTTGACATGCAGTTCCCATTGAGGATGAGGTTGCCAATACTTACTCAGGACAATCAGCAGCCTTTGTTTGTTTCCTAAAAGTGCTCACAAACATGCGGCTAAATACATGTGTACTGATAACTTGTGCTTTATAGCCCAGCCCTAGTTAAAGCAAGGCAGAATTCTCTTTTCAACACTTCACAAGAATGATTTTGGGTACAGGCCTCTCACAGCAGTTGTGCACTTCTGTCTGACAGGGTTCAAAGCTGAGTGGATGGCAGTGAAGGACAGGCACTTGTACGTCGGCGGTCTGGGCAAAGAGTGGACCACCACATCGGGCGTTTTTGTCAACAACAACCCGGAGTGGGTGAAGGTGGTGGGCTACAGAGGGGATGTACAACACGAGAACTGGGTTCCCATATATAACTCTCTAAAGTCAGCAGCAGGGATACAATCACCAGGTAAGGATGAAATCCAGCTTTGTTTCTGACTTTTTCGTGAATTTTTGCATTAAATTGTTTATCCGTCATGTATTGGCAAAGTGACAGCAGAATCAATCACATAAACACAGAGCAATAAAAGGTGCTATGAGGAGAATCTAATTCCGGCGACATGAAGACTCTGCTACCCATGAGCATGCTCGGCAACTGCTGCATTCCAGTAACCTCGGAACTGGGAGTGACATCATCTCCAACTTATCGGCGTTCTAGTTGAAGTCAGAAAAAAACATGCGATCTACCAGGCTATTGTTAGCTGTTGTTAGCACGCCCTGCGTTGTTGTTCACGAATATCACATGAAGAATGTGATTATCACTATGGCAGCATTTTTGTAAATATAAGTCTAACAATACTATGCATACATCTGATCTAGAGCGACACCCCAGTCAGAAGTGCAAATAAATTGATTATTACAGGAACTAAATAACAGTTCACACTGGGGGCATCCTCTTTGATTGTCAACTCGAGGATGGCAAGGTTTCACTGAGTTCCCAGTAGGAAATTCCGACTTTGGGGGACGTTCCAGTTGCAGTTTCCTACTTGGAATTCGGAAATTCCTACTTCTAACTACAACTGGAACGCACCAAAAGACGTGACAACTTTTGGAAAATAGAGTATCGTAGTTTTGTAGCTGGCTATATATCGCTACTTACAGTCCGGTGCTCTAAGATGTGTCCGAATAATATAAGTCTGCTCTAGATTTAATTGTCTTGTTCCTGAAGTTGAGTATCCAGGCCAGTCCAGTCCTGTCCGACCCGACCGCGAGGCTAAGGAATAGCATTTATAGATAGGCATATATCTAAAAGTGAGACATTTACTTTTTACTTAGAAAGTCCTCATAGCATCTTTAATCAAAACAACAAAAAATAGAAACCAAGCTATATACATTTTTGCACTTTTATGCATAAATGTAAACAGTTTTCACAACAAATTTAAGCAAAAAATGTCTGATGCAAGAGCTTTAGGCAGATAGGAAAAGGCTGTAAAGTAAAACGTTTTAGAAGTTAAATATTTTCATTGTTTATATTTTTATCAGTTTACAAAAGTGATTAAAAAGAAGCAAACTGTACTGTAAATCAAATCAGTGTTTGGTGTCACTGTCCTTTGTGTCCAAACCAGCATCACTTTTTTTGTTGCACTTGTTCAAAGACTAGGATTTTTGGGGATTATATTCATGTGTATGAGTAACCAATTATTTAGCAAAAGGTGCTAATGCTCATCACTTGTTGGTTGGAACACAGTCATTTACTGAAACATGATCAGCCAGCCTAAAACCGAGCTGTAGATGACAGTTTCATGGTACAGGTTAGACTTAAAGGCAAGACTAAGCACAACAAGGCACAAGGTAGTTATGCTACATCAGCGATGTCACTCCCAGGAAAAGATTTTAAAGCAGACTGGAGTTTTAAAATGTGATGTCTAAGTTTTTTGAAAAAGCACAAAGGTTCCTTGAAGACCAAAGTGGTTGGCTAAAAAACTTGTACCCTGTTCACATTTGCAAAAAACCCTGAAATTATCCAGACTTTACCCTGGTGGTGCAGACAGCCCAGTTTTCACTCAGACTTTAGCTGAGTCATTTATGGCGCCCTCCCAGGATTTTATCTGAAGTACAGCTGCCATAAAATGATCAACACTGGGTCCCTTATTCTGCTTTTGGGTATGAAGCTAGCACTGCAGGATTCTTTCTCTGAGCTAATCAAAGTTTACATTGTGACGCTGCTTCATATTCACTTCTGTGGGCTACGGTACTCCTCTTAACTCCTAATCGATGCTGTTTGTAAGATTTTAGACATGTAACACTGAAGTTAGGACATAAATTGTGAGCCTAAGCAGGACTTGCAAAAATAAAACACTTTCTATCCACATGTCTGAATCTTGATCACTCTACAGGCTATTTGATCCACGAGTCAGCAGCCTGGAGCGACACCCTGCAGCGCTGGTTCTTCCTTCCACGCCGTGCCAGCAAGGAGTCCTACGAGGAGACAGCAGACGAGCGCCGGGGCACCAACCTCGTCCTCAGCTGCTTACCCGATTTCTCAGAAATCAAGAAGAGTGAAGTGGGCATGCTCAACCCCACCCACGGGTTCTCCTCTTTCAAGTTTGTGCCCAACACAGACGATCAGATCGTTCTGGCGCTCAAGTCAGAGGAAGACGCTGGGAAGATCGCCACGTACATCATGGCTTTCACGCTTGACGGGCGCATACTCCTAGACGAGACAAAGATCGGGGATGTGAAATATGAGGGCGTTGAGTTCATATAAGACTCAGAGACACTCTTGAGACAACTGCACTGTTTCCTTTTGTTTACATTGCAGCCACTGTTGAGGGCTCGCTGCTTCCTCTTTGAGACACATCTCCAACTCTTAGAGGTCGTCTTTAACTTGACAAAGTATGAACTAAGGCTGTAGAATATGGTTCTCAATGCCAGCAGTGTCCCACCTTGGATCATCTTCTACCAAGGCTGATAGTGACTCAACAGCACTGTAGCCTTTTCTTAAAATGAATGTACAAAAATGATTTATCAGACTGTGATTATTTCCTCTGTAGGCATACATGTTCATGCACATACTGTACACTCTGGGAAGGTCGAGGGTTTTTCCCACATGCTCCATGTTAGACATCACTCTGTACACTCTAAGCATTTTCTTCAGTGGGAGAGCGACAGGCTTGTTTTTATTCTTCCTAAAAATCAGCATCAATTTAAGGACATTTTTGTGACAAACTAATCATCTGTGTGGTTTGTTGGTTTGGGATGGCCGAGTAAAACCTTGATTTTTACTTCATGAGTCTTGAGTCTTGACTGATTAAGTAGAACCTACTGGTCTTTAGGTCCACACATACAAACACTAAAAATCCAAGAAATTACATTATTAAGACTCCAATGCAGGAGTGAGCAACTGTTGGCCTGGTGCCACAAGCAGGCCTTTTAATTACCTCCGCCAAGGAGGTTATGTTTTCGTGAGAGTTTTTTTGTCCGTCTGTCTGTGAACAAAATAACTCAAAAAGTTATGGATGGATTTTGATGAAATTTTCAGGAAATGTTCAGCATGGGAAAAGGAAGAAGTGATTCTATTTTGGGGTTGATCCGGATCACCATGTGGATCCGCCATGACAAAAAATGTGATTTTCGTGAATAACTACTGAACTAAATTAGATATCATTATGAAACCAATTGCTAATGGTACGTTTTCATTGTCAAGGAATCTAAATATTTACATGAAATAAAAGTAGGACTAATATTTATGGTAAAAATCACAATATGGGTGAGGACTGTGGTGCTGGCGGAGGTCGGTGCTCTCCGAGTGCTTTTCTAATTACTCTATGCAGCCAGCCAAATTCAGATTTATAAAAAAAGTCAACTTGAAGCTATCAAAAACTTACATTCAGACTTTTAGTGTAATTTGCCCTTCAAAAACCATGGACAAAGCAAAAGCATCGCAACATGGGAAATTGAAGTATTACCATGTCGTATAAAGTGCTACAAAGTTCTGGGAATTTTCAAAGACGGAAACTTTCCATGAGAATCAAGGGCAATAAAACTGGAATAAATATGAAATTTGGTGCTTAATGCGTTAACATCTTTGGTATTATATTTTGTAAATAATTCTTTGATGCCTCTATATAATAATTATGATTAAAAATGTTTGAAAAAAAAATCTGAATAAAATCAGATACATGATTAAAAAAATGTCTTCAAATGAATAACCAGTTTCAAAACACATAATGTATTGAATGAGACACAAAAAATGTATTTATAAAATTTTCTGGAAATTTTGATTTTGGGGGGATTTCAGTAGAAAATGAAATAAACATTTTAGCTTCAAAAAATTAGAGTTTTCTGGCAATAATTTGTGTTATCAAGAATTACAGAGTTAACATTGATTTAAAATACATTTGGTAGAATATATTTTAGCATGATCTTGATTAAAACAACCAGATTTCATGCAGATATACTTGAGAATATCTCTGCTGTCCCTGGACCACATGCCCATTGTCCACAGGTTCCTGCAGGAGCATTTAGGCCACACCCCCTGCATGCACTGTGCAATCATCCATCATGTGCACAGATGATTTTAGTACCCTAGACTGTTGAAGACACATTTTTGAGGTCAGAGTAATAGACAGTTGAAGCCATCTGAGCTTTTGGACTACATAAAGTAATGCAGAAACGAATTGTTTGATAAAAAAACAAAAACTTGATGAAGTTCAACTGATAAAAAAATCTGTTAAAATTTCATGTTTTTGATTGTATTGTTTCTCTTGGATTTTTGTCTATGAAGAGACAAAATGTTTATATTTTTGTTTGGATAAAATATATTTTATTATTTTCCCAATTTCAGGTTAATTCCCATAGATACCCATGAAAAGTTTCCTATTTGGGATATTTCCAGAATTTCCCAGCTACATTTCCAATGGAAAGTTCCTTCAAATTAACTTAGAATTCTCCGCCCTTTGCAACTGTTACTCTGTCAATATCTTAAACAACTGATCTTTGTGCTGTTCATTCTGTTCTGTTTACTTTTAGCAAACTGTGCTGATAGACACTGTCATTAAAGCACCAGAAACAATGATGGGTGTACACTTCAGTGCTTCATTAAAGGTCCCATGACCTTTAATGAAGCACTGAAGTCATTTACATTGTGACTATTAAGCAAGTATTTGGTTTTAGCTGAAAAAAAAAACCTGTTTTTCTCACTGTAGAGGAATTCAAGTAAATTAGTACAATGTGATACCTTAATCAAGAAACAGTAATGTGCTTCACTGAGGTTTTTTTCTGTTTTTTGTGTGCTTTGAAAATCCATGGAAAACCATTAATTTTTAGCATTGCAATTATCATTTCAGTCAGAGCTTCTTTACACTGGTGTATTTTTCATTACAAAACATAAAAAATATTTTAGTTATTACCAAAGTTGTTAAATTGGGGCTGCTTGGGGGGGGTGGTTAAACAAATTTGTGAAGTGCTGTATATCTCAGCACTTTATGATCATTACCTCCACCATGCTGGTTCTGTTTTTGCTAATAATTCACTGCCATCTGTCCGTCCTTCTGTCCATTTATGAGCAAGAAAAGTAAAAGTTCACTTCAGATAATGAGATTATCAGCAAATGTTAGTCAAGGCACAGGGAAGAAGTGGTTGTGATCTGAGTATGGGTGCAAGTCCAAGACTATTTTTTAAAGGCCCAAGTCACCCATACAGGTCTTTTAATATCACCCTGGTTGATTAGACCGGGGAGAGGCTGAAGACAGGTGGGGCTACGGCGAAGGTGTTGATTTCATCATTTTCAACTGAAATGATGACAGGTCAACAAGTCCTTCAACAAGTACGGTTTCTACAAAATTCACAGGGTTGGGCAGCTGGCAGTCAAAACAATCAATCGCACCTTCACAATCCTGAGAAGCGGTCTGATCAAGGGTTGTTTCCAGTACCACCTGTGGTGGTAACCAGGACTTTAAATGATCCATTGACATTGCACAATAGGGCAGTTTTTCAAGTTTTCAGTAATACCTCAAAAAAGTTCTGTTTTGGGTTTTGATGAAATTTCAAGAGATTGTTGGTCATGGCACCAGGAAGGGGGGACTGGATGCAGATCCAGGACTTTTTAAGGTTTGCCTGAATATTGCAGAAGAGAGCAGTTTTCCACATTCTCAACAATGACTCGGCTAACATTGTCACAAAGCTTTGGCAGAGGTTTGTGTCCTTTCAACGCTTCCATTTTTAAATTGGATGTCGGACTTGTTTGGGAATTTTATTTGCAGAGGTGTGGACTCGAGTCAGACTCAAGTTACAATTTTGATGACTTTGGACTCGACTTGACAATATCATCAAAGACTTGCAACTCGACTTGGGCTTTGACATCAGTGACTCGGGACTTGACTCTGACTTTAGTCTGATGACTTGAAAATACTTGAAATCTTCAGTAAGACTGTTGAATAAAATGTGATCCCATTAAAAGTATTCGACTAAGTGACTAATTCTTGACATTTCCATTTACGATGTCCTAAACAAAAAACAAATTGCCATTTGCAAAACCTGCAGTGTGAGAATAACACTTCAGAGAGGCACCTGAAGCTGCACAAAGAAAGGTAAGTTGGTCTGGTACCTGTTGTGAGATCCTTTTGGGTAACTTTAGCTTAGCATCTGTTATATGCAACAACGGTGTATGTTCGCTCGTAAACTCACCGTGGCTAAAAACTGAGACTGACGTTAGCTGAAAATAACTGTAAAGTTAAGGCCCAGGGTGACCAAGTGTCCTGTTTTCCCACGACATGTCCTGTTTTCATGTCCTGCCCTGACTGTCCTGGTTGTTTTTTATAAAGTGATGAAACTGTCCTGTTTTTTTGGTCAACGGTGCTTATGACTTGGAAGGACTTGCACATTTTAAGCCTATGACTTTGGACTTGACTTAACTTGTCTAGTCTTTACTTGAGACTTGACTCAGACTTGCACGTCTTTACTTGAGACTTGACTCGGGGCTTGGGTTAAAAGACTTGAGACTTACTTGAGCCTTGCAAAACACTAGCTTTCTCCCACCTCTGCTACCTTGGTCAGCCCACCTGCAGTACCTCTGCCCCAGCTCATGCACAGGGAAGCACTGGAATATGTCGAGGACAGCCAAAGCAAATCTCAAACAACAGTTCTTGAAGTTTTCTCTTGAAACAGATAACAGTGACACACATGCACACAAAGAGATAAAGTCTTTCACTTTAAACTGTCACTCATTTCACAAACGCATGAGACTTATAAGTGGTTCCTCGTGGTAAAAGTGACAAAACAGGCTTTTCAACAATACAAAATAAAACACCCTTATCATTAAAGGGAAGAAATAATCGTCATGAGGGGGTTATCAATTGTTTTTAGGTACATTTTCAGCTGAGAAGTGGTTACACTGTTTGAACCAAGGTCTTTAAAAAAATCAGTTTAGCTGTAATAAATACTTGCAGTCCATTTCAGAACATCATATTGTTTACTTATTAACTTTGCACATGCTTGGTCTGAGAAGTTGTGCAGAGCTGGTTTGAAATCTGGCACATTGTGAAATCTTTTTAGCAGGTCCTAAATTTCTGGCAGTGCCCCTGCCCAGTTAAACAAAGAGTGCTTCTTACGTCTTTTTATTGTTCTTATGTTATTGTTTTAGAAAATCCTAATTCTGCTTGAGTTTAAAAACATTTTTAGTTTCATCCATTCATTAAAAAAACAAAGTCTTTTGCTAAAGTGCCCTTTACAACCTTATGTCTCATCCCACCTAAATACACCCTTATTGTGTGTCGATTATTTCATGGCTTATCTTAGCTTAATACTGTTTTTAAAACCTCTGTGCAGAGCTTGTTCAACAAAAAATGCATTGTCCTCAATCAAGTGGAAACAAGAGCGAAAACTTGTTGTGCAACTTGCAGTTTTATCTGCCTGTACAGTGAAACGAAACTTAGTAAAAGAATCAGGAACTGATCCCTCCCCCTGTTTGGCACAATATATGAAGAAGTCAGATTTTAGTGAGTGGCTTTTCAGCAGAAGACACACCTGAAGACTACAAGGAGTGGAAGGCAAGTAACTCTTTATTCAGCATATTTTACTGTGCATTTAATGCAAAGTCTGTTTAATGCAAATCTGTCACAGCTGTAAAGAGTTGAACAATTAACTTAAACAAATAACAAATAACTTACTTTCACAAAGTGAGGAAGATAAAAAGACTACAAAAATATGACACTCAATTTATTAGGTTTTTATAAGTGGGCTACAAGCAGCCAGATCCTTAATAAGTCTTAACGAGTCTTTCATTGGATTTTTAGATTATAAGCCACATAAATACTTTAAAAGTGTATATTTTCCTGTGAAGCTCTTCATGTTTAAATAGAGCAATAGTGTTCACTCCCATGCTCTCTTTGGTGACCAGCAATGTTTTTTTTTCTTCACTAAATATTTATCAGCCTTGGTTTGCAGTAAAATGGCAGTCTTGCTTTTACAAATCTGCATTTTAGCACCTGATATCAAAAAATTGCCTTATATCATCCTCCCGGATATTGATCTGTCTAGATTGTGGTCCTAAAATAGTCTGAATATGGTTTTAAAAGCCTGCAAAGGGACTCCTTGTGCAGGTACTGTGTTGTCATTGGATTTGGGAGGTGCTGACCGTAGACGAACCGGTTTAATGAGCTGACTATTTACAGCCTTTTGCTTTGTTTTATAAAATCAACAAGTTGTTTATCCCATAATGAGGACTTACATTTTTTTAAACACATATAGGCTATTTGCCATTTTTATCTCTAAATGGAGATAGTTATCCTAGAATTACGACTTACAACTTTATACATGACTTTTTGTTTCTTTCCGAATACATACCTGAATCACAACTTCTGGTTTTACAAATAAAAACTCTGCTTTCATCCAACGAGAAGAAGCACAGTCAGTAGATCAGGCAGAGTTTATATTTGGACAGGTTTTGGATAAACAAATACAACACTGTTTTTGTTGCTAAAAACCTCAACTGTTCTCTGATACTTCAACTTCATTGAATGCAACAGGGTTAGACTTAAAGGTGTAGTCAGCGATCTTCTAATCTTCTAGTCTAATGCAGTATTTGTCAAATTCAACGTATTTCTCCTCTCCATCCACAAGATGTCCCCACTGACAGGATGTTGAAAAAAGAGTCTGGTTTCAATACACAGCCTTGGCTCTGAATTTCAGCAGGTAAATACGATGGCTCTGGCCGAGTTACCAAAACAGATACATCCCCCCACATCCAGGGGGCGATCAAACTCATGCGCAGATCAGACAGAGGGGGAGGGGGAGTAGTAAGTTGCGTAGCGTGCGCAGTTAGCATAAGAGAGAGATACAATATGTGCAGTAGCAATGGCAGAAAAAACAGCCAAAAAGAAAAAGGTCAGAGGAGTGAAAAGCGAAAAAGAAGGGCTTTGACCATGAAAGAGCGAAGACCTGGGTCAACATTGGTGTTGCTTTCTGACGGTGGAGGGAATCAATTGAAAGACCTGAAAACGGACGCAGATGTCGCCGTCTGTGTGCTGGATAGGTAAGCAACATTAGCTTCGTGGTGCTTCACACAACAGTAACAGCCGTCGGGCATTCATCTTATTGTCTAATCTGCCAGAATGTTCTGTTGTTGTGGTGTTATCAATGTTGTTAGTCGAGTTGTCTGACGAGTCGGGGTTATCTTATAGCCACGCTGGTCAGCTACGCAGTTTCTACGGCCGTTTCCATGACAATGCACATCCATCAGCTTTCGGGGGTGGAGCCAGGGGTGAGGTATGAAGGGAGAGGTGGGTCTAAATTCGTCTATAAACAACCTCTCCACTCCTTTTCTCCCACATTGCTGACTACACCTTTAACAGTCAGGCCATGCATGCTTTTTTGAAATACTTGTGCAAGCAGTTTGACTCGATAACTGATTCTGATTTCATTAAAAAAAAATAATTGTATTTATTTAGGACTGAATAAGTTGTGAGAAAATTGAGATCATCTCTTTTTCTATAAGGAAAACTGACCAGATTTTTGTTATCTCATGTGAATGCAAAGACCTTTGGACTTAACTGATCCCAGAGAGGAAAAACGTGTCGTACCTCTGCCTGTCTTTGTCTTTCTGTTTCCCTTGTGACAAAAAAATAATGTACTAAATAATGTAGAATATAGAGCCATTTTCGAGCAGAAAGAGCTGGATCTCATTTCTAAGCTGAGCCAAATGATCCCGATCTCTTACAGGAGCTGAAATTTCCATTATTATTTTCTGCTCCTGGAGGTGAAAAGCACTTAATTTCTGGTGTGCTGCTTTTAGTTATAAGACAGACTGTGAATATGGATATCTTTATTGCAAGCTTGTACAGGGTTAAACTTCATATATTACCCCTTTAGTCAGTAAAAAATATTATACAAAAATGATGACCTACTGAGATAAGTCCCTCAGTTGTAGTGTCACATTAGTGAACTAATATTATGCCTCAGTGTTTAGCAGTAGCTCAGTGACATGTGATGTATTAAAGTATTAATGCTACATTTTTGTTTAATAGTAAATTATGTGACTAAAATTTCTAAAAAGTAATGATGTTACAGTTACTGATCAAATTATTGCTGAGTTTCTTGTTAACCCCCAACCAAAACCATGATTGGAAGTTGCTTTGGTAGCTGGAGAGGTTCCAGCGGACTTCCTGAGCACTGCCGAAGTGCCCTTGAGCAAGGCGCTGAACCCTGCTATGAAGTGCTTCTTCAGGAGCAGCAAGCCGTCACTCAGACATCTCTCCATTAGTGCATGATCATAGGACCTGTTTGTGCATGTGTATTTCAACCTATGTATGTAAAAGCATGTCTCAACAACAGAGTGTAAAAAACTGAATTTCCCTCAAAGGATTAATAAAGCACGTCTCCTTCTTCTCCTTCTTCTTCTTCTTAACTTTTTGACCAGCATCATCTGTTAAAATGTTTTCATTCTTGTAAAATTTGGCTAAAAAGTTGAAAACAGTTCCGAGGATGAGAGGGAAAGACTGAGCTGCACTTTAACAACTCCAAGTTTTACCTTTAGTTCAATTCTGTGACTTTGATTATGTTAGGAGCATTATCTTCAGTAGCACACATAGTTTTGGCCTGCTGTAAATCATTTTTGTAGACGGAAAAGTAATGATACTGAATGAATTATGCTCTAAAAGTGTACAAACATAGATTATCACTGACTCGATGAATGCACAGCACTCATAACACACTTAACACTCTTTGTAACGTATACTATCTGTCCCATGAGGCTTTGCTCTGAATTTACTTTCAAAAATTCCAAAAAAACTCTCCCTTTTGGTCAACATTTTTTGTGCAAAAAATTACAGCTCAAAGGTGACAAAAACACTATATTTGTTTCAGAATATAATAAAAAACAAATTACCCAAATAATAGACCATATTGTTTGTACACAGTCTATTTTGTACTAAAATTTGATTAGAAAGAAATCTGTGAAAATGCATTGGTGCATTCTGTTAATTATGTTTTGCATTAATACACTTTTGACGAAAAAAATGTCAGGAAAGTCACAAAACATGTAACAATAACGAAAATTACAGTAATAATTTCAATTGTCTTAAAGTGCAATACTGCATTCAAAAATTTCTCTCAAAAAAGTAGAAGTTCAGAAAATCCTACTCAAAAAATAGGAGTATTTAAATAAAGCACTTAATCAGTAATATGAATAAATTCTGTTTACTTTTCACCCCTGTACAGTAAAACATACTGAAGTGAATATATGACAGTTGTTTTCTATGTTACAAATGGATTAAAGAGCTATTTTAAAAAATAAAAATAATGCTGACTCTGTCTTTGTTTCATATACGTTCAGCAGTCGTGTTTTGAATTGCAGGTTTTGTGAACTATCAGCTTTTCTGACTTCTCTGTTTTTCATCTCTCTACCAGAGTCAGGACCCTGTCTGGGAAAATGTTGACACATCGAAACTTGCACACCCTGTGGCTTCTGCTACTTCTCCAAGTATCTGGAGTGACCCTTTTTAGTGAGTGAACCTAAGCATATGATAATTTTGTCAAAGTTTTTAAGATTTTGAGATTGTCTGTGTAAAATAATTAATGTGCAATTTAAAACAATATAGCAAATTATTAAGATTATGATGTTTATTGGCAAACATCTGGTGGTACAATGCAGTAAAAAATGATGATACTATTAGTAACATATATTACATATATTGCAATTAAAGCAGAGCTAAATACTGGTACTCTCACTGGCCAATTTATTAAGTACCCTTTGTTAATATGGGGCAGGGCCCCCTTTTCTTTTTATAACTTAATTCAACATCACACATTTGCTGTTGATTTGTTGACTGCAAATCCATGGTGGAGATTTCCTGTTCCACCACATCCTAAAGATGCTCTATTGGATTGAGATCTGGTGACTGTGGAGGCCACTGGAGCTCAGTGAACTCATTATGTCTTGGCCCCATTCACAC
The DNA here is from genome assembly GCA_036419115.1 of Scarus forsteni. NCBI lineage: Eukaryota > Metazoa > Chordata > Actinopteri > Labriformes > Labridae > Scarus > Scarus forsteni. The sequence continues at coordinate 16,692,938 of JAZDUH010000342.1, forward strand.
GAAGACAGAACGCTGAACAGTTTCCAAAACAATCGTCATAAAGATGAAGGCGTCTATATGAATGCACTCGATACGCATCAAAACGCTGTAAAAACACATGCCGGACCTCTAGGGCCGCTGTAACGATTTGACTGAACAAGCGGAAACAGACGAAAAAACAGTGGGCATGCGCACTTGCGGCAAAAGTTGTAAACAGAGATTGTGATAAAGTGATCATAAAGTGCCGTAATGTGTCCTTGATAATGTTTGTTCAACTCGGTGATGATTGAGAAGAAGGAGATTTTGCTGCAACAAGGATAGTAGGGTCACTAGCTTCATAAGCACATATGCTTCAGTTACTACCACACAGCATTGTCGTTGCCGCGTGTGGCGCATGCGTGTCAATGAAGATATGAAACTATGACGTAAGCATATCTGAAAAGTTGCGGAGAGCCAGTAATCACAGAGCTGCGTATACGGCATTTCAAAATCTTCCCACTCTGGAACCTGGTTTCAAAAATAATCGTTTACAGACCCCCGAAACGCTGTCTTCGTATGGATGATACGCAGATTCGGCAGAAAACATATGCATTAAGACCTCGGTTTAGCTTCGTGTGGATGGGGCCTAAGAGACCAGTTTGAAATGATTTGAGCTCTGTAACATGAGGCATTTTCCTGCTGTACATAACCATTAGAGAAGAGTATGATGTGGTCATAAATGGATGAACATGGTCAGCAGCAATACTCAGATAAGCTGTTTGCATTGAAACAATCTCAGTGGTAGTGCTGGGCCTAAAGTTTGCCAAGAGATGATTTCTCACACCAATACATCACCAACAGCAGCCCGACTCCATCCATAAGAGGCAGAAGGATCCATGATTTCATGTTGCTTATGCAAAGTTCTGAACCAGTAATCAGGGTTTTGCAGCTGTAATCATCAGACATTTTCTGATCTTCTGTAGTCCAAATCCTGTGAACATTTGTGCAATTTAGCCTCCATTTCTTGTTCCATAGCTGACAGAAGAGGCTCTTGGCATTGTCTTCTATTGTTGTGGCCCACCAGCTTCAAGATTCAACATGTTACAGTTGAGTTAATGTTGCCTGTCTATCATATCCCACCATACTGCCAATTTCTAACTAACCTTTGGCATCAACAAGGTATTTTCGCTCAAATAACCAGCTTGCTGGATATTTTGTCTTTCTCAGGTCATTGTGTGCTCAGTTGTGTGTAGAAACTCTTATTAAACCAGCAGTTTCAGAAATCAACCCGCACATCTGTCTCCAACAAACGTGTTATATAATGATACATTTGATATGAAATACAAAACACCCCTTTCAGTTTGATAGTTAGATGTAGGATGTGCAGTCACATCAGTTTCTGACCATTATATGTATCTTCATTCAGAAATTAATAGCAACAACAACAATGGGTTATCAGTGGTAAACAATATCTTGTCACATCTTTTATAAAAAATGTATTGCTGGCATCCATTAAAATCAGTCAGGTATTAAAAAAATATGAATATACATGTAAGTATCATCTCCACTGTGTTGTTTTTGTGCAATTTTTCTATAAATAGTATTTCAGCAAATTCAAAATCCAGTTTTTTATTTACATTTTACTGAAGTGTCCCACCTTTTCTGGAAACAGTGCTGTACATGTTCTTACCAGCGGTAGAACAAGCAGGCACTCCCTTATCCAAATATTGACCTAACCTCTGTGTGGAGGCCTTGGTTGGTATGTCATGCTTTTGTTTGCACACAGGGAGATCCTCTGACCTGCAATACACCACCGTGCGGAATGGGGATGTGCGGCTGTTTGGCTCAAAGAGTCCTTCTGAGGGTCGAGTGGAAATCTACTACGATGGGAGATGGGGGACGGTGTGTGATGATGGCTGGGACATGGCCGAGGCCCAGGTGGTGTGTCGTCAGCTTGAATTCTCCGGGGCCAAATCTGTTGTTATTGGGAAGGACTATGGACAAGGTGCCTTCCATTTCCATTTATTCTCCACTAGGTGGCAGTGAAATGACTGTAATGAGAGACAAGCTGTGATGAAATGTTCAGCCACCAAAATGTTTTCTCCTCTATTATTTTATTACATTTATCATCATCCACAATCATCTGAAAAGTCCAAATAAGCCAAATAAGATGCAAAGAGCAAAAGCTAAGGCCCACATTGCATGAAAAACTAAAACATTTGCCAATGCAGCAATCAAAGTTAGATTGCAGAGTGCCTGAAATACAAAGTAGGGCTGGGAAATATGGACCAAAATTCATATTTGAATGTTTTGTAGCTGAATGATGATAATGGAAAATCTAGAAATTATTGGTCATGTTCAAACTCTTTTTGCTACCTGTTTTGGAATTTGCTGGACAAAAACACAATTCTACTGCTTGTCTGAGACCTTGAATACAAAGGTTTTCATCTTTCTATCCAACCTCATTTTAGCACAGCATTTATGTCAATATAATCAGTATTGCTAAAGTTCTGTACTGTTTGAAAATGCATTCATATTATGAGATCAAAAGTAGTTTTCTTGTAGATGTAACAGATCAAAATAATGCATTTCCATAATTCCACATCATAGCATCTGGACCTATTTGGATGGATGACGTTAACTGCAGAGGCACAGAGAAGTCGCTGTCGTCCTGCTCCTTCAAAGGCTGGGGACAAAGCGACTGCTCCCACAAGGAGGATGTCGGAGTTGTTTGTGAATCAGCGGGTATGTATCTAAACTGAATTGTGTAATTCTGTAAAGAACAATAACTCATTTTGTCTGCAACATTTTTTTTAAATCAATTTCAGACTCAAATTCCACCATCGATGAGTCTACACATGAGGTGGACCACAGCACCAGTTTGTCCGACGACCTGGGCCAAATCTTTGACAATGAGATTGGCTGTGATTTCCATATCCTGGTCCAGAGTGCCACGGGGAACAGGAAGGAGGATGGGTCCCTGGAGATGGGGGAGACAAAAATCTGCGTCAACAAGATGATCCTCTCAAAGTTTCCCCTCTTCAATGCCACATGTGACAGGACAAATGTCACAGTGAGGATCAGCCGCTCCTGTCAACCATATTTTACCTCCTTCATAAGGTAAACTTGAACTCCTGTGATCTTCTTTTGGCTTGGTAAAGGTAAACCTGGATGACTATGATGACAAACCCAAATTCCAACAAAGTCAGGACGCTGCGTAAAACAAAAAAAATGAATTGAAAATCTTTTTTTTTAACTATATCCAATTGAATACGCTGAAGACAAGATATTTAATGATCTTGGTTTAATGTTTTAAAATGATAAACTCTATTGTCTGTTTTCGTTTTTGCAAAGATACACTTATTTTAAATTTGATGCTTTAAACGTGGTCTGAAAAAGCTGGGACGGTGGCATGTTTACCACTTTGTAGCATCATCTTTCCTTTTAACAACACTCAATAAGTGTTTGGAAACAGAGGACACTGAATGCTGAAGCTTTGTAAGTGGTATTATCTCCTGTTCTTGCTTATGTGTAACTTCAATTACTGGAGTAATCTGAAAACACATTTTCAGTAAGGGACAGGTCTGGACTGCAGTCGAGTACCCACAGTCTTTTACTAATGTCTTGGGATTCTCTTTCTGAAATAAGCATGACATAATGTCCATTATTTAAACCATCTGAAATGTGGACTCACCAGACCTTGACACACTTTTCCACTTCAGTCTATCTCAGATGAGCTCGGGCCCAGAGAAGCCTATTAAGATGTTGTTTATGTACTGAATGTCTTTCACTTTGCATGAAAGAGTTTTATCTTGTGCTGTAGTGATGAACTGTGTTATAGGACGGTGGTTTCCTGAGCCCACATGGTAAAATCTTTTACAGAATGAAGTTTGTTTTTTTCTATGCAGTAACGTCTGAGGGATTAAAGGCTATGGGCATTCAGTGTTGAGACTTTGCTGATTAAAAGCAGTGATTTCTTGAGATTTTCTGAATCTTTCAACACATTGTGGATCGTAGACAATAAAATCCTTGAAGTCCTTGTGACTGTATGTTGAAGAACATTCTTAAACTGTTGACCATTGTCTCACTCAGTTGTCACAAAGTGGTGAACCTTTCCCCATCCTTGCTTGTTAGTAACAGAACCACTGTCCACTGACACTCACCTGTTTCCAACACAGGATTTTTTCACATCCCTGAACTTTCCCAGACTTTTTTTGTTCCAGATTTTTTGGAACATGTTCCAGGTACAAAAATCAAAATGATCAGTTATTTGCAGAAACATTGAATAGTCTGAACACTAAATATCTTTCTATTCAAGTGAATTTAAGTTTAAAAAAGGATTAGCAAATCACTGTATTCTGTTTTGTTTTGTTTTTTTTTTCATTTTTTAACACAAAGTTGCAGCTACATTTGATTTGGAGTTTATTCTAACACTTACCTTTAAACTGGTAATTCTTGTTCAAGAGTCATTCATTCAAAGATTGCTGTGATTCTTGACAGGTACGTTTACACCCGTAAGATCGACGTGACCGTCACCTCGGCTCAGTGCATCCACTGGCTGGCATCTGAGTTTGGGCTGGAGCAGCTAAAAGAGGACGCAGGTCGTCTGTTCACTAAAATCCTGCCAGAAGACCCCTCTTTTCAAGCCCAGCTGTCCCTTTATAAATACGCAGAGGAGACCAAAGACTTGGTCCTGCAGGACAACTGTGCCCAGTATCTGGCCTGGAACTATGAAAATCTGACCACATCCCCTGTTTGGAGCACCTTCCCTGAAAAGCTTCTTGGTGTCATTCTGGCCCGTTCCGACCTGGTGGTTGAGGATGAATATGCCCTGCTTCAGAGTGTGGAGAACTGGATCGAAGAGAGGGGAGACTCCATCACTTTGGAAACCAAGGTCGGCCTTTTGAGCCGTATTCGATTCCCCATGATCACTGCTGAGAAAGTCTACGGTCTGGAGGTGAACTCCTCCCTCTACAGCACATTCACAGATCTGTATCAAGAAAAAATGTTGAAAGCGTTTCAGTTTAATCTTTTCCACATAAGCAAACTTAGGTCCATCCCAAGTTTTAACCAAGATGACGACGATTACAAACCAAGGATCTACACGTCTGAGGCTTGGAGCAGAGCTATCAGTCCAGTCTATCAACAATCTGGTTATAATCAGTACTATTACAATCAGGGTCCTCTTAGTACATCCTTTGTCACACCTGTCCAAAACAGTCTGCTCTTCAAGGACTACAGAATCAGGTGGGAGGCATATGTCTACAGGAATCAGCGCGATTGTTCAAACCAGGGTCTGAGGTGTACATCAGTCCCTGTGGGGCGGTTAGTTACGGGATATTACAATCAGCAGAGCACCATCCTCTTTCGTAACCGGCTGCTGCTGATGTGCCAAGGCAGGTACATCTGTCAGATCCTGGACTTCAAGGACAACATGGCATATGTCCAGAATGAGACCCAGAATGCTTATCCGTGTCCTGATGACCAGTACGCCTACCGCTTTGTGGTGAGGCCAGAGTATATCTGATCCACCATCAGGGGGTGGATGACCGTGTATCATTTCTAATCAGGCTTTCAGTCACATAATCAGTGTAGAGACCTGGAGGGCACAGAGAGCTCAGAATTGAATATGTCACCATTAAACACTCAGTGGAGCTGTGGCATTAGCTTTAAAAATTCTCATAAATAAATCAATATCTTTTTTCTCTTGTGGCTCTCATGGGATGTTTCATAGAGATTAAAAAAAGCCAATGCTGCAGTTCCACACGTGGGTCAGTTTGGTAACTTAACTGCTTTTGCCCTCCCGCCTTTCACACCAGTTACTTGACTGAAAAGAAGAAACAGATGATTATATTACCCCAATTTAATATTTTGTTTTTGTTCTTCGAATAAATGTACCTCCTAATAACTGCACAGCTCTTAAACTTATTATTGAGAATCCTGAATTTGAACAAAAAGCACTCCACACAGTGTATGTACTGATACTGATACCTCATAATGAAGGAGAAAAGATGTTAAAAAGTTGTCTTTCAAGTTTGTTATTCAGGATATTAGCAAAGAATCTGGTATCAATTGCAATGCATTCAAGGAAAGACACTTTTTTACAGTTTTTCTCCTTTTGTATGGATATGCTGAAGGAATTTCTGCATACCTGAGTGTGTTGTTAGGAAATAACTTCAAGAAAATAATAAAAGAATGCTCTGGCAAAATGTCTCATTTAATGGTATAAACCCCATCTTTTTAAGTATGAAATCAGTGCATCACAGACCTAATCTTGTTGGCCACTTTACACAATATTATTTTTTAAGTATTTCACAACCCAGTTATTTCTCTGAATAGCACCTTTGAAGGTTGCTCTTCCATATAATAACTGAAACTTCTCAGACAGCACAAACACTGTTGTCATTGCCAAAACTGCCCTATCACTGCACTGTTAAATAATAATTAAAAAAAACCTTGAATCCAAATTTGGATTTGTTACTTTTTGCCATCACTAATGTGCCCTGAAGGTTCCATCAAAATCCATTCATAATTTTCTGAGTTATCCTGTCAATCAACTAACAAACAAGAATCAAACACTCACTGGCAAAAACATAACCTAGAGTACATTTTTGATTGTAGTCCATTTCATGTCTGTTATTCTGCTCTCACAAAGCTATAAAACAAATGTGAATTTTTAAAATCATTTTCAGTGTATGTATATTTTTTGTGTGTGTCAGTAGCCATTTTCAGTCTGTGAACACAAAAGCGCTGCAACAAAGTTCTGTCATCATTATACCTCAAGACCTTCATAGATTTCTAAGGACTGCACTTTTTTCCATTTCTCCTTGTGATATGGCCAAGAGGGAGCGAGTGGGTTTCACCTGCACACAGAGGCAGACAAACACACATCCAGGGCTGTTATCCCCTGCTGGGTCTTTGGGTCCCTTTATCACCAATATCACTCTTCTGACATAACAAGGTACACTTGTCCCCAGAATTCTGTCTCTGTGACATTCACAGTAGAAGGGAAACATCACAGATGTTTAATATAATATATATATATATATATTGCATCCAGGCAAATTTGTGGATCACCACCAAAATGTATTGGCTTCTACCATGGACGGTTAAATTTTTATGTAAATCTATCCAGTCATTTTGCAGAATCTTGCTAACATACAAACAACCAAACAAACACACAAAAAGACAGACCCTACATAATTTCATTTCATTTCATATACTTTTTTGTCCCCATGGGGAACTTTGTCATGGGCTCCCTGCTGGTTCTGCAGTTGTAAAAGAGCAGCACAAATCACTTAACACCAACACCACAGTCACAACATGTCAAATCACATCCAGAACATCCCTATTGCACAGAACCAATAATTTTAATGAATACATTAAACCAATGTGAAGGCCAAGGAGCCTAGAGAGATTAAAACTACATCTGTTCATTCATAATCTTAACAGATAACCCCACATAACCTCCTTGGAGAAACAAGAGAGACATTTTTTTGATTATTTAGAGGATGTATCATTTCTGTATTTATTTTGTGTCAGTTTCATCATTAAAAAAAATGGCCCCAATTAGCCCATACTAGTGGCAATATAATGCATTATTAGACAGGTTTGCCTGATAAAGTACAGTGTGAAAGTAAACAAAGTGAAAAATGAAACTGTTACAACTTAACCCCCAAAGGAACTGAGTGTGCTTATTTTGGATGTGAAAGCAACCTGAAACTAAACACTCAGAGTTGTAGACAATGCTGAAAGATCGTGTCAAACTGCAGTCTTAAAATAAAAGTCTTTTTTTAAGAGCTAAGTTTTAGTAAAGTCTGGTGTGTGGTGGTCATAAGTGGTTATCTTGAAAAACTATTAAATCCAAGGTTCATTAGCATCACACTCACTTACATCAGTGGGCTAAATTTGGCACCATCAGATATGCTTCCAGAGGAAAGCATTTGTTTATTTAATTTGGTTTGATTATGGATGATAGTGGTTTTCTCTTTTTGAGTCATGGAAGTTTCCCAAAGCAATTCTCTTTTACCAGACAGCCTTAAAGACTTTCCTGCATCTTTCTTACGCAACCCATGGTGATGCTTTGACAACATGCAGGTCTACATGCCCAGGCAGGTGGGTGAGACAGCCACATACTATAACACAGCCGATGATTCATGACTTTCTCAGAGGCATGTCAGTGTCTACATGCAACAAGTGATGACATCACATGAGGTGACTGATTGATTGTAAACGAACCATGATCATTGTATATTTAAACATGACTCCACTGCCTGCAGCCATGCTTCAGTGTTACATAAAGTCGTGACAATTTGGGTTTGATTTGAAAAAGTTCGAGTGAATCATCTGCAGGTAATCTTTTGTCACTGTCATGGAAAAACAGAAAGTGGAGACTTTCATCACAGTTTTCCTGTGAGTAAAGTTTGGCTCCATTTTTATTGTGTAATCAATCCAGTAAACACAGCACCACAAGTCATGGTACATTACATTTATTGGTCTGGGTTTACTTACAAAATATTGACCAATTAAATGTGTCTGCTTAATCTGGAATTAAGTATTGGAATTTCCCAGTTTGCTTTTGCAAAATACAAGATACAATTAAATATTCATATAAATGCCTAACGAGGATAAGGAGTGTCTCGGCCTTGTTTCCACACCACAGTTTGGAAATTTCTGATTTGGGCAGCTAAGTGTTTGCAGCCCACAACAGCTTCTATTGTTATGGTCCTGATGCAATCTTGTGTGTGTCATCCTCAAACTCTTACTCCTCTCGTTTTTTTCCCAGTTTCTGTATTTTTAACTAAGAATAATACAGATCTATATCAGAAACTAGATCAGCACCAAAGATAACCTAAACACACTGAACCGCATGTGAAATATAAGTTATATTGCTGCATCATCTGGAGGTAAATGCAAATCTATAAAGCAGGTGAACTGGCAGTACAGGGGTCTTAAAAGTGTGTTTTTTGTATTTGTTGTTATTGAGGGCCTGAACAGCTGGAGACCAGGGTTCCAAGCTTTAGTTTAGCCACGTTGCTCTTAAATATATTAACATTTTCATATAATGACTCTCATATACAGATCATTTTTTTCAAATTTTTAACTGACATATTCTTTACCAGCACTGGCTTAAGAGTCTAAATGACTGATTAGGTTCAAACTAGGCCAGAAAATCAGTCCATGGACTTTTTCTAGCAGCTTAATATAACTGTTGTTTTGTTACCTCCAATCACTCCCTAATTTTTTCAAACTGCTTCCTTTCATTTTTTGACTCAGTACTAATCTTTGGTAACTGGCACACCAGATGGGCCATTCATTGTTTCACTTGTCCATCGGGGCAACAGCCCATTGAAATTGTTTGGTAATGGGCTAAACCTTTAAGGGGTGTATACAGCAGATGATTGGACAATTGCCCTGTCAATCAACATTTACTATGGGCAAATTATCACAGGTGGGAGCTACTGTGCAACAGAACACAAGCCACTTCGTAAACAAAGTCTCATCCAAATAAATATATCATAAGTGGAGAAAAAAATATACTGTCTATCACAACATGCTTTCAGTGTTATATGTTCTTCATTTGATTAAAAAAAAATGGGATCATGATTAAACTCTTACTGAAGCTGTTGTCTTGCTGGTAGCATGTTTGACTGTTTGATTTGACTGTCCCAGTTTGGGCCACTTAAAATTGTAGATTGCAGCTTGACAAGATGGATCTTTCTAACAACAAATATTGCTTCAGGCAGGACCAGCTGCTGTGCAAAGGTAAGTCATTGCTGGTGTTGCATGAATATAAACCATTGTATTGAAAAATATTTAGTAATATGATATAAAGTGATACAAATACGATCATTCATTTCATCTATAAACATTTGAAAAAAATTTGGAAACATTTTTTAGTTGATTATTGTCCCCTTTAATATTACCAGTTGGTAATATATTTATTTTTCTGGTAAATGATAGATCTGTGTTGTAATTTAAGGAAGATAATAGTCTGAGAACTGAACCTGACTAACTATAAGGACTAGCTGCTACATCACACTGTGGCTTGATATGGATTAGTCTGTGTTGTGTGTGCCCAAGTGCAATTGCTTTTTAAGGTTCTGCCCTCTGAAAATATTTTCTATGGCCTTTTCTCCAGGTGGATATAGTGTATATACTGTATCTATACACTATATCTGAAACATCAGGTAGGAGTACAGCCTAAGCTCTCTTATTTGACCTGGGTATTCCCCTGTAAAACACTTCATGCATAAAGTATTAGAAGTTAGGACATTGCATTGCTGAATGTGTAATCAAAAGCTTACTTAACACTGAGTTTAACTCAGTCCTTGCTTGTTTCATTACAGCCTTGAGAGCGACAGACAGTATTTCAGAAAAGTCCTGACAGTCAAGATGCACAGATGTGAGGAAATCCAGTAATTTTACATGGAATAACACAAAGTCTACACCCTGTTAGTCAAGAGGAAGAATAAAAAAACTGTTATGTCTGTGCAGCCCAATGCTGATGGATCCATGAACCCTGCCCAAGGGCGCTGTTTTGTAATTAGTCTAGGCTCTGGATCCACCACCTCCTTAGTAAGAAGTCAAGGCTGAAATTACCTTAAAAATATGTTCATTAAGAATATAAGCACATTCCTCTTTTATCTTTATTTCTTTGGACTTGATCAACTTCAACAGCTGAACACTATTTTTCAGTCAACATCAGAATTGATTGTTTTAATTGTCTCAGTTGTGGCCCAAACATAACTGTCATGGACTGAGGAGAAACTGGCAGTGCTGTGCTGGTGCCGCACAGGAAATGACTCTTCTAAAATGCAATCGCCCTTTACCAGAATGGTCCTGTTTAATCAGATGAGTTCCTGTGATCAGTGTGCCATTAACGTGAGAACAATTCCAGTTAATTCACTGATGATGCTTGAGTCACGTTGGTGTTTTGCCTTATCTATTAATTTATCCTTGAAAACAAACTTTCCTTTCTTTGTTTTTAGCCTTCCCTTAACATGCAAATGGAGTGATAGGTTCCTGCAAACACATACATCGCAGATAATCAACAGCTGTCACATTCACCAGTCTCCCAGTTATGTGGTCCTCTCCCTCTGGTTATGGGGACCCATGCAGACAATCCTGTTGTTAAGGATACCCTGCACATACTTTGACCACTTTGCAAGGCAATACAACCTTCCAAAGTCACATTTCTTTCGGTACTTACAAATCCGCAATTTCACATTAAAGGTGTAGTCAGTGATGTGGGAGAAAACAAGTGGAGAGGTTGTTTATAAACAAATTTAGACCCGCCTCTCCCTTCATACCTCACCCCTGGCGCCGCCCCCGAAAGCTGATGGACGTGCATCGTCATGGAAACAGCCGTAGAAACTGCGTAGCTGAGCAACATAGCTAAGGTAACCCTGACTCGTCAGACAACTAGACTGACAGTATTGATAACATCACAACAACAGTACATTCTGGCAGATTAGACAATAAGATGAATGCCCGACGGCTGTTACTGTTATGTGAAGCACCACAAAGCTAATGTTGCTTACCTATCCAGCACACAGACGGCGACATCCGCGTCTGTTTTCAGGTCTTTCAATTGGCAGAGTTCCTTCCCGTCGGAAAGCAACACAAATATTGACCCAGGTCTTCGCTCTTTCATGGTCATAGTCCTTCTTTTTCACTTTTCACTCCTCTGACCTTTTTCTCTTGGGCTGTTTTTCTGCCATTGCTTCTGCACCTATTGTATTTCTCTCTTATGCTAACTGCGCATGCTACGCAACCTACTACTCCCCCTCCACTCTCTGTCTGATCTGCGCATGAGTATGATGGATGAGGGGGGGGGGGCTGTTTTTGTAACTCGGCCCGAGCCACAGTATTTACCTGCTGAAATTCAGAGCCAAGGCTGTGTATTGAAACCGGACTTTTTTTTCAACATGCTGTCAGTGGGGACATCTTGTGGATGGAGAGGAGAAATACGGTGATTTTGACAAATAGTGCATTAGATTAGAGGATTAGAAGATTGCTGACTGCACCTTTAAACACTTTCTTTCATTCCCACTAAAACCACCAGTTTGTAAGCTTGATGAGTACCTGAAGATCAAGCCCTACTTACCTGGTTATGTGGCTCACTTATATATTGTTATTCAGGAAATGGAAGATTATTTTCTTTGGCACCATAAAAGAAAAGGTGAAAAGAGTAATAACATCATCAGTATAGACATGGATTATTAAAGTTTAAGGTCCTTAATCTCTTATATTTCTGCACAGTTAAAATGGCCAGAATATTTTGTGGTCCAGGCCCAACCTGCGTCAGGTGCCATCAGGTCCCTGCTACATTAGGTTACATGTTTTGGACGTGTTTAAAAGTGAACACCTTCTGATCAGACATTTTCACACACTTTCCCATATATATATAAACAGAGAGTTGACATAGACCCTGTTATTGCAACTTTTGGCATCGCCCCTTGCAACCGTGGGATATCCAGATATCAATCCGATTTAATAGTATTCTCAACACTCTTATCAGACTTATTCTACTCAGCTGGAAATCACCAGCCCCTCCATCACACTCGTGCTGGGTTCGTGAGGTCATGTCAGCTCTCAAACTAGAAAAAATCAGATGGGGCTCAGAAAAAAAAGTTTTCAAAACATATGATACCCCTTCCAAGACTTTTATGTGAACAAACTTGATGCGAACACCCTAGACTAATATCTCCTCACTCTCTCTTCTTTCCCCACTCTTTTGCTGGAGGTATTATTTAGTTTGCCTCCTTATACTTATCCTGTTTTCATTACAAATAGAAGTAATTTATGCACAAAGTAACATCCATCTAACATGATATTAAAAACAGCACACACACAACAGAGCTCTTTTTGTGGCAGTGTTCTGTGATTGTTTCTTTGTAATACTCTAATGAAAACTCAATAAAAAACATTCAGAAATAAATATTGCATATTATCCCTGACAACATCAGATATGTCTTGGAAGAGGTTTTTGCTCTCAGAGTATTTTGGTTTTCATTATAGTATCAGCACTCTCCCATCAGGTGTGTCTTGAGTTTAAATTAAATAAAGAAGATTTGTTCTTTAAAACCATAACCCTTATCAGACTTTGGGTTGGTGGAATGAGTTTTTAAGATTTGAACAGCTTTTAATTGATCCATGCATTGTCATGTGGACAGAAATGGTTGTTAAAACTTCATGAGTGTGAGTACATTTATTTTTCGTAACAGAGGACAAAACCACATTTTTTTAAATACCCGCCTACATGTGGATGAGGTCTTAGACAATACAGCAGACTCATTGTGACGCCACTTAAACGGTGTTCACCATTTAACCACAGGGACATGATAGTGGTTTTCTGACTTCTGAGCAGATGTTCTCCCTCAGTCCCTGAAGTGAACCTGCTAACACTGAAACACTGTCACCAATAAAACATGTATGGCCACACTGACAAATGGAAACATCGGGAAATACCCCTGGGTCACATCAAAATAGAGGTGGCAAAGAGGAGGGTAACAGTTAAGAGATGGTCAGGTCATGAGAAGAGGAGGTGGGTGTTAAAGGATGTGGGTCAGGGCCACAGCACCTACCACTTCCCGCAATGAGACCCTCTTTTTCTGTCTAACCGGGCACTTACTGTAGAGAAATTCTTGGCCTTCACAAGTCTGTAATTTAGTATACGGAGGTTAAGGCTATTCCTAATTCCTGTGCCGCTTTTAGGCTTTTATAGTGGCACTCAGGAGGCTGCTGACATTGCACCTCTTCAACAAATCCGCCCTCTACCAACAACCTAAAACCAAATGTTGTTACAATATTGCAGATCTTAAAACCCCTTTCTAAGGGGATAGCAGCCATGTGGGAAATAGCTCAGAGCGGTCATGCTGTGAGGTCATTTGCAGGAGCTGGGATACACGGCTGGGATCTGAGCAGAGCCCACCACATCAGTCGGCATGTCAGTGCAAAGGAAGTCAACTGTTTGGACAGGAGGCGGCGAGCTCTGCCTGGAAGAAGTAGGCGTCTGCTGTTCCTGTGATGCTTTTGGTAAATCCTGGACAGAGACAGAGGGATCATTCTACTCACTGGACTTGGTTGTGTCACTTCCTTTCACGTGTCTTTGTCTTTGCTCCACGCCCAAAAAACATCTTGTGTTGTTTTCCACATGACATTCTTCTTGCCTCTGAAAATGAGTCATAGTGGTTTGCAGAATTTTAAACAATTTGGGAATTTTCTCATCCATCTAACCTGTCTTCTAGTTCATCACTTCATCAGAAGCAATGATGACACAACCGAACACTAACGCAAAGATGATGCTGATCCAGTGTTGCCAGATCTCAATGAGAAACAGTTTAAATTTATATTGAACAAAAAGCCCCAAACCGCATCTTGGTCATCAAATAGATTTTCTGATGAAGTCCAAAACCACCACCCTGAATGATCACAATGTATCAGGGAGGGGCATCTTCAACACGAACATCTATGAACATCTTTTAGATATTTTTAGGCAACCATTAGTGACATAGTGTTACTTTAAGTATTTTTTCCCTTGCAGAAAACACATAGTATGATGCGAGTTTATTTTCCATTGAAAGTGTCTTTAAGCTCCCTGGGATAACAAAGACTAAAGTCTTGAAGCGGACAAGAAAATACATTTTTGCAAAGTTTGACAGAAATCCATCTGAGGATTTACTGACAAATCAAATTCAAAAGTAAGGCATGGTCAATTCATGCATTCTGGGCAGTTATTTTATGGGACATGGAAAAATTCTTAGTATATCTTTGTGAATGAATCCTGTTTCCTCTGGGCCACCCATATCAAGATGTTATTGTTGATACTTGTACAAAAGACTATCATATTTTTGCACATGCTGTCAGGAAGAACATCTTTCTAAATGGAAAAGTGACAAACAACCTAACCATCAATGACGACCTCGCAACTATTTTAACTATTTAACTACTTTAGTTCCACCCATGAATTCAACAGGAAGCAGCCTTCGAGTAGTAAGCATCTGTCAGTATTTGTAGGCAAATTTACAGAAAAATACTCCCAAAGTTACGTGTGAAAGGAGCATTTAAATCTGTTTTCCTGTCTTCCTTTGTTGTTCCTGCTCTCTCTTCCCACTTATTTCTAGCCAGTCATCAAGTAATAAGAGTCCAGTGGAAAAGCAACCAAGCAAAAAATGCTCAACTATGAAAAACAGTGGAAATATTTGCCGGTGTAGCCAGAGTTCTAAATGTCAGTGGCCAAATATGATGTCAGGGGAGCGAGGCGGCAGCAGCAGATACAGTCCTCTCTCTGTCTTTCTCTCTGTGGCCCTCTTCATTATTCATCATCAGCTAATCATCAAACACAGCGTGGCCTCGCTGTGATCTCTTCTGTGGTGCCAGAATCAACACTCGAGGCCACAAATGCGAAACTCTCCTGATCCTCAGTTTCCAGATCTGGTTTAAGAAGGAGACCATCAAATACTTCTACTTTTGAGTCTAACTTAAAGATGGGGAATGGCTGAAGCATTTTCCTATAGCATGATATTTCTTTTACAGCCTTGCAGGGGGATTTGTGTAGCTTTCACTGGCGGGAAATGCCACCAGATTGAATCCATTAAGTTTAGGAGGATGATGTCACCACTCTCCACTCCACCTTCATTCTTTCTCTGTATTTTCACCTTTCCCAGGCTGTGTTTTTCCTGAACTGACTGCTTGTGTATAAAAACTTTCACTGGATAAAACCTCCAATTATTGCTCAGTGTGACCTAAGAGTTACTCAGCACACACCTAGATATTTCCACATCGCTGACTTATCCTTACCATGAATGTTTAAGGCTGAAGTAATCTCTGGTTCTAAAAAAAGTTAAAATATTTCAGAGGAACTGCCCCCAAAGTCTGAGCAACTGTAAGTTGTTCACATGAACAAAGTGAAAAGTATTTTAAATACAAACCTCATTTCCAATGAAGTTGAGACATGTAAAATGTAAAAAAATGTATGGCCTTTAAAAAGAACATTGATTTTCTAAATATTTTAACCTATAATCAATTTAAAGCACTAAAAATTCAATATATATTATGTTTGAACTGATTACCTTCATTTTTTTGAGTATTCACTTATTCTGAATTTGATGCCAGTAATGCATTACAAGAAGGTGGAACAGGGACAACACAAGACTGGAGAGGTGAGGAATGCTCTGCAAACAACTCTTTGTAACATTCCACAGGTGGAAACAGGTGAGAGTCATGTTTGGGTATAAAAGGAACATCCTCCAAAGGCTCAGTTGTCCACGGGCAGGAATTAGGCAAGGTCACCACTTTGTGAACAACTGTGTGACCAAATAGTCCAAAAGCTTTGCATTTTTCAATGTAAAATTGCAAGGAATGTTTCATCATCTACAGTCCATAACATTGTCAAAAGATTCAGAGAATATAATATATTCAGGGTAATCTGCACAAAAGCAGCAAAGCTGAAAACCAACATTGAAGGCCTGTGACCTTTGACCCCTCAAAAATGTCTGAAAACTGAGAGTTTTTGTTGCGTTGGCACCTTCTGTTTACATGAGAATGTTGCCCAGAGTGCCTGAATCCACAGACTTTTGAAACCAGAGTCCATAATTTAAACTGGATTTACTGTCTTCAGGAAGAACAGGATGTGTGGTGCATGCATAGCACTCTCCACTTGCCAATATTGTAAGAGAAAGGTTTATCTTCAGTGGAAAGTGTTTCTGTGCAAGCAGATGTCATAACAATGCTCTTTCACCACTAACTTACATTGCCGACTACTGGCCTGGCACAGGCCTACACGCTACCACATTTTCAGTAGTTCTCGTGGATCTGTATGACTGTGCATATATCACAACATCTCCATGTGAACGTGACGCACTTTTGTAAAACTCAAAAGATAAACCTTTCTGTTTCTGGTGACAACGTTGTCATGCAAACAGGCCCTGAGAACCGTCACAAAGTTTTCTCATGTGAGATCACTTCCTGTTCAAAGACAAAGCATTGCTTTTAATTTTGTCAGATCCTACCATCCCTTATTAGTTAGTAGAAATAATAAATGAGTGTGAACAAATGATCAGGGCCCAGGATATTAATAGTGTCGTTTTTTACCAACACAAGAGCAATCTAACTGAACTAGAACAAGAGCTGACTGGGAAGTGTATTTAATGCAGGAATAAACACATTACTGGATATTTGCAAAGAAAATATCTGGAGGTTGAAGTTGGAGGTCACAGTGTCATCTTAAATAATTTGGGGAAATGCATTAAAGAGGAACAAAAACAAAACAAAAACAGTCTAAATGTTATATAATTACGAGAAGTTGTAGAGACACAGATTTTGTAACAGACTGAAAGTTTAGTGAAGTAACTGTTACTTCATAAGAAGAAAGGACGTAGAAAAGGAGGCCATGTGGAGGTCAGACAGACACTTCCCCATTACAACTTCAGGTCAAATTCTTTATGAGGATTCACCAGACATTTCAAATATTACATTTACATGCTCTTTTACTGACCTATGTGAGGTTTATACCACTTTAAGTCATATCTAAGCAGAATGGTCTTGCCTGCTTAAAAAACAAAATTACTAAAATATCAAAAGCCTCATTTTTGTTCATTGAGGATTACCCTGGCTTCCACAGGATGACTCGTATTGACGTTGGTGACCTTGATGACAAGTTGACCTCTCCTTTTACCACCATGAGGGCAGATTTTTGTGATTTCCCTTGTGTGCACATAAACAAACACATGAAGAAAAGAAGTCATAGAAACACAGAGCTGATGACTAATTATTTTTCCTTTCCTATTGACCCGGCACACACAGTATCATTTATATATCAAAGCAAAATAAAATGTAAAAATGGATGAAATAGACTAAAAATCAGTATTTAAAAGACTATGTAAATAATCACAAATTCTGTCCGTTTACTTGCATGCCTAGCCATTATTACAGTACATTTAAGTAATAAAAAGATTTCTGTTCTTTTCTAAATACACAAAAATAATAGGGGAATAAATTTATTGACTGAGGACTAACCTTTTTTCATGAAGGAGGAGATATGACCCATTTTCAGGCAATAACTTTGAGTCTTCTTCCTGGTGACTTTGTGAACACATTGGCAAGTAGCTAACTGAATCCATTTCAGGTGATGTACTTTTCAATGGTGGGTTGGGAAACCCAAGTTACTTATATTTATGTATTTCCCTTTATATAATTTTGCTGAAAGGCAATTAACCTTTTGGTTATTTATAGTTGTGAATTCAAAACTGACTGTTTGTTTCAAGCATTAGGAAAATATTTCAGTGTACAAAAGTGTACAAAAAGCAGAAATACACTGTTGTTTTACAAAAAAGTATATCAAAAATACAGGGGCAAATTATCTCTTAATAAATGCTGTGTGTCAAGATTTTGAAATTTAAAGAAAAAAGTACAGCTTTTTTGGTGTAATAATGATCTCATTGTTTAAGTCTTTATATTCCCCCCAAAAACAGGTCGTTTTTAGCCTTTAAGAGTGCGATCAGTCCCTATCACCATCCTGTAGCCAGCAACCTGAGACTACTTATTTAGCATAATGGGGGAATACATTTATTGACTGAGGACTACGTCAATAAATGTCCGGTCGCTGGGCTTGACAATGTAATACATATACTCTTGATCTAATAATCACTAATAATGGTAACATGTTGTTTCTGTAAAACAGACCAAACACGAAGTCATTCATGTCAGATTATTTCAACCTCAACTGTTTCAAGGATGCTTAATTATTAGAGGGACTTTACAATAAAAAGTAATAGCCTTAGACTACAATATATTTAGTCCTTGTAGTTTTGACCAAAATTGGTAATACATTTGGAGGCCAAGGAGGGAGCTGTGGAGGGCCTAATGTGGCCCTGGGCCTTCCAGTTAATGAACCATGCTGTAGACTTATAGTAATGTTCCTTCACTGCCTGTTGCAGTAATCTTAATGCAAAAATAAAGAAAAAGATAGATCTCCTTTATCCGTCCCTCATGGGAAAATTCAGTTTTTTCCACTCTGTACTCCAGAGGCTGAAATACACATGCATGCAAACAGGTCCTACGATCAATCTTTGGGCCTCTTGCACATGTGCGTCCTCCCAGTGCAGTGTTCCCCACGCACTTCATAAATGAACCAAAAGCTTTGATTTTTTTTTTTTATTTCACCCAAAACTTAAAGTTAATACATTTCCAATGCCTTAGCAAAAATAGATGAATTTAAGTCAGCAGCTAGCAGTAAACTAATGGCTGTAAATTCAGCAGAGGCTGTGTGTGAATACCCAACCTTTAAAATATGACACTCAATGTGACTTTGAACCATTTAGTTTTATCTTTATAAGTATGCTCCCATTTAATGGCCATCCTGTATAAACATGTACGGATATTTTTGTCACTGCAGTTATTAATATGGTGTTCCTTGGACCAACAAGGTTTGAAACCATTGACCAATAGACAAATGAACCTGATTTAATGTAAATTTTAAGCTTTTTGACTAAAACAGACTGCTTTAATTGGGGCTGAAACAAAGGGGTTTATAGGCATATCAACATCCAAAGTCTGAGACGATGTTTTGGAAAGAAATTCTAAAAATGTGTTTAGGGTTTATCTAAAACTGCTGCTTACTTTTAATTTTGTGACACACAATAATTTCTATTTTATATTTAACATCATTTTTAAGGGTGAGGGTTTGCACTTAACAGCTACATCTGTATGAAATTGGTTAGATAGTAATAAAGGTCAAAAAGTTAAGGTGCCCAGTGAAGGATATTGCCTTATAGAAAAAAAAACGTTTGCGTGGGTTGTCTGGAGTAACATGACAGATGCAACATCTGTCACGAAATGTCTGACACAATCGCCCACCTCTGCCTGCAGGGGAACGGTGACAGAAAGTGACGGGGTCCGTGGGCTGGATGTGAAAACTTCGGGAGCCCCTGACCTCCGCAGGGCAGCTGCTCCCTCATTGGCTGAGAGCACAGCGGTGGGCGGGGCTTGCGCTAATAAAGAGCGCCTGATCCCCACAGTAGCGGAAAGTCACATTCAGGAGCCAGAGAGAGCATTTAAAGAGGAATGAACTCACTTTTATGACTTGTGCTTCTCTCTTGTAGAAAAGTGGAGCGTCATAGTTCATTTTGGACAGTTTTAGGTCCAGTTATTGTAGGTTTCCAGGGCGCCTGAACTTTCTTTAAGTTTTTCTTCTTTAATTGAACGTCGTATTTTTCCAAGATGAGCTGGACGACGAATTTTGTCACCCTGGCCATACTTTTCCTCTGGCGGGTGGAAGAAATAGCAGAAGCCTGCAGCTGCTCCCCTGTGCATCCTCAGCAGGCGTTTTGCAACTCAGACGTCGGTAAGTAAATTGAACATAAGAAAATATCAACTTGTGGTCTTAATTTGCTCCGTTTTGTGACACTGGGCTCGTTTTATTCAGCCCAGACAGAAAATGCTCACATCTGTTAGGGGGGGAAACTGAGCAAACTTGGACTCCTCTTGTGTTTACAATTTCTGGGGGAGGAGGCTGGAATTTTCTGTCTCTCACTGCTTTCTTTCCGCTTCCCTCCCTCACCTTTCTTTCCTAATAACATGTCAATTTTACTTTGACCAAATGTTGAAAATGCAGTTCTGGCACCACAGCCTGGTTTAGGAGTAAACTGACTGTCATTTAGGGCTGGGCAATACAGCCTGAGAAGAAAATTCCAGATGCTTTCTGACAAAAGAAGATTTCTGATTTATAATGAAGCACGATCCCGGGTCCTATCTGTTTACTAATGTTTCTAATTTCATTATACAGATATTGACACATATGTGGTGTCACAGGCACAGTCTCCTCTTAACTAAAATGAGTGTGCTTCTTTAATGTTTCTATACGTTAGAAACAGATGTGAAAGAAGAAAAAGTGGACATTGAGTGATGGTGAAGTTAACCATCTAGAGATCTTAGACCGCTTCAGTGTGTTGTGCTTCTATGAGGTCACAAATGTACCTATGACACCACCCTCAAGTGAAGGTACAGCTGACAGTAGAGACGCAAATAAGATCAGAATTCTAAACTGCACCGAAATATACTGAACCAAACCAGACCACTCAGGAGAAATTAGGCTTTCAAACTAACTGAATCCAGCTACACTGCAAGGCTACCAAAACATTATTCTGATAAAAAATGATCCCATTCAGACAGAATCAAGATCTATTTCTGTTTGGTTATTAATCAGCTCTTGACATATCTATCCAATGCATTAAAAAATCTACATACTGGAAGTGAGTTAAGTACTGAGTGCTTCCCTACTTGTTGAAACGAGGCTACTGAACTTTCATATTATTATGAGCAAATTTCCGGAGGCAATGAGTGCAGTGCCCTTCATCTTTTTCCATGTTATATATTTCTTAGTTTGACTTCCAAACTAAGAAATATATTTGCATCAAATTAATTGTTGGTAAAATATATTTTTATCTCTTCATTTAGCAACATTTCATGTTTTATTTTTGAAATTACACAATCAGGAAATATATATGTTGGTCAACCAGGTGGTTGGCTGGCCTGTTAGTTGTTGTCCTGGGCACAAAGAGATATCTTCCATTTCTGCAACAAAATTTTTATGTTTGTTTTTCCACATAAAAACGTAGCAGAGAGCAAAACTTGAATATTTAATGACTGACCCAGTTTTCTGAGGAATCATAGATAATGATTTCTCATCAAATGTATTTCCTTTAACTAAATCATGATTTTTAGAGGATCTGGAGATATGTGAAAAGTTTTCTTTTTTACTCTGATGTATGCTCTTTCTGTTAGATTTCTGAGGAGCTTTGCAGCTGTGATTTACTTTAATTTTTTTCTGAATTTTTAACAGTTACATGCATATACAGCAGCACCAGGCAGTGGAAACAAATTGGTGTTACAAACACTATTAAGAGTGGTGAATAAGAAAAAACAAACAAAAAACCGAAATACAGCGATGAACGCGCAAAAAAGTCAACTGCACGGTTACAATGCCAGTCAAAGGACTAAGCAATCATCAAAATTCACAGGAAACTGCTGTTTTGATGAAACAGCGACATCACTGTCACACTCTAGGACTATGGGTAGTGTAGTTTGTTTACCCAAAGTCATGAATAATGGTGCGTTCCAGTTGTAGTCGGAGGTCGGAATTTCCCACTTCCGAGTAGGAAATTTTATCTGGAACGCCCCCCAAGGTCAGAATATCCTACTCGGAACTTGGGGAGACCTCGCCACCCCGAGTTGACAAACAAAGATGGCAGCCCCTGGTGTGAACAGTTATTTAGCTCCTGTAATAATCAATTTATTTGCACTTCTGACTAGTGTGTGTCATACTAAATCAGTCGTATGCACAGTATTGTTGGACTTACATTTATAGAAATGCTGCCATAGTGATATTTACATTCTCCATGTGGTATTTGTGAACTGCAAGGCAGGGCATGCTAACAATAGCTTGGTAGACTGGCTTGTTTCTTTCCGACTTTGTAACTGGAACGCTGATAACTCGTAGATGGCGTCACTCCAACTTCCCTCTTCCCAGTTCCAAGGTTAATGGAACGCAGCATTAGACTCTGGATAGTGTAGTTTGTCCTCCTGAAATTGTGAATAAAACATGATTTCCCTTAATTAAGCTTGATAAAAGGTTTACCTACATCAGATGACTATACTGTTAATTAACCATTTTTTCTGTAGTAAATATTAGACTGTTACATTCAGTAGAAGCAGCTGAAAGAGATGCTATAAGGCTTCACTCTGAGCTCCACTCCTGACTGTTGGTACTCAAGGATTGTGGGAAATGTAGTTTGTTTGTTCAGATTTCTCATTAACCATGTTTTTCTTAAAACAAGGTTGATCAGATAAAAACTTGTGCCTTTCACTGGAGCATACAACATGTTTAACCCCCAGGTAGTCAGTTTTAAATCTATATTGGATGGGTATGACTTTATTGCCAATAATCAAACACAAAAAAGCAGCATAAACTAAGGCTCTGAACACATGGAGACAGAATCGATTTTGTTTTTAAAACGTTTTCTGTAAAGACAGCATTGTTTCAAGAAATGTGTCAGTCCACTTATAAAAACCAAAACAACTGTAGGATATCCATCAGGCCTGTAAATGGTGCTGTAACGCTGCTGCAGAGATACAGCAAACCATAGAAGAAGACATGGAGCATGCTCAGAAAACTTGTTTACTTTGAAGTAAGTAAACAATGGTCCTCCATGTCAACGTGTTTCTCATGGTGGCAGTAGAGAAGCAAAAGATTTTGCTGTAAAGTCCATAACAAGCCCAGTAGCTCTGAAAATGTGAGTTAGAGGACTTGTTATGGAAAAAAATATTTGTTGTATACACGAAAATTATAGGGCAAAGTTTTGAGGCTGATCCACTCTGGGACCTGTTTAAAAAATATGTTTGTTTTCAGGCTCCCAAATACCAGATCTGAACATTTGTCTATAGTTATATATTCAGCAATCAAATGCACCTCAACCAAAACTTTCCTTTTACTTTATAAGAGAAGCCATTTTCTCTATTTACTGTATCAGCAGAGTAGAAAACCCTCTTTACAATTATTAACCTGCTATTACCCTCTTATAACACGTATAATCCCAGTTTTATTGGGCATTCTTAGTTTTTTTCTCCATTTCAGGACTTGGTCAGGGTTTTTTGCCACAGAATTGCCAGATGCAGAGTTTCTTTCCATCCAGAAAAGACTAAAAACAGAATAACTGTGGTATTTGCAACTCATCCTCTATGTGACCAAACTGTGGGCCAAGTAAAGCTGCAAAAGTAATCAGGTCTGCCCTAAACGCAGCAGAGGAGAGGGTAAGTGTGCACTGTAGACAAAGAATGACAACATTTTCCATACAAAGGCGTACTTTGTTACTTTGATAATCAATCACTTCAAGTGTTTTTGAATTGATAAAAAATGACATTTCATCATACAAATGCTTAAGAAAAGACTGCAAACAAACAAACTAAGTAGATCCAATGCTTTTGCATCGTTTCAGTACAGAAAAACTCTTTATAGACACTTAATGGCCACTAAGAGGTACAACCATTCAACTACTTTTTGAACATAAATAGCTAACC
The DNA here is from genome assembly GCA_036419115.1 of Scarus forsteni. Taxonomy (NCBI): domain Eukaryota; kingdom Metazoa; phylum Chordata; class Actinopteri; order Labriformes; family Labridae; genus Scarus; species Scarus forsteni. The sequence continues at coordinate 16,716,974 of JAZDUH010000342.1, forward strand.
AACCAATCACGTGGCAGAAGCCCAATGCATTCAGCCATGTAAACAGTGAATACAACGGGCTCTAATTTCGTGGCGCAGCGCAGGGTGCGCAGAGCCTGGCGCACCCCGTGCAGAGTCATTTTCGTCCGGCGCACCACCATGAGCAGCCAGTTTGACAATTTGGTAGACCGTCTCCGCCGACACCTGTTGTTGACAGATTCAGGTTGGTGCAGTGACAATTTCGTGCCAAAAAACTGTGGTGCGCTGAAAGCTCGCCAGCTCCAACCTGGTCTGTTCTCGGCACAGGCGAAGTGCACCCTCCGCAGCTGTAATTTGGTGACAGGCTCTCATGTGCGCACACTTCACTTCACCAAACCCTCAGAGGCAGGTATCCAGAGTGTTAGGCATATTTCAATGCAATAAACTATCACAGCAATCACTTTTAAATGTAACCGTCTGAACCAGCATATACATTTGTATCTATATTTACTGCCCTGTCACATCTGATGCGATCAAAGACATTGTCATAATGGAAACTCAATCTGACAGCAACTGGAAGTTTGCCTTATCAACGTAATCATCCGAAATGTAGTATATATCTGTCTTTTCTCATTTCATGAAATTCAAAGAAAAGAGGGAGAAAAAAGAGAGAAAATAAATGTATGTCACTCGGTGTCTTAAGGATTTACCTGTGATTGCCCATATTTCTCTATTTTAATCCTTATTCTGAACATGATATAAAAAGAGGGAGTAGGCTACATTATTGCAAAGGAGGATGAGATATCGGGAGAGTATACAGTATATCACCAAAGGTTCTGCTATTTGATGATGACAGACCAGGAGTGCAGGTGGATCACAAGCATGAATTGATGAGCCTGCTGCTGGTTCTAAATATCTGTCACTTAATTTTGTACTCATATTAATGACAAAGGAACAAATGTAATCTGTTCCGGGAGCTGGCCCACACGGTAACATGCGTCGTGGCCTCCCAAGCGCGCCCCGATGGCCCCTGCGCTTTGTAGTTGCTGTAACAGTGACAGCTGCTCTGACCGCTACTGGGTCTTTCCAGCACACTGTGCAGTGGTGGGGATCAGTCAGATCAATCAGTCGCTGAGCCTCGCCTACAGCGCATTTAAAGGCAAGGAGAGGCGTTCATTTGATTGGTGAAGACAGCACTCGGCTGTGTTAAACCCACTCATGCCTTTTCTTCTCCCTCTCTGGCACTTATGCAGAGGGGCAGGGACTGAGGCGTGGGTGCGCCTCTCTGCACCTGGAGTGCACCTCTCTTCGCACTGCAGGAAACTTGCAAAGTGAGCTGGACACACCCTGTCGGCGCAGGGCAGGTGTGCCGCGCCTGCGCCTGGTCTACGATATTAGAGCCCAACTTTTTCAAACTGAGCATCAGAAGGGGCAGAGAGGTGACTTGAATAAACATGGCATGGTTAGTTGTGCCAGGTGGGCTGGTGGAGTTTTTTGAAACTGAAGCTGATCAGCAGGGATTTTTCACTAATAACCAGTTTTATGGTTTGCAAAGACTGGTCCAAAATTCTGTTTTGAGGCCAAAGGTCAGAGGAGAATGTCTGGGGTGGAAGGAGATGGTCAAAAGGCAAAAGTAATTCAAAGGTGTGCAGGAGATCATTTCTGAACAAACAACTCGTTTGTTCAGGAATGATCTCCTGCACACAGAATAGTAGATTGGAACCATGTTGCCTGGTCTGATGAGTCTGAATTTCTGCTGCAGCATTAAGATGGTAGAATCAGATATTATTGGGATATTGGATATTTGGGCTTGGGTAGAAAATCTGCCTTCTAATCCAAATAGCTAACTGTGATTTCCTAAAGCAGATAAGAAGTTGACAACACCTTGTTCAAGAATATAAGATTTCAATTGGTTTCATGAGTGTTAAAGTTTAAGACACGTGTGACTTGTTCCTTTGTCTCTTCTAAATTGCAGTTGAAGTGACTGTTTTTCAAGTTCAATCGGAGTAGTTTCCGTCTTACTGTACCTTTTCAAAACCCTGCCTGTTGCTGCCATCACCATCAGGCCTCCAGCTAACGAGAATCTCAACAGTGAGCGGCCTGTGCAGTTATTTAAATCTGTCTTTGCTGAGGCTGGCTCCGCGTGTGTGGTATGTACACAGAAGCTGACTTATTCAAAGGTTTCTCTTTACCATCAGATTCCACCACTGAGGCTGAGGAAACCACATTATCCTGCTGGGGAGTTTACTGTAAGGGGAAAAAGTGACTTTTCAGCAGTTCCTGTTAAACCGTTTCTTTGTGATTGTCGAAAGTTACAACACGGCAACGGCAGACAGGAAGCTGATGTAGACACTTTGTGAGAGTTAAGAAATTATCGTAAATGCAGCACAGCAAAAAGTCTAATGTAGGTATGTGTTATAGTCTGATTTATAGTTAAAGGAAAATCTTATATTGCTTATTTTAAGTAACAGTCATCCAACAAGTCCAGATAAACATCTTATTTCAAAGTATGAAAAGCAAGAAAGAAGGCCTTATATATGGTGTAAATTGATGCAGACAGGTCATCTCAAGATCAGAACTAAATGCATACAATGTAGTTTAATAAATAAAAAAATAATAAATACATAATTGAATCTTGCATCCTCCACCTTGGAAGTTTTTGCTAGTGTAAGTCTATGTTTTTGTGTGACTGAGCAAGATAGCTCAAAAAACACTGCAGCTTTTGATTAAATTCTCGTGGTATGTTACTAAAAACATGAGGAAGAAGTACTTGAATTTTACTGGTGATCTAAATGTAGATTTCCTTTAAAGAATTAGTTAACATTATGAGTGCAATAATTATTCATCGTGCCTTGGCAGAGGTTTGGATTTCTAGTTTTAGATTCTGCTTTGTAGAGAGGAAGAGAGGCGGGGGGGACCAAGCATACAGTCAGGGGAATTACTTGAAGTGGTGGCTTGCTTTATTATTCGGGATGGGAATTGAAAACCTACTCCAGTTGAGAATTGTTAACAGCGCCATCAAAGAATCGACATCATGAGTCTTTTTTAGGGATGTAACGGTTACCGGTAAAATGGTAAACCGCGATAAAATTTCCCACGATAATCGTTACCGTGTCCAATTAAAATTACCGTTATATCGTGCTTGATCACCACACTGCCTCAGTAATGCACAGTGATGCTACTCTTTGCCTGGAAAAGCCGGAACTATGTATTTGCCCTCGATTAAGGAGCCTCACACGAGGTGCACATGCGCAGTTTGCATTGTTTGGCCTCTGAGTCTGACACATTTATTGACAAAAAAGACAAAAGAACTGTTATGAATATAACAATAAAGGGGTTAAATGATTTCAATTCTGTGTAAAAGTACTTTTAGAACATTTTGAGCACACTGCAGCAATACCGCGATAATAATGATAACCGTGATAATTTTGGTTACAATAACCGTGATACAAAATTTCCATATCGTTACATCCCTAGTCTTTTTTATAATCAATTCCCTTATCAGTTCCTTCCACTGACAGGGTTCAGAAGAAGTCAAAATTGTGGCTTAGTTTTATATAAAAGGCGCCTACTGCATAACCTAGAGTGAGTGGAAGCACCGACAACTTGTAGCAGTTATCTATGCTAAAACATGTGTGTTTGGCATTGTTGCCACTGAACATCTACAGGCCAACATTTGTTTGCACGGAAAATCTGCAGTAATCAATAAGGGAATCGTTAAAGAACTGGATCCATTAGCAGGATTGTTCATAGCACTAGTATCAATAAAATCTTATCAATTCCTATCCCTTTGCTTGATGCCAATCTCGTGCATCAACAACTATATCAATAATAGAAAGTACTCAGCGACCACAGACATTCGCCCAGGTTGCTCACATATTGCAGTTACATCTATAAGCAATAGTTCTATGATAAAGTTACCATCATAATAAGGTTCTTTGACCCTGAAAACCCACACTTAGCAATCAGAGTCATATTGATATCATTATTAGTTAGACAGTTATTGAGTAAAAACATTTGTTAGTTAATGGCGCTTATCTGAATCACCACCAAAATATCACCATTTTTCTGTTGGGTCATTACCAACATTTCCTGAAAAATTCAGCAAACTACATCCAGTAGTTTTTGTGTTGTCTTCATAACAAGCATACAATCAACAAACAAATATATGCTGGCAAAAAAGAACTTCCTTGGTGGAGGTAATAACAAATATTCACCTAACTCCTATGTTTTTTTGAAAATATGTCAATATATTTTTTTAAACTAAATCCATCTCCCAGGTCTACCTAGCACCACTGAAAGTTATAAATAGAAGCTTAATGCAGTTTACATCACCACTGCTCACACTTGGCAGGGGGACACAGCCAGGTAGAGATGTGGGGAAGTGCATCTTTATAACAGCATTTATTTTTCACTCAGTCATAATCATTTAAATGAAATGCTGGTGTGTTAATATAAATCTAGATTTGAATAAATCTAGATTTGTTTGAAAGGAGTCAGTTTAAAAGAATAAGGAAGTGGGCAGTGTGATTATCGAGGGAATTGTTTAAAAATTGTGCACTTCACAACCGTCTGCACAGGCTGAGAGCCCAACTATGATGTACTGTAGGCAGCAGAGCTGATATATGCTCTACTGATCGTTCATAGTGTTTATCAAAGCTCTTTTTAAAGAACACGGATTTAAAGTGCTGTATTAATAGAGGGATTATGATTATCATATTTCCATTATCATTGAAATAGCAGCACAGTGGCATAGAAACTGCTGGTGTGGACTTAACCAAACACATTGTAAGTAAAGTCATCATATAGAAGTAGAGTCTGACTCCATTTCTAGGGTATATTCAATATTATCAGAACAACATTGGTGTTAGAAGATAAATGTCTTAAAATGTGATTATCGATTTGGGAGATACAAATGTGTTTTCCAGTGTTAACGGCTGATATTTTGGCTGTAGAATTGACCAAAACGATCACGTTTTTGTCTTCAATGTTGACCTAATGTACAAACTTGCCTTAGTGGTTTACCTCATCATCACTTTCTGTCATGAGACATCAAATTACCAATATTTTTCATGCTTTACTTCTGTCTCTAACACAAACAGACTGTCACCATGAAAGGAATCGTTTAGTTTTAATAAAGCAGAGGCTTTTTGCTTTTGATAAACTGCAGTATCAATATTTGTGATTATTGGTTCAGAAATATCAGCAAAAAAAGTAATATCCTGCATCCCAGCCTTTTCCCTGTGGCTCTTAAAGGCTGATTGTGGCTTTTTTATAATTGTGCTCTGGATTTAAAGCAGCTGTTGATGCAGACTTGAAAACTGAGGAGACAGGCCTTCATCTTCATGTTGAAAGTTGAAACAGTGTAGGAGTGGTCTAAGTAGCATCCCCAAACAGCCACACCTCATGCTGTCTGCTTCAGCACCATGGAGAGACCCTCCCTGCAAAGTCAAACGACTTAGATTACTAACAATATCGGTCAGTCTTGGACTAAGAGACTCATAGCCCTGCATGTTGAAAAAAATCAAGTTTTTAAAGAAAAAAAACTCTTCAAGAACAGACTGCATTTTTAAGTTTATGCAGCTCTTTGTTGTCGAATCGTGTTAATTTCATGTTACAGCACTGTTAATTTGCTGGCTGCTGCACAGAAAATGACTGGGTGGATGATTTTGCTCAATAATGATATGATACGTTTAAAATGATGGTCACTAGTTACAGTTTGCAGCTCTGCCATGCACCATTCAAGCTTTTTCTTCTGATAGGTTTGATGTTTTGCTTTACACTGTATTCTCCATACATTTAGTCTTGACATATTTTATCAAAGGTATTTAGAGGAAGCACAGTATTCATTTCTAAAAAGAAATGCCTCGCACATTGAAGCTGTTGCTACACAAGCAGGACACCTTGAGGAACCCCTACTTACTGTCAGACAGTTTACTGAAGTGAAAGTATTACTTAAGGTACACAGACTGAGTTTGTGAGCCTGTCTGGATCCAACTGAAAACTGTGACACTAAAAGCAGAGAGTACAGTTTTGTACTCTCTGCTAAAGGCTGCCTGGTTATCAGACTGTGCAGCATTTTTCATTCACTATGCATGTTTAATGATACTGTAAAGAAACATAATTAAAATACAGAATAAAAAATTTATATCAGCATCCAAATGTTTAGGTCAAAAGTAAAGGATAGAAAGATCAGAAAATTGTTATGCAGAAGTGAAAGAAGGACAATATTTTATTGTAATTATGCACTGAACTATACATGCTATTGGTAGAATTCTACAACAATAAATGTATCTTTCCACAGAGTCTAGCCAAAGAGATTCAGCTTGAATAATGTAGGTTAGTTTGTCTGACCACTTTGTGGCTTCTTAGAGGAAAATGCATGCACAGGCTCTGCAATTCTGTTACATACATTTGCTCTCTTCTCTTTCTCCCTTTGTTTTTGAAAGCTCTCTCATCACCACGACACTGTGTACAAAACAAAGTGTTTATGGTTTCAGTGACTAGAAAATTACACTGGTCTCCTTATCCCATGTTTTTAGGACAAGTTTTTGATAAAACAAGGTCACGTCGTCTTATGAACATTATTAAAACATGGAGGTCCTGTGACTTTAGAGCCCATTTTTTTGAACCGTTCTTGCCCAAAGTGCTCCTAAAATCAAGCCAGAACCTGAAGGTTCTTAAAGTAAAAGTATCTAAACCTAAGATATACGTTTGCATACAAGTAAATAACTTAATCCATTTTACTCTAGAAAGTTTATTCTTTCCTTTTCAATCCTTCAGAAAGGTTTAAAGCCTGAAATACACCCTAAGACTGTTTGGCATCAGACTCAAGTAGTTTCACAGAATTAATTTATCATTTTTGGTTGTTGTTATGGATGAATACAGTATACAAAGACAAGTTGAGGGCAGTCATACTATTCATGTGTTGTAATTGTAGTAAATGCTCATTAGCAACTCCTAGCATGAAGAAAAGTTTTTATGATGACGAAACTCTAAAACTGTAACTCAATGGGGAAACAAATTTTCAGATATCAATTCTTGTCATGTTCTGTGTTTAGCTTTTACAACTGGGCTGTGTGTATATTCTACAGAGTGGTACACAACTTCATAAGCAGCCAATGCAGCAAATATCCTAGAGTTAGAATTAGTGATGTTAACCATTAATTACATTTAAACAATGATGGGAATTGAAAACTAAATTGTTAACAGATTGAAAAAGAATATCAAGACCATGGACTTGGTCAAACCATGCAATGAAAGGCAATATGTCCTAGAGCGTCAACTGGATTACAGGGAAGTGATTCAGTCATTTTACTAAAATAATGCAGTGCAAACAGCAGTATTTATTGAAGTCCTTTGGTAAAATCTTACTTTCCTTTTATAAAAATTACTTGTGAACACATTATGTTTTGACATTAGTCAAAAATTCTTTTTGAAGTCAACACAAACACTTTAAAATGTTTCTCATCATCATAAGCAGTTTCCATCATAAACAGTTTTGTAACTCAGACTTTCCTTGTCAATTTAAATGTTTTAACTAATGGATAAAAACAGAGCTCTGGGGGTTCAGCAATAATTATATTCTACTCTACTTTTTTGAGAATATGACAGAGCAGCAGGAGCAGACAAGCGAGTTTGTGTCTGAATTTGAGTTGCCACATGTATGTATGAACTGACCCTATAGGTGGGCTACACATTGGTGCAGCAGGTAGCGCTGGTGACTTGTTGCAGTAAGGAGGTGGCATCCACTCCATGGTTTAACAGGACCTTTTTGTCAGTGTTCTCCCCATGCATGTGTGGGTTTCCTGCAGGTATTCCAGTTTCCTCTCACAGACTAAAAAAATGCTTGTTAGGTTAACTGTTGACTCTTTTTGCTGTAGATGTGTGCATAAGTGAATCGTTGTCTATGTCTCTATGTGAGCCCTATGATTGTCCGTCTATGACAGGTCCAGGGTGTGCCCCTTAAATTGATATTGGCAGATGGTTGACGTTTGGTTGATCAAAGTACTGCTGGAGTTAGAACCGAAGTCCTTTTCAAAGTGCATTTATATACAAGCACCATGCCGAAGCTCATCCTGAGACATTTACAGTAGTACTGAGAGGATGCTTTACAGTGCAAATGGCGTCTGCAGTGCAAGCGAGAACGTAGCACACAAAGGCAGAAACGTGGACACTCAAAGTGTTACTGTTGCTGAGTCTTAAATCCCTCCAGTATTATATCTGTGACACTGTCTCTGAAGATGGGGCTGATGGAAGGGGTCTGCTTGTCTCCTCATTTCATCTATGACATCACATCGGAGGATAAACGTCACAGGGGCGGACATTTTATGGCTTTGAATGGCAGTGTGAATGGGGCTGTAGTGAGTTTTGTAGTGCAGTTGCACCATGAGACTTTACAGATTTCAAAGCACAGGGTGGGCCAAAAGTTTCCATACATAGTAAAAATAATCATTCATGTTGGACAACCGCTTTTGTTTATATAATGTACTCTATATCTTTACCATTGTTTCAAAAACACTTATTCATACATGTTTCCCACTAAAGATGAAGTTGCATTACCACAGTTGAAGTTATGCTTGTAGTGCCTTGTAACACTCTATGTTTTCTGTTGAAGTTCAGTTTAACCATCCGATTGCTTCCTGACCCATCCATCAGTTTAATTTCAGCTCTTTGATTTTTCATCAAACAATGCATTTTGTTATCCGAAACATAAAAAATATACATTATTCATTTTCCTGTGTATGGTAATGTATGGCCTACCCTGTAAATTTAACCAAATTCTTACAAATTTGGATTTTAAGAACACTTCATGTTGTTATGCTGTAAATGATTAACTGCAAGACTTCAGTGTGATTGGTTGTCGGAGTTAGAGCATTTGTAGATAAGATTGATAATTCCTCATGAATGTCATAACTTTAATATGACTTCTAAGAATATTGAGAAAAAAAGTTTTTTCATGTTAAATGAAGCTTAAAGGGGTTACACCAGCCGTGCATATATGTATAGATCAATTCTAAAGGCGTACATTTCAGTAATGTTTACATACTGTGCATACTTTCACCTGCCCTACTTAAGACAAGTAAGAGGAGACGTGCTCTGTGGGTGATTCTGCTCACTCAGGGAAAGGGGATTACCACTAATCCCCTGCGCAGCTCAAAAAGTTGGACAGTGTCTGTTCTCAGCACTTCTCACTCAGTTCTTGAAAGGTTTTGTAAACATAAGTCATCTAAAATCATTTCATTTTCTTGTTGTATGTTTGGGCAGAGATCGCAGTCCTGGCCTTTGAAGCATTTAGATTGCAAAACTTTGTATTTTGCACATTTCCCTGACTTCAGATCTCTTTGATTTTCACTTTGTATCCTTCCCTGTCCTTGTCAGCCTGATGTTTGTGACTGTACAGTGCTGAAAGTTTGTCTCCTCCCTGTACACAGACAGAAGACCACTACATAAGTGCTACTTCTGCAGTTTGACAGTCCATTTTTTCCTCTGATCTTCTGCATGGAGAATGCAACCGCTCCATCTGTGCACACACTCTTATTTTCCCCCCGTTTTTTTTCCTTTTAAGAGTCTGCTCTTTAGATCCTTAAAAGGAGATGTTCTCTTAGACTGTATTGTCATCGAATTAGGGCACATGTGGCTTGCAGCTTCATACCTTTCGTCAAATAAAAAGCAAATAAAGGGGCTGGATCTTATTTAGGAAGGAGGCAGGCTTGAGATGGTCTACAGTCAGTAGCTGCCACCTTGGAAATGAGAGCACTGAGAACATCTGGTTATCATTAGCTTTGTCACTAGCTTCCTTCACTTTAAGATTCCCTAATATGATCTTGTAACTTTCTTTCCCTCCAGAGCAGCCATATTGATGCAGATTAATTGCAACAGTTTGCATATATCCCGTTATTCACAGGTTTTTAGCTGTAACTGGAGCCCAATCAATGCTTAGCTGTACTGGATCATTAAGAATCACGTGATAAAAACTGTTTGTGAAGAACATGAGTCATAATTTTTACTGTGGACTCAGCAGTTCAGTTTACAGTCTCATCTGTGTGGCTCTGATAATATTTTTCCGCTTGATCCAGTGTATACTTTTCCCCTTCTGAATCTGGAAGCTGCAACTTCTGAGCTCAGAGGAGAGAGAGAAAAATAAGTCAGGGGAAGGAGAGGTTGATTTGCATGTCAGCACCTCTCTTCCAGACAGAGAGGCAGGCCGGCAGAGAGGCCTGGGGGTGAGGGGAGCATTCTAGTTCAGCCTTTTCAAAAGACTGCTGACTAGCTTCCTCCTGCGTCGGCCCAGAAGCCTGGGAGCAGGCGGCGCACATTCCTCCCTCTGATTGCAGCTGATGAAACACTCATGTGCCTCTGTCTTTCCCAGCACCTGGCACATGCAAACTCCTTAGATCCAAGCCGCAGCAGTGAGTCTTAGCCAACACTAGCATGCCAAGCCCAGGCGGGGTCTCTATCAGACCCAGATCCAGTTCAGTTTTACTGTAACAATAGTGTTTGAAGCATTGTTGTTTTTTTGAGAACAATGAATGGTAATGTGGGTTGTTTTTGTCTCCAGTTATCAGGGCAAGGTTGGTCGGAGTGGAGGAGGTTGGTGTTGGCAATGACATCTATGGAAACCCCATCAAGAGGATCAAGTACGACATCAAACAGATCAAGGTTTGTGGGACAGAGCAGATCATTTGGTTGAAACAATAGAATTATTATTCTGATGTGAAACTGAATGTTTTGTCTCTGTTGGATTTATCAGATGTTCAAAGGTCCACACCAGGATATTGATGCCGTCTACACAGCCCCTTCCTCTGCAGTTTGTGGAGTCAGCCTGGAGACAAACGGGAAGGAGTATCTGATCACAGGTACAATTTTCACTCAAATCACAATTTAACGTCAGAAATCGTAATGCTTCAATTCTCCTTTTGATTCAGTGTTTTAAACCTTCTGTAGAATCAGCAGAATGCAATAATCTGGTGGTCCAAAGAATTATCTTGTCATATTTTCCTGTGTTGTGAGGTGTGCTAAGAGTTATCATGTAGGTTAGAGACAAGAGATTGTAAATATTGAACTTTTTCAAAGCCAAACAGGTAGCAAGCTGGCTAAAGCAGGAAGCAAACGTAGCTTTAGCAAAGGTGAAGCATAACATTAGGCTGACATCAAAAATGATGACCAGTTTTTTTATTTGTGGTAAAATATGACTGTCTATCCAACATAACTCGTGAATCATTAAAAAAAAACTGATAAAGAGAGTGACAGAGAGAGACAGATATAACCACCTATGATAGCATAAGAGGCTAGCCACATTTAGCTTTAATTCATTCTGATGTTGTCCACCATATTTGTTTACATTAAAGTTGTGATTAATCACACAAGATAATGAGCTGTTAGAGAAGAGACTCCGGTCGTTGGTGTCTGAGTCAGTTGGTTTGTGATGTGCCTCCTTTTTCTGCTTATGACACAACACTTGAACAGAACAGAACAGTTGTGTCATTTCCTTACAGTTTAAAAATCAGTTTAGAAATCTTTCTGTGTAGCAGATGCAAACACTGCACAGTTTGGGGTTTTATTTTAGCTGTTGTCGCACAGGAAGTGATGATTCTTGTGACCAGTCAACAGACTACAGCGTTAGCTCTGCCCTTTGGGGTCAGCTTGGTACGGCACCCTTTCAAAGGTGCAAAAACTGAGATGGCTCGGATCGGCCTTATGGGTACCAAGCCAAACTGAGACAGACTGCCTGGTGGAAAGCATCATAAGATAGAAATAGGGATGGGAATTGATCAGATTTTATCAATATCGATGCTGTTAACGATCCTTCTAATCGATCCAATTCTTTAACGATTCCCTTATCGATTCCTGCAGATTTTCCATGTGAGCAAATGTTGGTCTGATTTTTGTGTGAACAATGTCAAACACATGTCACAGCATGTATAAATGCCTCTGCAGATTGATGGTGTGTCCACTCACTTAAGGTTGTGTAGTAGGTGCAGTTAGGATTAAGTCACAATTCTGATGTGTCTGAATCCTGTCAGTGGAAGGAATTGATAAGGGAATTGATAAGCAAAAAAATTAATGATATCGATTCTTTGATGGAGCTGTTAACGATTCTCAACTGGAATTGGTTTTCGATTCCCATCCCTAGATAGAAATGGCTTGTGCCTTCTATAATCAGAGTAGAATTTTGAATTATTTCAATTGTTATATTTTGTATGATTTTAATCAGTTCAATTTATGATAAATGAAATAAATCAAAGTGGACCTAAAAGTTCATTCATTATGTCTCCCTCACAGACATAACGTGGATATAGAAACATGCTCTCAAAAGTGCAATTGGAGAGATGCATGACATTATCAGTATGATACCAATATCAGAAGATAACTACTTCCAAAACTAAATATTGCAGATATGACAAATTTTGTGGAAATTTCTTGCAGATTTTTTAGCCTCTTATGTTTACATCAAGAATGTAGGGTTATTTACATGTTAATCTTAAATTGAGACTATAAATTCCAAAAATAGGAGTTTAAATTTAAAAAATAGGTTTTCTGGGGTGCTGGTTTGGCGTAGTGGTTAGCACCCCATGTACGTGCTTCTGCCGGTCCAGGTTCGAATCCCGCCTGTGACCAGTTTGCAGAGTGTCTTCCCCTACTCTCTCTCCCCCTTTCACAAGCCTATCCACTGTCTCTCTCCTATCAATAAAGGCACAAAATGCCCAAAAATATACTTAAAAAAAAAAAAAAAAGGTTTTCTGTCATCTGTGTTTTCGATTCTGAAAGGATAAGCTGGTTTTACTACCCTCGTAGATCTGCCTGATTCAGTATCTATATTTTGGTGGTGGATATATGGCACTGTCCGTCTGGTGTGTGAGATTCTGATTTTACAGTTACTGTCAAAAATGCATTGTAATCAAAGGTGTAATCTAAAAACAACTGCTTTCAGTCATTTCAATTTAACCATTTTTACCAAATTAAATTCTGGAACGTCGTCATATCTGATATCCGCATAAATCCAATAATGTGTATCCTGACTTTTGATGAAATTGTTGCAATGCAGAAGAATTACTCTTGCAACTCTTGTTACTTACAGCCAAGAAATGACAAAATATTAAACGAGAACTTTTCTTTTGTTGCCATGAGAAAGATAATACAATCTTGTGCCTTTTCCTTCAGCCTTATCAAAGTTTAAATATTCTGGTTTCATGACAATCTTATTTGACACTGAAAATGTAGCACATAATGCCCTTGAATTTATCTAATGCGCCCTTCTCTCCCTGCAGGCAAACTGGAGAACGACGGGACGATGCATGTCACACTGTGTGACTTCATCGAGTCGTGGGAGGAGCTGAGTGCCACCCAGAAGAAGAGCCTGACTCAGCGCTATGAAATGGGCTGTGATTGCAAGGTAGAGGAGTTTAAAATATCCCCTCAGCAAAGCAGAATTAACCACTTCTGAGGGACCACAAACTAAAATAATCCTCAAAAGCTGTAAACACAATCCCTGATCGTTGCTGTCTTCTGTTCTTTAGATCACTCGCTGCACCTCCATCCCCTGCACGATCAGCAGCCCCAACGAGTGCCTGTGGTTGGACTGGGTGATCGAGAAAACAGTCAAAGGACAGCAGGCCAAACACTTTGCTTGCATCAAGAGGAGCGACGACTCCTGTGCTTGGTACAGAGGGTCGGCGCCGCCTAAAAGGGATTTCCTGGACATCGAGGACCCTTAGCTCTACCGTTGTCTATGTTAAGATAGACTAAGATGAAAAAAATACCAAAAACATCCATAAATACACAAAGCAAATGTTGTTTTTCCTGGTAAAGAAAGCCAAAGTGTGTGTGTGCTCTGTGGTGAAGTTAAAGGGGTGAAAATGTTTTAGCTGCAGGAGTCATAATGTTTTTTAACTACAGTCTTATGAGTTCAGCTCTTTGAGACACTCCTAAATCCAAAGCACTTCATCATAACCACTCCTCCCTCTGATGAAATAAAGTGATAATCATAACTGTTTGACATTTTTGTTTTTGTGCTAACATATCTCAGTGTTAAATTTAAGTGCATTTCCATTTGCTGGCAACTAGCGCCCTGATTTGAGACAGCAGAGCTATCCCAAGGATGTAGGGCCAACCTTTGCCAATCCTGGGAACGCAAATTTCTTTTTTCTATTTGTGTGTCTTTTTTTAATGGTGTCACCAACTTGTTTGGAGTACATCTGATGTTAATAAATCTTAAGTCAAAAAGAAAGAAAGCACTTTGAACACAAGCAGCCATATTGTCTTACATAGAAAGTCAAAATGGAGGATTGAATCCTTCCATCTGTACCTTTTAACTACATCTCTTTATTCTGTTTTACTGTAGGAGGATATTTAATTATAAGGTGGTTGTATAATTAATCGTTTATAGAAGAAAAGCCACATTTTGATACTTGTTTTGGCAATGAAAACATTGGAATGATGCAAAGAGAACACATTGTCACAGTATTAATAAAAGTGCATAAGTGGTCAAACTGTTGGCCTTTATGTAGCAAATCACCGTTTTATTATATTGCACAGCCTCTGATGTGACCGCAAAAGTATTGAGCAAGTGTTTTGTTACTTTAATAATGAATATGAGACTGTACAGTGATTCTTCTTTTACGCTGTAGTCAAGTTTGCTGTCTCGTGCTGGTTTCACATGAGACGTTTGAGGTGATTTTTGCATGCATGTCCATTTGAAACATTACTGTACATGTTTTTTTTACTATTATATTAAATGACAAACCCTGTTTTAACGATTTGCACTGATTATTTATCCGCCTCGCTGCACTTCAGCATTTACATCGTAATTTAAACTAGCCTTGTCTAAGTTTATCCTGTTTTATAATCATAAAAATGCAGCAGTGTGGATTTTATTGTGAAGAAAACATGAATACAAAAGAAGACAGTACAAAGTGACGACAGGATCTGTGCGTTCAAGTTCTATCCAGGCACTCTGATTTCTCCCCATAGACCAAAAACATGCTCATAAGGTGGATTGGTGACTCCAGGTTGCCCTTAGGTATGAGTGCAAGCGTGCATGGTGGTCTGTCCCTCTATGTGGTCTTGCGATGACTGGTGACCGGTTCACGGTGTGCCCCACCTCTCACCCAATGTCAGCTGGTCAAAGAGGGATTCAAATGGAACTCAAACCTGGAAAAGTCTTTTGGAGGAGAACTAAAGTATCTTGAAGACACTTAACCAAGACTAGCTGTCCCTTCTGATAAAGCTTTGTCTGCATATTCAAATCTAGGCCTCATTGACTTTTAGCTTAAAGAGGACATATCATGCTTGTTTCTCCTTTTCACTATGCCAGACTAGGATGCCTGTAAAGCATTTCTGCCCTCAGTACAAGTCATTTTGTTCCTTCATTGCTCCACAATAGCGTTCTCAAAATCCTCATTTTAGGCCATTAACAAGGTCTCGTTGAAATGCTCGGATCTGAGGATGACCTAAAGTTACCTCACAACGTCACAGCCCTTTGTGCTCTGATTGGTCAGGTCTATCGGGGGTTGAGCCAGCCTGTCCTTCTTCTTCTACTGTATTTTCCGGCAGGCTCAAAGCAGCAAGCGCGTATTGAGTCCCCCTACAGGCCAGAGCTGGTAATGAGTGACTGTGAGCTAGGGATCTATAAACCCCTGCTGGACGGATGTGTTCCTTGGTGAGGGTTTGGGGCTGACGGACATCACAGAGGAGGAAGTGTTTTATCAGATTACTCCAATAAAAAGAAAGGTACCTCGTGATGTCACGACGTTTGAAATCTCGCGGACATCTCGCAATGACCTATTTTCAGAGGCATCAAATCTCATTGTAGGATATCAGAAAAAATACAATATCTAATTTTTTGAAAATTAAGGGGGTGTAAGGTCTTGTTTTCAAATTTATTATATGTAAGTATTAAATCATGCATCAGCATGATATGTCTCCTTTAGACTATTTATTCAAGTTCATATACAAGACCCACAGTAAACAAGTGCCTGATCTGCTTTTGGGTTCCAGTCTTCGTTTACTGTCACTAATAAGTCCAGGTACTTACTACAAGTGCTAATGTTGCAAGGAGAACCAATTCACTTTCTTTAATGAAGGTAAAATTAATACACCATGAAAAAAACAGGAAACCCAAATATTTATAATCACTTTAGTGCATGATATACTATATCATTGTTTCTTAACTGGTCCCGTCCTAAGAACCAGCTTCTCAGCAAACATGAAAATGGTCTTTTTGCTCTTTCTATGGGACAGCATTAATGAAGAAACAAGACATCAAACATGTTTAAAAAGTGCACCTGTCCATCAGACAACCTCTATTCAGTGTATTTCAATTTAAGTTTTTTTGTGATGGTGTGACAATTATTGTTGTTTAATAAAAATCTTAAGAAATTAACATTTAATCACTGAAAACAAACTTTTAATTTTCCCCAAATAACCAACCAAATAGTCCAGATCTTGAGAAAACTGCAAAAATTCACTCTCAATCAAGGCAAAATGGAGAAACCAAAACATACGTCTCCATGTCTGTAGGTTCATGTTCATCAGGACATGGTTGTCCAAACTTGATCCTAAGAAGGAGCCAGACTTTAACAGTTACTCACTGCTGAAGAAGTCTTACAGAAGAGGCAAAGTATCTTGGAGACCCTTAGCCACATTCAGGTGCCCCTATAGATGAAACAAATATATTCCACAGCATCACTGACTTTCTGCAACACTTACTTTTCAGGGATATTCCACTAGGACCACTTTTTAATCCAGTAGTTGGGATTCACAAGGGAAGCCCACATGGGTCCATTTGCTGCAAGGAGACCCTGAGCTCCCTTCTTATAGGGGCACAATTCAAAACCACTGCCTCTCTATTGAAGCTGAGGGTGACAGGGTAAAGGTGATTGACTGGCCAAGCGTGTCTCCAGACCTAAACCCTATTAAGTATCTGTGGGTCACCCTCAAACAGAAAGTGGAGGAGAGCTAGGTCTTCAACATCCTCCATCTCCATGATGTCATTATGGGGGGGTGGAAAATGATCCCAGTGGCAAAATGTGAAGCTCTGGTGAACTCCATGCCTAACAGGGTTAAGGCAGAGCTGAAAAATAATGGTGGCCACAAAAAATATTGACACTTTGGGCCCAATTCGGACACTTTCACTTCGGGGTGTTAGTCACTTTTGTTGCCAGCATTTTAGACATTCATGGCTGTGTGATGAGTTACTTTGAAAGCAAAGTAAAGTTGCACTGTTTTTCAAGGTGTACGCTCACTAATTTCTTCAGTGATGTCCCATGAAACGAAAAAATATTTGTAGAAATGTGAGGGGTATATTCACTATTGTGAGAGACATACAACTACATCCAGAGCACAGGTGGAAGTTTACAAGCATAAAGGGTCTAACAGTGAGTTTAACTCAGGTTGTACTTTTTTGCCCATCACAGGGGAAAGAGCCTGTGTTGACAGTCTGTGCAGTCAAGCTACACAAACAGATATGTGCAGATCTGGATGTTATTCAATAAATGAAACACCTTTTCCTTCAGGTTTATTATATCAACTAGAAAAGCACTCGGAGAGCGCAGACCTCCGGCAGCACCACAGTCCTCTCCCATATTGTGATTTGTACCATAAACATCTGTGCTAACTTTATTTCATGTAAATATTTAGATTCCTTTAGATACCTTTAATAAAGGTATCTATTTTAGTTTAGCAGTTATTCACGAAAATCGCATTTTTCGTTATGGCGGATCAACCCCAAAATTGAATCACTTCTTCCTTTTCCCATGCTGAACATTTCCTGAAAATTTCATCAAAATCCATCCATTACTTTTTGAGTTATTTTGTTCGCGGACAGACAGACAGACTCTCCCGAAAACATAACCTCCTGGTGGAGGTAAAAATGTTGTAGAAATTAAATATTTTATTTGTTTACAGCCTTGTGCCAAATGATCTATAGCCCACTACTGGCCCTTTGCCAAGAGGTTGGGGACCTTTGCTTAGAGGACATGCTTCTTTCAGTTTTTCTTTTCTTTTTTTTTATTGTTGTTGTCTTTCTTTCAAGCTATCCAAGAATTGAATCCTTTATTAGTGGAAGTTTGTCCTTTTCTTTTAATTTCACACAAAATTCAGTAAAATAAAGTATATGGTTGCTTACCGGCACAAACCTCCTATCTCCATTTTTTAAAGACGATCTCTGTTTTCTAAATAAAACTGTGCTATTGGTCACCAGTCATGTTGATAAGTGGACTTTATTGACTTTTAACCAAACAAACGTTCTTTAAACATTTTAATCAGGACAATACTGTTGTTTTTATTGATTTAGTAGTACAGTGTTTTCTTTTGTTTTTTGCCCATGTAGAGAAGTTATCCTCTAAGGACTTCCTTGCAGCATTGGTTTATGCCATTTCTGGAGGCCAACATTTCACTGTAAACCCAGATAAGTTGACTTCACTCAAAAAATTTGAGGCAACTGATTGCACTTAAATGGTTTAAGTAATGAAATCGAATCAATTATTTTAAGTAAACTCAAGTGTTATTCCAAATTAACTGTTTAAGTGGAATTGACTAAAAGACAAGTTATTTGTGCTTGAAATTTGTTGTAAAAACAACCTTCCCCTAAGAAGCAGTCAACTCAGTATTTTAAGTAACACTTACTTATTACCTCCGGCAAGGAGGTTATGTTTTTGGGAGAATTTGTCCGTCTGTCCGTCTGTCCATCTGTCCGTCAACAAAATAACTCAAAAAGTAACAGATGGATTTGGATGACATTTTTAGGAAATGTTCAGCATGGGAAAAGGAAGAACTGATTTGATTTTGGCTTTGATCCGGATCAGCGTCTGACCGCCATGGCGAAAAATGTGATTTCTGTGAATAACTACTGAACTAAAATAGATATCATTATGAATCCAGTTGGTATGTTTTCGTGGTAAAGGAATCTAAATATTTACATGAAATAAAGATAGGAGTAATATTTATGGTCAAAATGGCAATATGGCGGAGGTCTGCGCTCTCCAAGTGCTTTCTAGTTTTCTTAATAACATTCAGACACACTTGCCATCCATTAAACTACATTTATTAACTTGTTAAAACGTAAAATGATAAAGTTGGTAAAATACATATATCAAAAGAAATACAAAAAATCAGGGCATTAATTACCTCTGCCAAGATTGTTGTTCTTTCGGGAGAGTTTGTCTGTTTGTCTGTCTGTCTGTGAACAAAATAACTCAAAAAGTTATGGATGGATTTTGATTAAATTTTCAGGAAATGTTCAGCTTGGGAAAAGGAAGAAGTGATTCGATTTTGGTGTTGATCTGGATCACCGTCTGGGAACTGTGCTGCTTGGCGGAGGTCTGCGCTCTCCGAGTGCTTTCTAGTTATATTCTGTTTTATTAAACAGAAACAGAAACCATCATATTACACTCTCACAAAAGGCAAGGACCTTTTGTCAGCTGCACTGTCAATGGGCCCTCACTGTCTTGAAAGCAGAAGTTGTCCACTGGAATGACCGAAGTGTCTCTCTGAAGATCCTACAGAGTTTGAGAGACAAGAGGAAAACAAAGACATTTCACATCAACAATTTGTCTCATGCATTAGGACAACTGTACATCCCATTCAAGAATTTATTTTATATGTGGAGAAAAGGACAGATAGAACTAGCAATAACATTTCCATAGAGCTGCTTATAAAGAATTTAGAAAGGTTATACAGGTGAAGGAGTGGGAGTCCCCTAAGGACAAGGCAGCTGATCGCTGTTGTCTCAGTCTTGAAGGGGTACAGCAAACATTTAAATTTAATCCAAAATATCAAAACACAAAGTTAAAAGTCAAATGCATGAATATAAAAGGGTACTTGTGTGTGGGAAAAGTGAAAATCAGTAGTTTACTCAAATCACTCAAATTTTACCCATATTTAGCCAAACCTAAAATTGTCTGCATGAATATCACAAGGACAAGGTATTTTAGAAATGCGTTGAACTAACCATTTATGCATGATAATTTCTTCCCAAGCATAAAGAACAACAAAATTCAACCCACCTTTGTTTGTTGTTACGTTTATTCTACTTCCAGCAAAGTGCTTTTTTTGTATTTTCAACAATGTTAAGCATGTTTAGCAGAACTGGTTAAGAGTGACAAAAAACCTTTGAGATAAACCGTGTTGATAATGGTTCCCAATAAAATAAGCATAAGTAGTATACAGTATACTACCTATAAAGCAATATACAGTAGTTTTTTAATAAGTTATAATAACAATAAAGCTATTTGTCTTAAAAGAAAAAAAATGTACCAAGCTCCAGAAAGTTAACAGTTGATTAAGGAAGAAACTCTCTTCTTTGCTGCTGTGACTCAGTTTTGTCTCAAATAAGCCCAGACAAGTTTAAAAAAAAGCAATCAGCCAATCAGAATGCAACATCTTGCCGCGTTTCACAACAGTTAAACTTTTAAATTGACTTAACTTAAAATTATTAAACCCAAGGTTAAAATTAAAAACTTGAAATTCTAAGTTTATGTAGTTCAGAACAACAAGTACACATTCAATTCATATCATCAAGGGCGTAGGTTTATTTTTGACCAAGATGGCACCCTGAAAGTTGATGTGTTTTGCATTTATGACTGTTTTTTTAATGTCACGTAGAGCTAATCAAACAAACAAGCCAACTATCATATTCAGAAAAAACTACTCTAAATCTCTCCTGTCTGTCCCTTGACAGAAATATAATAATGACCAAGTGGTGGTAGCATGATATTGATAGGGACATGTCCCGAGCATCTCTACCCAATTCTACGCCCCTGCATGTTATAATAGTAGAATAAACATAAATTGTTAAAGTAATGCAACAAAACTTAGTTTTGTAAGCAATATTGCCTTAAATTATTTGCTTACAATAAACTTTGGGGTTAACAGTGTTATGACTCACAGAAACCAGCTCTAGCTAGATAGATGGGTCCTAGATAGATAAATAGATAGATAGCTTATAGATAAAATACTTTATAAATCACAGGGAGAACCAGGATTATTTTTTCAATGCAGGTACAATTCATACAGGGTGCAACAAGACGAAAACTGTTCAAACAAACACTGTTTCATGGAAACATGCAGGTGCTCCAGGCTGCAGCAACTGCCTGACAATCCACTCATAACAATCTGCTGCCGCCTGCTGGAGAACGCGCTTAAAACACTGAAAGTCCTCACGAGCCTCTGCATGTGAACAGATATGAAATATCAATACGATGATTCTCTCAAGATTTAAGGCTTAAACATGAAGAATTAAAAAGGTACCACAGGTAAATATGTGATCACATTAAGAGTAAAACATCTTGACTTATGACGTCAGAGAAAATAGTGCATAAAAGAGATGATATTAGTAACAGTGATTACATAAATACAGTGGGGAGGACATTTTTGATTTAAAATTAACTGCTAATCAATCAGAGGTATTATGTGATCTTTTCTTGGCGTTTTAGGCTATACAGTCTGCAAGATTGTTATTTCACTCTAGCCCTTTAAAATGTGTTTGCACTGCCAAACTGACGATTTTCACAAACATTTGGTTCAATTATCCCGTTGAGGTGCTACACCGCATCTTTGCGCCATATTGGAGTAGTAACACTGCCGCACACTACAACAGAGTCAGCCGTCCTTCGTCGCTCTTACATTGAAAATGATTGTAGTGAATCCAGCCGAGGATTGCATCAATGGTAAACAGCGCTGCCTGGAAGTCACCTGCGACAGCGCTACGTCACTCTACACGCTGATTGGCTGAACCTTTCGCTTACGGCGTGACCTGTCCTCCGATTGGTCCTTCATCACTGTCAGTCATTGCTGGCTCCGCCCTCTGATAATGCAGCATGGGCGAAAATACCAGAGCCGAGAACTACAGCTGAGGAGGCAGACACCCGAACTGTCAACGATTTTTGACGGTTGGACGTAAGGTGAGTGAGTGAGTGCTCTTTTTATTAGTTGAACGTTTTCGAGCACACGTTTCTGAGGTTTATGAATAAGTTAAGCGGACAATATGTGGCGGTATGGGGTCGTTAGCCACCTGGACGCTGAGATGCTAACCCACATTGCAGCATTGACTGAAGCTTGAGGTATTTTGCTACAGAAGTGTGGATGTAGATGCTGCACTCAGGCCTTTGACATGCGGCCACTCCGGCGCCATTTTGGAGAGGGGTAGCTGCAGCTTAAAACATTAGGCTATGTGATTATGTAATAATACGTCTAGAAGTGTGTTGTAGTTGTAAGTCGTTTTCTTTCTATTTCTTACTTCTACTGTTACCTTATTACTTTTCCCCGGAACCACGAACAATATGTTTAAGTAGAATGTTTTTGATGAGGTTGTTTTTTTTTTGGACTCAAATCTAATACACGACTTCGGTTTTTAGTCCACTTAACCAGCCAGCCCTTCCTAAACAAATCAGTATTTGTGTTGTGCCAAATCGTAATAGATGTAATTCCAAAAGACTCTACAGTTTAGTAAATTGATAAAGTACTCACGTTCATCAACATTGTATTGAACGATGTGTTGATTTATTTATTTATATTCATTTTAATTTCAGTCCCATCATGAAGCCATTATGAGCACTATTCTTTATCCATATAATATCAGCTTTCTTACATTTATTAAAGTATTGGATTATACTGTATTTCTGTACTTCTTTGACATGCCAGCCTGTTAGAAATAGATCAACTAATGCATTGTTCATATTTTTGATTCAAATTGGTAAAATGAAATAATTCAAATCTCCCCATAAACTGACCTTGGTGCAACATTAAACACATCCAAATGATTTATCTGTTCTCATTCACTTTTTTAAATTGACCTTTCACATTTATTGGGAACAAGTGTCCAACCATTTAGTTAGAAAATGTAGTTTTACTTGACCAGTGTCAAAGATTTCAACATGGTAATCACAATCCTAATAATATTAAAGACTCAAGAGTTAGCTTAATTTTTTTCAAGCTGACAGTAATTTTGGTTTCACATGCTGATGCCTTTGGTATTGTTGTGTATCTAAAGCTGAAACATGCTCTGATATTCAAGTTTTGAAAAATATGTCCAACAGGTACGTTTTATTCTCTATTCTGTTGGTTCATTCTGTTCAACGATTCTATTTGAAGTTCCTATTTGACGTAATTTGCTATTTTTTTTTAAATTATGACAACATATGATGCAGTGATTATTAAAGTAAGTGCCAGATCACATTAGTGTACCTTGAGATTAGTCCAGATGTGCCATGAGAATTTGTCTTGTTGTGTGTCAACATGACATTGATGTGGTTTTTGATTGAGCCTATTAGTACTCTGTTTGCCTGAATTTCTGTATAAAAATGCAAATTACGAAATGAATCTGTATTAAACATTTAAAAGTTTTGCCACTGACAGAATAAGCAGCAAAGGATGCAGATGAAACAGACACTGTTTGGCTTTTTAAAACATTGAAAATAAAAAGTTATCAGCACTTTATGATTTTCTAGCTCCAAATGCTTTAGCAATGAAGGTGCAGTGTGTAGAACTTGGCATTTTAGCGACATCTATCGTTCAAATTCTAGAATGAACCTAACCGTAGCCAAGACGTCACGTCGCTGAGCAACGGAATCCTGTGAAGACCAAAAAGGATCCTGAACACGGCATCATTTACTAAAGTGACAAGTTTTGTAACCATTATTTTTATAGATTATAGGTCAGTTGATAGCTGCCGATTGTAGGTTTTGTAAACTTGTAGTAACAAAAACAAACATTGGCGCATTGAAGCTAATCAGACCAAGCCTGATGCGGATTTGGTGAAAAAGGTGAAGAAGAGAGAGAGGGAGTACAATGTGGTGGAAAGCTGGGCCGGACGAATGAAAGTTTTGTAATATGATTAATGGAGTATTTATTTTCCACCACTTATGGACGTTATTTACAATACCAACACTATACAGGAGTTGTGTAGCAGCTCAGTGGTTTACAGTCTGTGTTGATCCAATAAACAATGCAATTTAAACATAATATACACTGTTACAAAACGTAATAAAACTGCATATGGCACCCTTACCTGTCCAGCAGAAAACAAGCAACTTCAGCGCTAGTCTTCAGACATAACTTTGTAGACAAGGCTCTCCACCTTGTTAAAGCAACCCCAATGTTTATCCTTGTTTTCTGGCGTTTTCTGTCGTGATTCCGCTTCATTTCGTCATGCTTTCTTTTTTTCGAAAGAAGTTGATCGGAGTCTTGACTCTCGAGTGATTTTGAGTAAATGTGGTCCTCAATTTCCAAAGCTTTAACTGTGAAATACACACAATTTAAATCCCTAATGCAAAGGAACAACTGTGTATACATCCACCGCCGCCCTCTCTCCTCTTCTCCGCCTTCATTCCAGGTAGGTTTCTGAACCGGCAGATTGATTCACGTTTCGTTCTTTTTGTCCCTAAAATCCACCCGTTGACAACATGGTGGAACGTCATGTCGGCCTACATGAAAGCAGCCCACGGTAACGTAATTTTTAAAAGCTTTTTCTAACTAAGCAAAAATAAAAGAAACATTTAATGGGGGTGATTGTACTCCCATTTTGATGGAATTTACATACAAATAGAAACATTATAACCTGTATTCACCGTTTATGTTTGGTGAAATGCTGCCAGATTCTACACATTCTACACACTGCACCTTTAAGCGTCAGATAAGGGCTGGGCGATATTACCTAATCTCAATATCAGGATTAATTAAAGGTCTTACCTCGATTACGATTAATGAACGCTTATTTTATGCTATGCTGGAACAAACTAGTGGTGAAACCAATGGTCATCGACACGGCCTTCCTGCAGTATTAACACTTAACTTCTTTCTGCTCTATGTCCTCTGCACAGAATCCAAAATGTGCCCAAAAAATGGAGATGGTATTTTTCTTGGTTACAAGGTCCTCTGATACATGGTCACTTGTCTCCTCCATATTGGTGGTGTGTCCTTCGCTCTTGGCGAAAGTGAACGTAGACTAGGCCTGTGCTCAAAATATCAATACGGCAAAATATCGTATCGCACTTCTTTGGGATACGTGTATCGATACGGATTCCACAGAATTGATATGGCCTAAATATTTTGACAGTTGTTGTAAATACACTTTGGGTAATGTTAACAGTGGCACAGTTCAAGGTAGAAGACGAGCTACATAAAGAAGCATATGTACTAAATTTGAGCTTAGGTCTACCATCTTTGAGGATCTGAATTTCTGTCTCTCAAGTTGTAGAACCACTTAAAACTCATCCTTGTTCTTTTTCTTCTTATAAGAAAAAACTAAACTTGTTAAGAATTTTGCTTAAAGCATAGTCAATGTTCACAATTTACCCGTATCAGAATACGTATTGTATTGTGGCCTTAGTATCGGGATACGTATCGTATCGTGAAGTTGCTGGAAATACCCAGCCCAAATGCTGCGTTCCATTAACCTCGGAACTGGGAACTGGGAAATGGGAGTGACGTCATCTCCGACTTATCGGCGTTCCAGTTGAAGTCGGAAAAAAAAACGTGCCGATCGACCAGGCTGTTGTTAGCTGTTGTTAGCACGCCCTTTGTTGTTGTACACAAATATCACATGAAGAATGTGAATATCACTATGGTAGCATTTTTGTAAGTATAAGTCTAACAATACTATGTGTCCAGCTGATTTTGAGCGACACACCCCAGTCAGAAGTGCAAATAAATTGATTATTACAGGGGTTAAAAAACTGTTCACACTGGGGGCATCCATCTTCAATTGTCAACTTGGGGGTGGCGAGGTTTCACCGAGTTCCTAGTAGGATATTCCAACCTCGGGGAGTGTTCCAGATAAAATTTCCTACTCGTAAGTGGGAAATTCCGACTTCCGACTACAACTGGAACGCACCATAATGTAGACAGCATGGAGGGGTAGCGGTCACATGACTTACACAGGGAAATTAATCAAAATAATCATCATGAGTAAAATTTAGAGATGCACCGAAATGAAAATTTGTGGCCGAAGCCGAATGATAAATAAATGCTGGGCCGAATACTGAATACCAAACCGAATATCCAATGCGGCGGCAAAGTAGTTCACTATAATTTTTG
Source organism: Scarus forsteni (assembly GCA_036419115.1). NCBI lineage: Eukaryota > Metazoa > Chordata > Actinopteri > Labriformes > Labridae > Scarus > Scarus forsteni. Next base: position 16,742,966 of record JAZDUH010000342.1, read on the forward strand.
ATAGTACATTAATAGTTTAGAGTACATTTTTAGACATGATTTTAAAAGAAAGTAATTGTTTATTAAATGTTATGACATTTTTTTTAATATTCCAGTAGCCTTTGCTTTTCAAAAGAAGCCCAACAAAGTTTTTCATTCATATTAAGCCTTTAAACAAAACAAAACATGTATTAAAAAATATTAATGTACACTGATGAATATATAGCAATAGACCAATAATACCAACAATACTGCTTTAAGGCTGTCACTTTATATTCAATATTTGAATAACCGATCAAATATGGGAATAAATATCCGTAATGGAATTGTAAATAAATATTTGAATGTAAAATATTGAGTGTGGCGACACATCAGGCCTGGAGCAGTGGACCGTTCCGTCCAACAGAGGGCGCTGTGAGCGCAACTTGTCCCTCAGACACATCCGCTGCTCTCTCGAGTCAAAGAGTTTCCGCTCCGAGTGGAGCGGACGGAGCGGACGTAAACAGCTCTAATCTGGGCTTTAACGGTTCTGTGGAGAGCTGTGTGGAAGTAGTTTTGGTTCTACACCGTTGATGGCAAACTTAAATTCAAAGACCAGGCTGTGTGTTCCGTGAAATATAGTTTAGTCTGTCGTCCTTCACTTATTTGCAGGCTCAGCCGTCGGCTTTTCATCCAAGCTATACGGCCGAGTGCAGCGGAGCTTCGTCAAGAGTTTAATCCCGTGTGACTGTGTTGTTTTCGGCAGGGTGGATAAGAGTGTCTGACCCTTACTGAGGGGGGGTACTATTCGGCCTTGATATTAGCTCACTCCACCGAAGGCCGAACATGGCTTTTTTTGCACTATTCAGCCAAAAATATTCGGCCACCGAATGTTCGGTGCACCCTTAGTAAAATTACTTATTAAAACGTTGATTTTGATTATTTTTCGATTTAATTTCCCAGCCCTACCTCAGATAAACCAAAATGCTTTACCTTTTGACTGTCATATTGGAAAAAAATGTCACTAGGTGTCTTGGATGTTAATACTAAAGTACTTTATTAAAGCTGCACAGAAACAATCTGTGTAAAATGTAATTCTGTAATTTAACAGACTGACATGGGGTTACAATCAGGGATACACAATGTTATTGTACCATTATCGTAAGTTGTAAATAATTGCTTAAATGTTTGATTATGGGCAGATAATAAAGCATTTTTGACAATACTGACAAGCAATATATTGACTACAAAATTTCCCATAGATCTCATAAATACTGGCCATAATATTGGCAAAATGTGCATCATGGAGGTTTACCTCTTGGTTACTGAATGTCCTAATGATCGATATTATCATTCACTTAAGAATCAACTGTTTTTTTTCCTACCCAATATCTGTTAAGAGCACAAATGGTCCGTCACCAACAAGCAGGGCAATTTTTAGTTAAGTAGAGACTTTGCGTTCTTGACACCAAATATCAGTATCAATATCGCCATTTGCAGTACTGAGTTTGGAAATATCAGCATATTGGATAATAATATCCAGTCTTGTGCACCCCTAGTTATAATATAATGTGTTTAAGGTCAGCTCAGAAAACATGACTGATAGATGAAAGTTTAAGATTGTCACTATGATGTTTACAATACAAGAAAAACTAAAGACTGATATTATGTACTGTTTTTAAGATTATATGAGAGCTATTGTTGAGACGTATGTTTCAATTGTTACCAGAGTAGTATATAAAAATGAATATGTACAGAAAAATTAGAAAATGTAGCTCTTGTTCAAGACACTGTAATGAATGTGGTGTACCCTGAGATTTGAGCTTGATCTTTGTTGTGCAAAGAAAGTTTTAAAGCCCCTGATAGAGTACACAGTAGACTTACAGTAATACCACATGGACATCATGGACATAAGTCTCACTGTAACTCATGAAATGTGCGCTGCCGCCATCGATTTCATTCATCTGCACCGCGGCAGCTCCTCTCCAAGATGGCGCCCGTGTTGACGGATTCTTCACATGAACGGCGGCGTTCTCGTCAGTATCTATGTGTATTTTTCTATGAGTTTTCGCCACGTTAAGCTATATGGCTGGCTAATTTCACTCTCTCTATCAAGCTTTACAGGACGAAAAGCCGCATATAAAAAACGAACAACCACACACTTTAAATTTCAACGCTTCATGTATCTGCCAGAGTCGTGTCGATGTGTGTCAACAGCATGAAAACGCTCGAGTCGATATAAATGTAGCCGTGGATTGTGTTAGCATTAGCAGCCTAGCATTTAAAACATGGTGTCTGGTCTTGAAGTGTTGACACCAAGCTGGTACACTTCGGTTTCTACGCCTGTAAGCGACATTAAGGAACGAAACAGCAGAAATAATCCTATGGAATAACTTAATAAATTAAATTAGCTAATGACGGTTTATTTTAATCGTAGCTGTGCCCATGCTGCCTTCAGGTGCTTCCCATGAAGTGAGGCGCCTGCATGATCAGTCCAACAGAGGCGACGTGTGATTTGTGTTGATTATCGTAACTTAGGATTTGGATTTGTTGTGATCATGGTACCACCAAAATAAGTATCAGGGCGACTTGGTCCTAATCTGGCAAACGTTTAAGTCACACAAAAGCATACGGATGCTGCTCCTATTGCCTGTAAGCTATAAGTAAAGCTCCAAAGATTCAGTTTTTATTAAATGACTTGTTTTTCTTCAGTCTGTTATTGAGCAGCATTTGTTTTAAATTATTTTGAAGGCATCAAGACACACACTCAGTCATATCAATGTACCTTTATGATGTCCTAACGTAAGGACCTGGGTAAGATCATATCGACAGAAGCCGAGTTACCAGATTTGGTAGGATGACATGTTCAGATAGGGGTTTGTTTTCTGTCAGTAATATTAAACCTATTGATCAGTTTTCTAAAGATTAAAACTTAGTGTTTGGAGATGAAGAAAAAAATGAATGCTTGCTCTTTGTCTGAAAGGAAATAAAAGAAATACTGTATATACTCTTGAAAGGAGTTTGAACACATCAAACTGTACAATATTTAATTTTATTTGAAATCTGTTTGAGTAATTGAGATTAAAGCTCAGTCAACATCCTGTGATGGAGGTTATATGATGACTGTAGAACAATAAAACATTTTCATGTACATTTTGTCCAGATTATAGATTTGTTTGATTTTTATTCTATATCTCAACAGTTGACACACCAGAGAGCTCAGGTTGTACATATCAAACCATACATGCCGGCATAAACTGTTGTAGATTGAGTGTTTTTCTGGCTCTCAGTCTTTTTCTAAAAGAAATGGACAGTCACACTAAGAGGATCAGAGCAGATTTGTTTCATTTGATGAGTTGGCAAATACTTTAATATCAGATACACTCTGGCTTTTATATTAATCTAGGTTTTTCATTGTTATATGAGTCTTTGCAATAAATCTATAAAGACAGCTATAGTTTATCAAAATAAATTACAAAAGCTACGTTTTACGTGATCAAACAAAGTTATGCAGCATAACAGCCCTGCTTTTAAAACTTTACAGTGCAGTCACAAGAAGTAAAAGCTACCTTTGTATTTAATCGTGCCAGTTTGAGGAGAATTTTATTTATTTATATATTATATTTGAGAAAATCTGATGAAACAGCAATTGTTGTATTTCAGATAAACAAGCAAAGGCCAGGAAGCTTGCATCTTAAATGCGCTCTAGCTTTAATATCTTTTGCTGTGTCATCGAGCTGTAAGAGTTAGATGTTTTGTCTGGACAGTTTTTTTTGTAAATCAGTGTTTTTTGCAGACGTCTTATTGATTTGATTTTCAGACATCTGCAGGAAATTAGAGAATTACAATTTTAAATGTTAAATTTAACTTATGTCATTTGAGTACATCAAGTGGCATACAATGTTTAGTATTCATATGTTGTTGAAAAAACAATAGGGAATTCTTGACATTGGATGTTAATCTGATATCAGATATGCAAATATTTCCTAACTTATTCTTGTTGATACTAATATTGATATATTTTTTTTTTAAGTATGCAATCTCCACTTAACTAAAACTGACTTGATCCTCTCATTGTGACGGTGATTTGTGTTACAGACAGATTTGAAACAAGAAAAACAGCATTTAATACTTTACAAAAGATAAAGTTAATTTCTAAGGCAGGAATTTGTTGTTGTGTCGGTGAAATGTTCTGGTATATTCATGAATTTTGCCAATTAATCAGCCAGTATATGGGATCTATATGACTGATAGATTCGCTGTAAATATTGGCTAATATTTTAGTATGAATCAGTCAAAATCCCACAACCAGTTGAAAAACTGCAAGAGTTTGCACTGTTGGATCTTAAGAAGGTTTTAAATAGAGCTTTAAAATGATAGAAGAAGATCTGGGAGAGAAAAAGAGACCAAAAGATTCTGAGCAGGCAGTTTATGGAAAACTGCATTTAAACTCAAACATGCTTTTGTGAGCTGACCAGAAGTTTAAGACCACAGCCTTTGAATGACCTTTTTGTGGTAATGCCTAAGGACCCTCGTCTTTGTAGTAATGACTGAGGGCCCTCATCTGAGCGGTAATGACCCAGGGCCCTCGTGTGTGTGGATGTTGATAAGACTGGGGGCCCTCATCTGTGCGGTAATGACTAAGGACTGTTGTCTGTACAGTAGCTGATGAACAGAATATTTCAGTTTAATTGTTTTTAATGAATGGCTTACCCAGTTTTTTTTTGGTCTCACTCCTAATTTTTTCTTTTTGCATTTCTGTTCCACTTAGAATGATCTTCAGATCCAGAAGTAGAAAACGTAAATGTATGCAATTTAGCAACTGGTTTTAAGATTTGGATCAGGAATGTACTTATTTAGATATTATCTGCAGAGATTGATATTGTGCCAATAATACCGGGAATTCATTCATAAGAAACATTCCACTACTAGTAACATCTTTTAAGATTTCCTAACATCTAATTTAACAAAAAAAAAAAAAACCTGAAATGAACACATCTGTTTGTTTGTGGCATGTCAGGACGGTTTACTGTGCTTGTGCAGTGATAGAATTACTGCAGTCATAACTACCACTTCATGAAACAATGAATGATTCCTGTAATGACAGGATTGTTGAGTTTCTGGGGGCTTATTGAAAACATCACTGACTCACATAACATGTTGTGGTCAGTCTATGAGCATCTCTGCCCACTCCTCTGGTAGCATCACTGCAGTTTGTTGGTCCCCGCAGGCTGCTCTGTCGCTCTTACTTGTATCACTATCAGCAGCACGTGAAGGTCAGTGTGCCCTTGTGCATACAATGCATGTTCAGCCCTCCTTCCCTCTTTTTGACGTCACTGCCCACTCTGATGAGCCTGACTCTCGTGGCACCACATGCCTTCTGTGTTGTTAGTGAGGTGGTGCTGGGACATCTACATAATGTGAGCCTCTCACTTTTAGGAGGGTTATTTGTTATTGTGGCATTTTGGTGTCATCCAGAGAAAACAGAATCTATGTGAGAATGAGTGACTGATTTACTCACTGCTCGGGTAGCAGCCTTTTATGGAGAAGAAATGCACAGCAAAAATCATTCATTCTGCTTATGCTGGCAGTCAGCATCTGAAAATGTTATCTACACTAAAATGGTCTTTTTGGTGCACTCATCAGCACAGCATTTAAAGAGACAGTGCACCCATTCAGGCATTTTGTGAAGCTGTTTGGTCTTTATGTGAATTGCTCTTGATCTCTCTGATGGAGCAGTTTGAAATGGACTAAAATCACATGTTATCTTTTTGAGCTTAACTGGATATACAGAAAAACTCTCCCCAAAGAAATAAAAAAACCTTGCTGTCGTCATAAGGCATTAACCATACTGTTTTTACACTACACCTGAGAACAGAGAATCAGTGTCGGTCATGTGACCTGACGCATGTCATCCCGATAATTCTGTCTCGTCATGCACACTATTAAAAATTTTCAGACAGATAACTGATAATTTCCTGCTTCTAACGGCTGGTACCATTGCCCATAACCAATAAGTTCATGTTTTTTAAATATAATCTTCATATAATCTGCATGATATAATATTTTAGTAGTTCTGGCCTATCTAAAGCCCCAGTCACACATTCCCATTTCTCATGGCGATTGTGCACGATTGTCATAATCCTGATAAAGCGTGCTTTGGTCGCGGTGCATGCACTACTTGGTCTGGATCAGCGCCGTATAGTCGTGGATGAACGGAGGGGAACGTAGAAGCTCCACGACAGTTTTGAACTGTTCGAAACTGTCGTGGAGAATCGCCGCTCTCGGTATAGCGGGATGGAAGCCTACATGCCCCGATAATACCGCTCGCCTAAGGCAAGCGGTATTAGCGGGGCATGTACGGAGCTCAGTCGAGCTGATTGTGGCCCAATCGTGGCTCAATCCTGCAAGCTTTATGAGAACGACTGACAAGGATGTATCCGCTAGAGCCCCGACCGTGTCCCGTTCAAGACGGCGCAAGCGACGGGGCTCAGTCGGGGCTTACGTGACGCGAACTGAGCTCGAGCGGGGCTGACGTCCTGCCAGCGGGATGGAGTCCTCGTCATATCGCTGTATTAACCTAACTGGAGCGGGATGAACGCCCCCTGAAGCGCTGTAGCTGCGCCACTGACGGTGTATTTACGGAGTGTCTCCAGGGGTGAGACAGTAATTTAATCCCGTATCATCGCGATCACACCAGCCTCCTCAATCGTGTACAGTCGTGCACAGTCACTATGAGAAACGGGAATGTGTGACTTAGGCATAAGACAGCAAAAACGTTTGAACTCTTCAAATTTATATTTTTTTCATGTCATATCACACAAATATTTTTCGTCATTTGCTGTAAATATCAATAATAGCAGCAAAAGACAGTCATGGGTGATTTATATTCAAGTATTTATGTATAATAAATACATCTATTCAACCTGAAGTGAATGAGGATGAGTTAGGTATTTGTGGAGTTAAGTCAAATGTTTTCAAATATGAAATTATATGCATGACAAGTCAACCTCAGAAATCAAATCAAATAAATAAAGTGACTCCTCAAAAAATAAAGGTTTACAGAATCAATCAAAGGCTTACATAATTATTAATGCTTTGACTGCATAGTTGAGCTTCCTCTGAAATCTTAGAGCTCAAAATATAAAAACTTAAAATGATTTCCACTTGTCAATGAAGTTATGGGTGTGTGGCGCTGATACCATAGAGGGCAGAGAGGGGCACATCTGAGGAGAAGCGACGTGCTGTTAACTGTTAACTTACTAAAACCCGGGTTTTCAATGACAGAAAAGGTGCTGGTGGTCCAGTGCTATGACCTCCTTCACTTTATCCTTTTCACTGATTCTTAATAAGTTCTACAGTTTTCAAACGCCTGCTGCATAAGTACATCCACGCTCCGTTTTGTCGTTTTAGCCGTAGCACAGCTAGCTGCTACTTATTCTTTCAGTCCCACTACCAAAGTCTTCTTTCCTCATCTCGGAATCCTCCCTGAACAGATTTTGCAAACAGCAGTTCTGCTGTTATCTTCTGCCACTGAGAAAAAAAAATAAACGACCACACTGGTGAAGCCATGCTCATTATTAGTCTGGCAGAGATGGGGGCAGGCTTGGGCCCTTCTATGAATGGGCGATAGATGACGTAACCAGTGCAACATGGCTCGTTTTGGAGCTACTGGGCCTGCAAACAAGACACAGACACATACAAAGGCAGACACACACACTCACAGTGACACTGTCCCCTCGCTGAGTCTGTGTGCTCCCCCTCACCTAGGCCTGTCACGATAACAAATTTTTCTGGACGATAATTGTCCAAAAAATTATTGCCAGTTAACAATATTATTGTCAACATTATTTTTTCATTAATGTATAATTTATGTCATAATAAAGTGAATACATTGTATCGCAAGCAATAAACTTTCATTTTTGAAGAATATTTAGCTGTAATTGGAATGTCAAGAACTATAAAATAAAATAAATTAAACACAAAAATAATATAATAAATTAGACAAACAAAAAAGAGAAAAAATCCAAATGAAAATGAAATGGACTCTCTTTAGGAAAAATATCATCTAAATAAAAATCATGTTCACCAAAAACAAGAAAAAATAGACCCTGTCTCTGTAAAAAAAAAACAGTCCAATAAGAACCACACACAACAATTTAAAAACTTAAAATCAAAAGCAGCTTATACAGCTCCAGAATTGTTTTTGACATGTCTGTTCTCCCAGTCAATTTTTGCTGTCAAACGTTTGTTAAATTTACCGAATTGCTGACTTTTCAGTCGTATAGAAGGGTTGCGTTTCTTTTGCAATTTGGTGAACAACACTATCTGTGAGCGCACACCATTTTGCTCTGTTTTATTTGTATTTACTTTGCTGACCATTTGCCTCGGTAAGCATTGACTGTCAAGGCCGAAGGCTCCACTGCACCTCAAGGGGTGTTTTTTTTTCTCAGTTAGGAAAAATGGACAGGATGCCTGTGTTTGAAGTGCGCATGTTAGTCAGTCATATTCCCTTTCTTCGGTGTCACTACTTTCAAACAAATACAACATATCAGCTTGTTGGCGCTCATGGGCTCACACCTTCTTTTGTTTAAAACCAAAATATTCCCACACTTGAGCTGTGGCAGCCGGTTGAGGTACCATCGCTCTTGTGCCATCATTCTTATTTGTGTTTGTTTCCTTGTTACTTCTTACGACGCTCACTTGCAGCTCTATGTGTGTGTGTGCACGCGAGTGGTCCCGCCAACCCCCCCAAGATTGTATGACTGACAGGAGGGTTCACTCTGTTCATACTATACTATGAACATACTATGTTACTATAATAACAACGCACCCAGGTGTTGAGAAAGATGCACAGAGTGAACCCTCTTGTCATTCAGCCTGTTTGGTAGAGAGAGAGAGGAGGAAAACAAACATGCATGCACATGTCAATATATCGAGGACATTCTTATTTATGGAGCGATTAATTGATTTACTGATTATTGTGATAGGCCTTCCTTCATCAGTATTACAATTCTGGTTCTACCTCTAGAGACAAACAAATGGGGATTAACTTGTTTCCCTCATTTAATCTCTGCAGCATTCATAGGGGAGACCAAAGTCACAGAGGTCTAAATATTACCTGAAATGTCCACATAGTCCACCTGGACAGTGTTCTATATGCTCCCTGCCCTCGCAGCAAATCCTCCCACTCTCTTCAATCAGCCTGTTTCCACAGCCTGAGCCTCGATCCGGCCCTGCTGTGTGCTTGCTGGTTTAGTAGAAATACAGGAAAAGGACGGTGTCTAAATTACAAATGTGTGTAGGCAGTTTTTAAAATGTTCAAAGCCAATTTGTGTGAATTTGAAAAAAGGGTGTCCAGGAATTTCCCACTATTTTAGATTATTAAGAAGAACAGATTGTTCCCTTTGGGGTGGCTTGGCTACATTTTGATCTCATTATTTATGCAAATCAGGCATTAAAATCTAAAATTCTTATTACTACCTCAAATGCGCCCTGAACAAAATAAAATGAGTCATCAGCATCCTAACTTTTCATCCAGACCATCTATTTTAGATAAAGCTGTGGCCAATAATTACTGTGAATGGTTGTGAAGTGAAACACTCTTTTGACTGAGCATCAGGCTTGTCATCTTTTCTTAAATTTATTGAACAAACTACATTGATACACAATTACATCCAACCAGGTAACTCATTAGAAAGTAAATCTATTTGGTGCAGTAGCTACTCTGACATAGACTTAATTGGTCAGTCATTACAATTTTATTATTCATAGACACAAAAAAAAATAGTCAGGAGAGGAAAAACAACACAACTGTAATGCTGTTAAGATAACAGATCTGTCAGTTTACAGCAGCTGTTAACACCTCACATGCTCGACAAGCTTGTCCTCTCCTGCCTCACTCACCTCCACCACCCACCATCCACCCCCACCCTGTAACCAACGTCTAATGTCTTGCATAACTGCGAGGACAGCTGCCAAGACCCAGCTGGCTCCTGAGATTCACTCAGTATTTCTGCCAGAGCCACATATGTGGCCTAGAGTTGTAGCTACTGAAGGTCTTAAGCACTAAAGAAATCATTTGTCTGATGTGTTGGGCATTTATGTGAGCAAGTGGGCATTAATACTTGTCTCTGTGCTGCTTCAAGTGCGATTAATGCTACACCCGAGTTTATGACTTACGTTTTTGTCCCAGTTAGTACATATTATGATGCCTACATTTAAATATTTTTGTACAAAGTATCTCTTAAACCAGCATGATCACTAAATTTACACAGCGATAATACATATCAAGTAAAAATATCTGTTACTACAACAAAATGTAATAGAGCAAGCTTTAACTATTGTTATGGTTGCATGATATTGTAGCTAGTGGTGTGCGATATGACTATATTAAATCGTTAAGGATTATAACGAGGATGATCTCATAAAGCAGAAAGATCGTCAGATCATGTGCAATCTCCTGTTTGGTTATGTAGCGTGAAGCCATGGCGGAAAGAGAAAAGGAGATAAAAGCTTGAAGATGTCTGAACAAAAATCTGTTCTAAAGCAGCTGTATTATTCACTCAAATTATAGAAGTTGCAGTTAGATAACATTTGTTCTTAATTGCTGCATTTTAAGAGATAACCAGTTACTTAAGTTTGCATTTATATTTGACCCTTTTCAATGAGCTATTTGGTATGTTTAGTTTTTAAGTTACAAAAGTGCACTTTATTGCTGTTCACTACCTTTTATGTTTACATTTACTGCACATTTTTATAAAAACTGCACCATTTAAATTAAAACCTGTTCAGAAAGTTTATTTGGCTTAAATTGTCATTTTTTTTCTTTTAGGGTTTTACATGTTTTATTTGTTTAACCTAGGGAAAAACAGTGGTCAAACATGCAAATTAGTCTAGAAAAAGCAAAGAATTGTGATAAAATCATGATCGTGATTTATATTTAAAAAATTACGATATGATATTTTTGCCATATCGCCCACCCCTAATTGTAGCCTTTGAAAAAATTTTAACCAAAGAAGCACTTGAATGTCCTGATGTCTCCTGATTAGGGCTGAACAATTTATCGTTTTCATATCGAAATCGCAATTTTAGACAATGCAATTTTGTGATCGCCAAAGCAGCAATTTTTTTGCAGCGCTCCTGGCTGACTCAGGATCTGTTGTGTCAAGTATTATACACATACCGTTTTACAAATTTGTAGACAATCTCTATGTTAAAAGTGCTGGTTAGCAGGTCGACAACACAAAGCCTCTGTTTAGGAGTAGAAGTTAATGAAACAGATTATTTATCATCACTATTGGAGGTGAATAATGTGTTAAGTGTTTTTCATCATTTATTTCCTTTCTGTTGCCTGTACTGTAAACAAAGTGAATTTTGCACTGAAGTTTGATTTGAAAAAAAAAATCGTGAATTGCAATATCTGCCAGAAAAATCGAAATTCGATCTTTTCCTAAAATCGTTCAGCCCTACTCTTGATATCCTGTGTTTACGAAATAAGGTTTAAAGAGACTCTAAAATTGAGAAAAGCTGCTTTAAGTATTATTTTTACTGGATAATTATTTTAACCTTAAAATTAACACATGTATATCACAAGTAGGAATGAAATAGCAGCATATTGGACCCTGTCTGTTTGAGTCTTTTAGAGGAAAAAAGGTCTGTTCTGTCCTTCTGAGTTTGGCAGAGTTCAGTGTGCTGTCATTGTGTGGCTGTATGGTTCTCTTAAGTCCCGTGTTCACTATTACCTCTTTTCCACTGGCCAAAAAACTTGTTTAAATACGCTAACAGTCGACTCTGTTTACAGTGGGAAAGGCTGTAATTGGAATTCAGACCTGTGTCGACTGACCCCTCACAGGTTTTGATTGGTTTGCCTCCAATCTTCTCCAGTTGGAATATCACACCCAGGTTAGTTTATTTAGGGGATGACGTTGGTGTGATGTGCCTACAGCAGCAAATCGCACCTGTGTGCTCTGTCTTTAGGTTCTGCAACTCTTTGCCATCCCAGCAACAAATTCCATCCATTCCAACAAAAGCACTTGTTGTGGGTGTAGACACATACTCACACACACACACAATGCTGATTGGTTGTCTAGGCACAGCCACATGCGATGTCACCTGAAAAGTTCCAAGCCTTGCTTTGGATGCACAACCAGGTTGCAGGACCAAGTCGCCCAGGTTGCATCCATTGCGTTGCATGAGATCTGGTTGCCCCTGACTGTGGCTGCACTTTGCCTTTGCATAGAGAGTGGTCTACGAGGTCGCATCAGTCGTGCTCAGTGTGAAAGTACCTTACAAAGTGTCTCCAAGTGTATTTACAAGGTGTAATGTAGGGATTTATGCTCTGTACTCAAAGTGGTTCCTTTGTACAATATTTAAAGATCCTGAGATAAGTCAGAGGAAAACATAAATTACCCACAGTTTGCCATCTTTAACATATTTTACACACAAATCGTTACTTGTGTAAATTATATCTTTTTCCTCAAACTGTAATTTATAGAGTGGACTCTTGAATGTGTTATTTTATTTCAGGCTTTTGTATTTAAGAGGACAAGGTTGGCTGATTATTTGAGGAGAGAATCGTTTGTAGTATGAGATCTGTGTGTTACAGGTGTATGTCACAGACCCTAATGCTCCATTTTGGGGCATGTGGAAAATGTATTCAAAACTGGTATGTTGAAGACCTGTTTTAAAGTGATTTTTAAGATGTAGACATCAGGGCAATTGGCCAGATGAAATGTATTCAAACTGGTGTGTTTTAAGACTTGTTCTAAAAGTGATTTTTAAGCTGTGGTTGAATGAGATGTAGACTTCAGGGCAATTGGCTGATTAAGTGTGTTAATAACTCTCCTTTCACCTCTCTTTGCAGTGATGTTCCAACAATGCCGATAGTCGATAAACTCAAGGAGGCTCTTAAACCTGGCAGAAAGGACACGGGTGATGAGAGCGACCTCAACAAACTCTTGGCTTCCTCTGCCAAGAAGGTCCTTCTGCAGAAGATAGAGTTTGAGCCTGCCAGTAAGGGTTTCTCCTATCAGTTAGACAGCCTAAAGAACAAGTATGTGATTCTCAACCCCCGAAATGAAGGTGCTGTGGGACAGAAGGCAGCAGAGCCCGCCCAGATAAAGAGACAGGGTAAGCTGTGACCCTGAACTGAAAAAATAGCAAATATTGATGGTTATTATTAGAAGCACTTGTCTCAAAAGCTTCCTGTTCTGTGAGTTTCTTTGTTTTCTTTCACAAACTGGCTGTGCTTTTTCCTCAGTCTCAGAGAATGTGGTTGGGGGCCAGAGTGATGGGATCCCAGCCCCCCAGAAGATGCTCTTTCCAGGGAACAAGCTCACCCTTAAATGGGAGCGTGTGTACAGGGTGGGAGCCGGTCTCCACAACCTCGGGAACACCTGCTTCCTAAACTCCACAGTGCAGTGTCTCACCTACACACCGCCACTTGCCAACTACTTACTCTCCAAGGAGCACAGCCGTGCCTGTGAGTATCTGAAAAGTGCTCTTAAATGTTGCCAGACTGCAGCATTTACGCTCCCATTCATTTAACCTAACACAGCACACACCCACATGGTTTCAAGTGAGTGGAAATGACTCTGACCCTGCTACTGTAAGGCCTTTGTGCTCACACACATGTGACTGACTGTCATGGTGGAATGCAAATCCAAGCAGCTGAAGAAGTAAAAAGCAAAGACAACTGCTTCGGTTGAGCTCTTCGCTTTCACTCAGACACTCAGCAGCACAACAAAAGACTTGTGTAGTCAGAAACACCAGAGGTCCTTTAACTTTTGATCCAAACTGTAAAAAAAATTCAGGCACTTAGACTGTAAGTCCATCCTGAGTATGATTTGTTTATGCTGTTGATGAGGGTCTTTAGATCAGGAATGACACTGTTCCTGGATGGAAAATGTAGTAGCTAGTAACATGTATATTTATGAGATTTTTTAAAATCTGCGCTTTATTCAGGCCGGCATGCGTCTAGAGCTCAACTCTCTTAAGCATGGGTTTAACCAGAGCCCTGCAAGGGTTCAATTTTTCCAACCTGCTGCTGCCTTTACCCAAACGTACTAGAACTGCAGTCCAGTAACCTGACAGACCTGTTGGACTGTTGTCCGGCAGGTGATTGGACAATCATTCTTTTTTCTTTTTTAACCTTTATTTAACCTGGAAAAGAAACTCATTGAGATTAAAAATCTCTTTTACAAGAGTGTCCTGGCCAAGAATAGGCAGCAGCACAATTTACAAAGTTTCTTACATTCACAAACAGCATTACTCACAAATACACAAGACCTGTAAAACACTTAATGTACAAATAATAAAGACATTTGATGGGCTGGATTATTTAAGGAAGCAAGATCATCTGTCAACACATCTGCAGCCAGATGCCTCAGTATTTACATCATTTAACATTCTCTTAAAAGTGTCCAATGAGACCAGCTCATTCAGTTTCAGGTCTTTTTGGAGCTCATTCCAAGCAAAAGGAGCAGCAAATTTAAAGGCCTTTTTTCCCTGCTCAGTTCGGACCTTAGGAACAGACAACAAGAGGAAATCCTGAGACCGAAGATTATAAGACCCTGAAGTCCTTTGACTGATGAAGGTCAGAAGATATGAAGGGAGTAGACCTAAAATCGCCTTAAAAATGAGAATGTGCCAATGCATAAGTCTACGTGTAGACACTCACATTTATTACGATATTGCCAATTTTTGCAATCTTTAGTTAGCTTTTTTAACACCAGCGAAAAAGATGAACAATGATAATGCCTACAGACTATATCGGTGAAAATCGGGGCAAAACACATGTCACAGTCCGCTTTAGGAGTCCGTTATTTATTGAGAAATTTATTCAGAAATTTATTTTAACCAGCTGTTTATAATCTATCAATTTCTGCAGAAAACTCCTGACTGCATCACTACATTTTAAAGTGCATGCAAGGCATGCTAATAGTTCTTGTATAAACAGTTAGCAACAGTTTCTGATTACTAAGAAAATATTCAATTTTGCTATCAAGATGAAATTGAAAGGACTGTAGTTTTCAATGGTTAGTTAGCTTAGTTACCCAGCCATCATCATCACTGTAAATTTGAACCGGAAACATGAGCGCCTCTGCCGCCCTCACTGTCTTTTTTACTGACTTCCTCGTCTGACTGGGCTCCAGCAGTCTTTCCCGCTAACACCGCTACTTTTCATGGTGTTTTGTTTTGCTGAGCTTCCACCTTCCCAGACCTGTCCCTTGGCAGTCACCGCCAGGGCCAGGGAAGGCAAACATCGGCCTCATTATGTGCTGTAGGGGACTGTAATAAAAGAAACATGTCACCTGTCCACTATCTGCTGGTGAAAAATAGTAACACTTTTCAGCAGTATTTTAACAGCTATGGCCTGTTTTATCCAGAAATGTGCATTCCGCAATTTTGTGACTTCAGCACCTAAAGAGTTTGGGGGGTGGGGATATCGATTTTTGAATTAAAAAATCGATTTAAAAATTGTCAGACAAAAAATCGCGATACTTACGTGAATCTATTATTTCTCCCACTCCTACTGATTACAGACATTGAATCAGGCTGATCCTGCTGCACTGCAATGTTAGCAATTACTACATGCAAATTTTGTATTGTCAAATGAGACCCATCCAGGACAACACCATAGACCTGAGCACTACATACAACGGCAACACAATGATTTTTATCCAACAAAATTTCAAGCTCTGAACCTGTATTTGATGTTGTAAAGATTTCAGGTATAGAATCTATTTAAAAAAAACATAAGAAAGAAAATAGCAACAGCAATTAGCAACTGAACATATGAAAACAACGCGCAAGAACTTCAAGTTAGTTTTAAGAGATGCTCCACCTAAATCTGCATTTTTTTGAGGTGGATGATATGGACCATCGAACACTCTCAAATTCCCCTCTCCCTCTCTGACTCTTTCTTTCTTGCATGGCCATATGCAAATAAAACATAGACATAAGAATTAGGGGTGCATAATTCTGTTGAAATGATATCGGTATCCGCAGATAATTGCCTAAAAAGTAAATTGTCAGTAGGTATGAAAAATGTTGCTAAAATTCACAGCTAACTATTTGCTGTACATACTGGCCGTATTTATTGCATAAACTGGCTGTAATGTTGGCAAAATTTACAAATTTACTATAGTTGTTTACTTTAACATTAGAGAGCTGCTTTTACAAATCAAAAGTATACTTTATGAAAGAATGAAATGTTTTTCAAAATAAAATGCAATAATATCAAAGCATGTAAATAACGCACAGATCAATAGAAGTACATTTTCAGGACACTTCAACTTCCTTTTTGCAACATTAATTTTTATGTTTTTGTACTAAGAGTTAAAGATTAATCCTATATTATAACAACCTCTTTTGAAGAATGATTGTATGACTTTGCTTTCATTTTCTGAACCCTACTGATTCATTTTTCTCATTGTTGTGTTTTTTCCAGGTCACCAGTCAGGCTTCTGTATGATCTGTGTAATGCAGAATCACATCATCCAAGCTTTCGCCAACACAGGCAACGCCATCAAGCCCGTCTCCTTCATCAGAGACCTGAAAAGTAAGACCCCGCTCTCTTTATCTCTGTGTTCTTGTCCCTGAGCAGTCGGTGCTCACTGGCTCTAATGTGGTCAGCAGCCACAGACACCTGATGTTAGGGTGAAGACGGCCTCGGGCACCATGACGTAACACCGGCCACATGAGCCCCACGTGACCGCTGGCAGTGACTGCAGTCTGAAAGTGGAGCGAACAGACTGCAGGGTGTGAATGAAAACCATGTAGGGGGTAGGGGCGAGGCGTGAGCTACACCTTGACACGATGAGGCTGTATGCTGTAAGCCCACAAAAGCCCCCTCCTCCTTTTCTCCCCAGTCCCCTCCCCTACCTGCCTGCTGCCTCCTCATGTGCTGCTGCAATCATGTCTCCACCTCCTGCACCTCTTTCTCTGCCTCTCCCTCCCCCCTCCTTCCCCGTTGCCCTCTCTGTCTCCTTGTGACTGCGGGCTGAGAGGAAAGGCTTCAGCACAAAAATGTACTGTCCGTTTTCCCTCCTTTTTTAACCCAGGATGTAGAGATGTGCTGTCTTTATGGTCATTGTGGTAGAAATTAGCCCCCACAGCAAGAACAATGCGAGTGCGAACTGTGAAAGAGAGCCATCTGTGCCTTTTGCTCAGCACAAATCAAGCCTCTACAATCCAAACAGCCTGCCGCAGCTGATCTGAAATGACCCCAGGATCTCTTTCAGGTCTTACAATCCAAATAAAAACACAACCACTCCATCTTGTGCCCACGGTTTTTATAACTTCAAGCTGTTTTCTAGCTCGTCCCTGACAAGAAATGCCCTGAGCTGGACATAAAAGTGCGGTGTCTTATTCCACTTTCCCACTCAGAGTGACTCATTGCCATACAGGGATGCTCTGCCGGGAATGCTGTAATCATGGCCACAAAGCAATTAACCAGCTCATACTTTCCCCTTTTCCATTAGGACAGTAACAGCAGAAACAAAGGGTTTAAAGCCTCTTGATGGATGAACCTGCCTTAGCCACTCAGTGACTGTATGCTTTTTATTAAGTCATGATCTAAGTGCCGATTTAAGATACACAAGGTAATTTGACTCTTCATGAAAGGTATTCCTCAAACCTTGTAACAACTGCTGGTTATTTTCCGATATTTTACCTCCGCCAAAGTGGTTAAGTTTTCGCCAGCGTCTGTCTGTTTGTCGGGATGGATTTACATGAAAATTTTACCAGGGGTGTGGTTTGGTCCAAGGAATAAGTCAATACATTTTGGTGCTGATCCAATCCAGATTTAACCTGACAAGCCAGATGGACAGCTCCATATATATCTGCCACAGAAATATTTCACTAGTCCATCTGGGTAGGAGCCCTTTAAATTTGTTTTCAGGGGCAGAACATTTAAAAAAAACACAAGCTTGTGATTGGATAATGGTTTTGCTCGTCACATTCATCACAGACCAATCCACATCAAGCAGGGTTTCCTTCTATAATGTAGCAATGTTTTCATTGAATTTGTCTTTTTTTTTTCTTTTATATATACATTTTATTTTATTGTTTTGTTTATATTATACTATCGTCTTACTCTAAATTGTACCACACAGATGATTCATTTAACACTTATATGTGACATGAACCTCGTCAAAGGCAATCCCTACAAGTAAACTTCTGAGGAGGGCAGATTTTGCCAAGTTTTACTAAATATCTATGAGGACAATAGGCTAATCCGCATGTCCGTTCTCAACTTCCGGTTGCCGTCACGTCCGCATTCTACAGCTCCTGCCTCTCTTCCCTGATTGGGCCGTTAAGAATTCTGCCGCGTGAATTCATTGGACAACGGAGGCTTGCAAGACAGAGCTGCAGGATTTCAGAATCAGGCAGGTCTTTCTGCTCTGCAAGGCTAATCCAGATTAACGTCACACAAAAACATTTAAGTCTGTTATGGCAAATCCCATTCATTTATGGCATTATGGGAATTGTAGTTTATGTCCAAGCTGACTTCAATGTTTTTCAAGCCTATGTCACCACATTTCCCAGCTTGCCTTACAATGCCAGTGGAGTTCAACTAACACAACAGCCTGGCAGACCAGCGCGTGAAAAGTCACTACCGTAACTGAGCAGCTTGGCGAAGGCTCGCGCTCTTGTTGTGTTTTTTTCATTAATGTGCTGTGTACATGCCTAAAATAAAGCTGCGCTGTAAAACAAACTCAAAATAAGGTCTTGATAAAATACATGCCGATGACAATGATAATCTGTGGTGTTATATTGGAAATGTCACAGCAGGATTAATATTGTAACTGACAGTCACTGTTTTTCTAGAAGTGCAGTCAGCTGGGTCTACACTCCAACCTGGGTGGCTGGCATGCAGTCCTAAAAAGGTTGCCACTCTGCAAAAATAAGAAGAGGGCGAAGTCTGCATGTTGGTTATTCCCTCGAACCACAGACACTTTGTTTAGGTTGCTGGGGATACCAGTGAAATTGGAAAAGGGGGTAAATCAGCTAAAGTGGAGCTGAGTGAAACAAATGTGATGGTGGTCGTGAACTTGAACTCACCCAAGCGAGGATATTGTTGATTTTAGAAAATAGTAGTTACACTTTGTTTTGGAAAGTGCAAAAGCAAGAGTCAGATGGAGCAAATGATGTCTGGGGTTGGTGCAAACTAGATCAGACAAAACAAATCTCTTACCACCCGAAACAACATCCCATTGACTGTACTGAGAAAATAAGAGCCCATGATGTTGCCAAGATTTCACACACCCTGAATATTTGGGTCAAAAAAGTAGCTCATCTGTTCTCAGCAGCACCAGCATTAGCAGTGCTTCTGGAGTGATGCTGAAACAACAATCAGTCCTGTCATCATTTGTGAACAGTATCGCATATGAAAAACATTCGAAGAAGAGCGAGACCATAACGAGCGCTGTCTCTGGTTGCATTGCTAGCCTTAGCTCTCGAACTCTTTTAGCCATAATAGTGTCTAAGTGTCTTTAGGTATTTATTAATGAAAAACTCAAGCAGCCACTTCGACATGATTGCATTGTTAATGAGGGAAGGAGGAGGGGGAGAGACAATGAAGCGTGCATTATCCCCAGACTTAGTGACCCCCCTCGGAGCATTTTCCCAAGAGATATATTCCTTTTTATTCCCAGCCAAAAAAGTTTACCTAAGCTGTCGACCTTTACCATGATATTCTGCGTTTATGCTGCATTTGGCTTATAAATTAAAAATTATGTGAATTTGCCTACGATTCTGGGATTATGGATTTTATATGGTCCTGCAACAGATTACATTGTTACAAGATCAACTAATCATTTTATATTAAGTTTTTCAGGGAAACTCTAGCTGGTCTTTTGTTATGGTGAGCTATGTTTGTGTGCACATCAATCAGTCAATGAAAGCACTTGTAAAGCACTTTTCGAACAAAATATAGTTGCACAAAGAGCTTTACTATAAAGAAATAGAAAATATAATAAATATAGATAAAAAAGTAAAAAGTAGACAATTAAAAACAACTAAAATACCAGACCCCACCCACTCTTGTGATCCACATACATCACACACACACTCACTTACCCACACAAAGTCAAGTCAAGTTTATTTATATAGCCCTTTTCCTACAACATATGTAACTCAAAGTGCAGAAAAAACATTAAGGGGAGATTCTAGCAGAAAACAGAATTAGAGGACTGAGGAAATCTTAAATTAACAATGAGGATTCACAGGAGCTAATGCTGAATTCCATTAACCTCAGAACTGGGAAGAGGGAACTGGGAGTGACGTCATCTCCGACTTATCAACATTCCAGTTACAAAGTCGGAAAAAACATGCTGATCTACCAGGCTATTGTTAGCCGTTGTTAGCACGCCCTACGTTGTTGTTCATAAATACCACTTGAAGAATCTAAATATCACTTAGGCAGCATTTTTGTCAATATAAGTCGAACAATACAATGTGTACGGCTGATTTAGTGCGACACACCCTTACCAGAAGTGCAAATAAATGGATTATTGCAGGAGCTTAATAACTGTTTACACTTGGGAAAGCCATCTTTGATTGTCAACTCGGGGGGTGGCGAGGTTCCCCCGAGTTCCCAGTAGGAAATTCAACCTCAGGGGGCTTTTCAGATGAAGTTTCCTACTCTGAACTCAAAATTCCGATTTCCGACTACAACCGGAACACACCATAAGACTATAATGACAAACATGATGAGAAATAAGATGGGAATACTACAGGGAAAGAAAACACAGACTTTAAAATTATAACATGGTGAAGTGAGATAGCTAAACACTACATGTGTAATAAATCAAGCACAAGATTTAGTTTACTATAATGAGTATTAACTTGTGCTTCAATAAACCTTGGCCAGGTGTTTCTATGTTTGTTGGTTTCTCATTTACAGTGTTTTCTCTTGTTTACTACATGATTTTAGTTTCTATGGTTGTAGTTTCTGTGTTGTTCGCACACTGCCTTTTTAAATTAAACAATATTAGCACAGAGATGGTTAATATTTCAAAAGCACTCAACATGCTGTTTTTATGTCTTTTGCAGAAATAGCCCGACACTTTCGATTTGGAAGCCAGGAGGATGCCCATGAATTCTTGCGGTATACCATAGATGCCATGCAGAAAGCTTGTTTGAATGGCTATCCTAAGTAGGTTTTAATTATTAATATATACGTTCTTAAAACCACCTACCTGTTTTTTTTTTAAAAGCGTTCTACTAAATGTCTTTTTCCTTTTTTTGTGTTCATAGGCTCGACAGGCAGACCCAGGCCACAACGCTGGTTCATCAGATCTTTGGAGGTTACCTCAGGTCAAGAGGTATTGATTTTTCCTCAGAGTGATATATAGAGAAGATATTGTTGACTGCATTGTACACTGCAGGTCTAAGTGAACTAAATCTTTTGTTTCTGTATATTGTATCAAGTTTGTCTCCTGGTAACTTGAACAGCTGAAGTTTGGGGAATTATTGTTTGTAAATCAAATGTATGACACTTGAATATCAAGATCTAACGAAATGGATGTATCAGTCTGATGTCAACAGTTTTTGATGTAGAAAAATAGGCGGAATGTAAAAAGTAGATCTGTGAAAAATTAACAATTTATCACGTAGGCCTGTGAAAGTAGTCTTGCAGATTTGTGCACTTCAGACTCATTTCCTCTTCTGTGGTTTTTGATTTGCTTTTATTGATCTGTTATGTAGCAGAGTTACAGATACTAACATCGACAATTTATGTTAAAAGCTGGAAGAGCTTGATGTAGTGCAGCTGTGGTGACTCTGTGCATTTTCACTTTTCCATAGATAAGAGGCTCAGAGATGACATAACTAACAGGGTTTTTAGTAACTATCATAAGATATTTTTGTGCCCACACTTATGACAAAAACAAATTGTGGTGCTCATGATTTTTATTTTCAAACTCCTTAGGTTACAAACAGATTTTAATCTGATACCTTGAGCTTGCAAATTTCCTGTTGTACAAGGATTATGTTTCATGTGATGATTAAGTTTGAGGCCCAGTGCTCACACTTCCCAAGTCAAATTGATCCCTTGGAAAAAAAAAACAGTTCCCACCCCTGGACTGAATGTTTGTTTGTTCTAGCAAAGATTTTTTTACTTTATCTGTCAAAAAATACTAAATGTCCCTGCCTACCTGCAATAGTAACCTAAAGTATCCAGTAGTTCATTTTAAATGAGGACTTGGTATAAGGTAAAATAATAAAAAAAACATATATCAGTAATAGAAGCAGACAGAACTTAGCACTGCAACAATTAAGGATGCATGTTCTTGTTGGCACAACATCAGTAGTAATGGCTTAGAGAGTAGATTATCAATTTCTGCCGCTTCATTAGCTTTTCATATCTGCCATATACATACTGTATGTTGGCTTTTATGTGAGAAAAGAGAGAATAAGAGAAGGACCTGTCTTTCTTGTTTAACATCTGCACAATGAGAGGAATTGGCCAGTTTTTCATTAAAGAGGACACTCAGTACTTGTGATCAAAAGCACCAGCATTTAGATTGATATTTGTGATAAGTTTAAAAATATTGATTTATCATATATGATGAAAAATCCAATATTTCTCATCCCTGATTCTGCATTTTCTTTTATGAGTAAATAATTAAGATCACCCTGCTATTATGTTAAAAACCTTTGTTAACATGAGTTTACAAGATGGGCCGAGTTTCACAAAAACAAAAAATTAACAAGTTATTGTAGGAGTTAAAAATCTCTCTCTCTCTCTCTCTCTCTCTCTCTCTCTCTCTCTCTCTCTCTCTCTCTCTCTCTCTCTCTCTCTCCCTATGTGTATATATATGTATATATATATATATATATATATATATATATATATATACATTAGGCCTTTGCTCAAAATATCGATACGGCAAAATATCGTATTGCACTCCTTTGGGATACGTGTATCGATACGGATTCTACAGAATCGATATGGCCTAAATATTTTAACAGTTGTTGTAAATACACTTTGGGTAATGTTAACAGTGGCACAGTTCAGGGTTGCAAAAGTATTCATACCCATGACCAAAACTCAATTTCTCAGCACAGAACTAAGGAAACGTGTGTTTCACCTGTTTGCATGAAAGAAAATCGCACAAACACAACAATCCATCACTGTTTTTGTTCATAAGCACTCTTTACTATAGATGGATTGCATAAGTCTGCATTTCATTGTTGCAAAAGTATTCACACCCTTGCACTGAAGTTGTTGTTTTTAGTTGAAAATGACTGCACACCACAAACTATTGCATCACAGTGTCCCAAGCCTGCATTTAATCACCTGTTACTCATAAAGGCTTGATTACCCCTTATAAATTGTGCCCAGTAGTCACCTGTCCACAGTCATCCCATGCTTGTCAGCAGACAACAATCATGAAGTCCAAGGAGCTGTCAGAAGATCTCAGAAAGAAAGTTCTAGAGAAGCATAGAGATGGACAAAGCTATGCAGCCATCGCAAGTTCACTCAATGTGCCAAAAAGTACTGTTGCATCACAGGTCCAGAAGTCGAAGCGCCATGGTACCACTGTGAACCTCCGAAGAACAGGGCGTCCCTCCAAGATCACGGCAAAAGGCAAGAGGAAACTGCTCAGGGAAGCCAGAGCAAACCCCTTTGTAACTCTTGAACACCTGAAGAAGTCTCTCCACGTTGCTGGGACTAATGTACATAAGTCCACAATATCTCGCACTTTACACAAGGAAGGTCTCTATGGGCATGTTGCAAAGAAGAAGCCATACCTGAAGAAACAACATCTTAAGGCTTGTTTGTAGTATGCTACCACACATCCCGAAAGACACTCCAGTGATGTGGGAGAGTGATCTGGTCAGATGAAACAAAAATGGAACTTTTTGGCCTGAACACCAAGAAGTTTGTTTGGCGCAAAGCCAACACAGCTGAAGATCTGGCTCATACCATCCCTACTGTGAAACATGGAGGTGGGAACATAATGCTATGGGGCTGTTTCTCTTCCTCTGGTCCTGGTGAGCTTGTCCGTGTACAAGGGACTATGGATAATGTGAAATACATTGACATCCTGGAGAAGAACCTCTTCAGGTCTGCAAAAAGCCTGAACCTTGGGAGGAGGTTAACCTTTCAGCAGGATAATGATCCAAAACATGCAGCTCGAGTGATACAAGAATGGCTCAGGAAGAAGAAAGTGAAGGTTCTAGACTGGCCAAGTCAAAGCCCAGATCTCAACCCAATAGAAAACCTGTGGTGGGATCTGAAGATTGCCGTCCACTGGAGATCACCAAGGAACCTGACTCAGCTGGAGTGGTATTGCAAAGAGGAGTGGGCGAAATTGTTCAAACAACATTGCGCAAAAGTCATTGCTGACTATCCAAAGTGATTGGAAGCTGTTATTGCTGCCAAAGGAGCTGCAACCAAGTACTGACTATGACCTGATGACTAGGTGTGAATACTTTTGCAACAATGAAATGCAAACTTATGCAATCTATCTATATTAAAGAGTGCTTATGAACAAAAACAGTGATGGATTGTTGTGTTTGTGCTATTTCCTTTCATGCAAACAAGTGAAACACACTTTTCATTTGTTCTGTGCAGAGAAATTAAGTTTTGGTCATGGGTATGAATACTTTTGCAACCCACTGTAATGAAGCATATGTTCTAAATTTGAACTTAGGTCTACCATCTTTGAGGACCTGAATTTATGTCTCTCAAGATGTAGAACCACTTAAAACTCATCCTTGTTTTTTTTTCTTCTTACAAGAAAAAACTAAACTTGTCAAGAATTTTGCTTAAAGCATAGTCAATGTTCACAATTTATGTGTATCGGGATACGTATCGTAGCGTGAAGTTGCTGGAAATACCCAGCCCTAATATCTATCTATCTATCTGTCTATCTATCTGTCTGTCTGTCTGTATGTCTGTCTGTCTGTCTGTCTGTCTGTATGTCCATGCACAGCCACAGAGATGCTCAGCAGAAATCAGTTTCTCCCATAGAAACAAAAAATATTTAATGAAAAATTGACCATGAATATTTTTAGGAATTTAGCAAAAAGAAAAAAAAGTGACTCAGTAATTTTAAGGTTTATAGACCACCTTTTAGTAGACTCTGATTGTTCTTTAATTGTGTTTTTCAGTGAAATGCTCGATTTGTAAAAGTGTGTCGGACACGTATGACCCTTACCTGGACATTGCTGTGGAGATTCGGGTACGTAACACATTATATTGTTTATCACCATGCAAACAAGGAGAATATACTATGTGATCCAAATATATTTCAGCCCTGCTATAGCATTTAAGTACTCTATTGTTCTGTTATTTCTCAGCAAGCAGCAAACATCGTCCGAGCA
The DNA here is from genome assembly GCA_036419115.1 of Scarus forsteni. Taxonomy (NCBI): domain Eukaryota; kingdom Metazoa; phylum Chordata; class Actinopteri; order Labriformes; family Labridae; genus Scarus; species Scarus forsteni. The sequence continues at coordinate 16,768,265 of JAZDUH010000342.1, forward strand.
CTGGAACTGTTTGTGAAACCTGATGTTCTGAGTGGAGAGAACGCCTACATGTGCGCCAAGTGAGTGCAATTGATCCAGGCTGATAACATCCTCAGACTTTAAGTGGCTCTGCAGGCCATGCTGATAGATTTTTTTTATTTCTCCCCGGTTATCCTTACTCACATTAGCGGTCTCTTTCAGTGACCTTTCATGACTCTTCCCTTTTTCCGCTCCAGGTGCAAAAAGAAAGTGCCAGCTACCAAGCGCTTCACAGTCCATCGAACATCTAATGTACTGACCCTCTCACTGAAGAGGTTTGCCAACTTCAGCGGAGGGAAGATAACAAAGGTGAGCACAGATACCTTCCTCTGTTGACCTTGTGGAAGAGCTGTGTAATTTTTCATTGATCTGATATTTCAATCTTTCTGGGGTTTTTTTTGTCAGGATGTTGGTTATCCAGAATTTCTGAACATCCGCCCGTACATGTCTCAGAGCTCAGGAGATCCAGTTATGTACGGCCTCTATGCCGTCCTCGTGCACTCTGGCTACAGCTGTCATGCCGGCCATTACTACTGCTATGTCAAGGTGAGATCAGAGTGGTAGGTCCTGCTGTAGAATCTGAGAGAGAAAAAGGAAGGTGGATGATACACATCCATTTTTAAAGGGCTGCAGTCAGCCAAAGCAAAACCTGGTCAACTGAAAAAAAGCCCACTCATCAGTCAACCAGTTAGACATCTATGTGAATTCAAAGTGTCAGGATTAAAGCAGATTTCAAAAGTGTTAAACAGTATGTGATTTTATTTTATTTAGATATAAGGTCATTGAGGTTATCAATGTCCCTTCAGTGTACTTTAATGTGCATGATAAAGTCTGTGGTATCAGGGCTTCTTCCTCTCCTCCTGTTTACAGCCCCAGTAGCTGCCTGACGCAGCTCATCCCCCCTACTGTATCAGTTTAAACTCCTACCATTGTCTTTTCAGCAGTTCCAGCCCATTACAGAGCGTAGACTGTGGACAGAATGCAAAGACTGAAAACATGGCACTTAGAACGCCCGCACTGCTCACCACTACTTTATATTATAATTTTGTAGTGGAGTGTAATATTGAATTCATTTCAGTTGCTAAATCTAACAAAAAGGTTTGACTTTAAATCTGTGAACCTGTCAATCTACAATGACACATCAAGCTTTGTGTAAAGATTGCCCCTCAGATATTATGAGTCCGCACTGAATGAAAACTTGTTTGTTTAAGGACTCAGATTTGCAAGATTTTAGCCTTTTCTCTGCCCTTGCTCAAATTTATTAATATCTGTGTTGATTTGAACATACACAAGGGGCAGAATGATGCAAAAAAACGACTTGTTTATGTTAACAAATAAGAACATGGCTCGCAGATTTGTGACTTGTATTCTAAGTTGATAATATTTCAAGTCTAAAAGCTCTCAGTGTTGCACCACAGAACATTCGTGGCTATTACAGTTAAGACAGTTTTCAGGGCGTAATGCATCTAAATAAATATCTTTTCACTCACTTAAGACTATCTGTTTTGAGAGCGACTGTAGCTTTTATATTTTATTTAAAGGAACACAGGCTCTATAGGCACCAAGGTAATGGGTGACATCAGAAAGACTTTTGATTGTAAACAGCTGAAATAAACAAGAAAAATGTCCGTTTTCAAACAGCTAATGAATGGCAGCATGATTTACTTTTAGTCACATGCCTTCCATGTGAGCAAAGTCAAAAGTGACCACTTATTTAGTTTGTTAATTATTTGTTCAACCTGAAACAAAAAAATAAGAAAACTCTTATGCTTTCGGGTCTTCTCCTTCCCCTTTTTTACAGAGGTTGGTATCCAGCCTGGTTCATTACAGCTCCCACTTCATGCAAAACCGACCAGTTAAATATTTAAATCAAACTATGTCCTGCGATCAATTTTTCCATATTGTATTTTTAGTCTGAGAGCTGGAAACCAAATGATGAAAGACATTTTTTTTCAGATTCAAAAACAAATGACGAAACCAGTCACCTTGTCATTATTGACTGTCAATTGAAAATGGAAGAATGATAGTTACACAGATTGCGATGTATAAACCATGAATTGTTCAGCCCGACTATACACCCATTTTTGGACATGCGCACACTTGATAACAGAAGGTTGCCCCCTGAACAAAACACAGCATTTCTAAATACTCAAAGGGGCTTACACATAATGTTTGAATGAATGTCGTGGGAAAAACACTCAACTGGTGAGTGCTACGTTCTTTTTTTTTAATGCATGTTGATCTACATTATGTAGTTTGGGCCCATCTTTATCACCCCTTTCTTAAACTCCACACAAATACAACTCCCTGTATACCTCCATATGCTTAGACAGTCATAAATGTTTTTGCTGGTCTTAAATCTTCTTCCAAGGTCCAAAGCTCCACCTTTTGTTCAGTTTTAGTATTACAGGTGGAAACATAGTTTGTGTGAAAGAGGGTGTCTCATATGCAAAAACTTTCATGGTAATTCCTCTTTGAGAAAGGCCTTAAACAAAACTTACTATGTTGATTTAGTATATTGTTGTGCTGTAGTTTTAATTCATCTTAAGCATTACATACTGTATATGGATTACAGGCTAGATATTGTTTAGAATAGAGCCAAAAATCCTTTCAAACTACTATTGCAATGAAGTGATCATTCTAACCTTTTTGAAACACTGATTAGAATTATAGTCATTTGCCTTTTGTCCTTTGTGGTAACAGATATTCACTCTGTCTGGGAAATTAGCCAACATTGTGTCAAACAAATGATCTGTTGAGCCACTTTATTTTGTTTATCTCCTAGTAAATAAGGATAATCTAATATATTTGGCAATTACTGCTGAGTGTTTGTCACTATGGATGTCTTGTTGCCTCCTGCCTCACTTGAAAGTGTTCTTCTGCTCCTGTTTTCTTTTCAGGCGAGCAATGGCCAGTGGTATCAAATGAATGATTCAATGGTGCACTCCAGTAACATCAAAGTGGTGTTGAACCAACAGGCCTATGTGCTTTTCTACCTGAGGTAAGAAACTGTGTGAGACATCTGCAGAGGTGTTATTTCTCCTAGATGTGGAATGAAATTTAATAAGCTATATGTTCTTATAAATTAGGATCCCTGAAACAAAGAAGAATGCAGATGGGCAGACGACTAAGCAGGGAGTGTTGCACCCTGGGAAGAACAGTGCGTCGTCTGAGCAGATAAAGAGGGCTAACTTGAACGGACCGTTATCGTCCCCGCAGGTCACAAAGGTATAAGAGAAGACTCTTGATTTAGGGCTGTCACTTCTTACAAAAATGACCAGATTGGTTTTCAAGTATACATGGTAATAACTGAAGATATTCAACTCAATATTCATCTTATTTTCCCAGATTCCGTGAGGAAGCTTTTATAAAGTGATTAATAAATTACTATCTAATCTAATTTAATCAAACTCCCTCTGCCAGCCCAGTGGGCACAAGGCATTTCCATTAGATCATTTCAATATTTACCACTCCCAAGGCCACTCCAGTGGGCTGCATGTGCTTGCATTTAAATCTTCCTATCTTGTCCACGAAGGCCTTTTCCTCACCTCTGGTTGGAGGCCAGCAAGGAGTATGAGGTTGCACGAGGTTGAACTCTCATACCCGTCAAGTTTTGGATTTGAAAATAAGGGAAATTTTCCAGCGCTGTGAGCTGACCCACCGGCGCAACCAAGCTCCAATACCCCTTACATTTTAAGACAGGAGTAGGGATGGGAATTGAGACGATTTTATCAATACCAATGCTGTTAACGATCCTGCTAATCAATCCAATTCTTTAACGATTCCCTTATCAATTCCAGCAAATTTTGCATGTCTGCAAATGGTCTCACTTTCAGTGGCAACAATGCCAAACATACATCACAGTATAGATAACTCCGTGTGCAAGTTGCTGGTGTTTCCACTCACTAAAGGTTGTGTAGTAGGTGTAATTAAAATTAAACCACAACTCCGACACTTCTGAACCCTATCAATTGAATGGAATTGATAAGGGAGTTGATAAGCAAAAAGATCAATGATATCGATTCTTTGATGGAGCTGTTAACGATTCTCAACTGGAATTGGTTTTCGATTCCCATCCCTAGACAGGAGCACAACATATCTAAAAACAACTTGTCAACAGCTTACTAATTAGTTAGGTGATCAGAATCTGATAGGCCTACCTCTGTTGACATTGAAATGCTGTGAACATTCCTACGTTAGGAAAGGAAATTTGCTGTCCCATTTTTCGAGATATTTACAGGACTTCTTTGTTTTTTTGGCAGGAATGCCTCTCCCTCCTCACATCCATCCGTCTCCCTCCTCTGATGTCCCGGGTTTGTTCCCGCTGATGGCACTAACCTCGCGACAGCTGCCACCCAGGCTACTGCAGGTGGCATTTCTCGCGAGGCTAGTGACAGTGCTCAGGAGCAGAGGAGTGTTTTTTTTAATACGGGAGAATTACGAGAAAACGGAAGACTTGACAGCTATGAACTCTTGACATAGTGTTGCTGCAGTGCATGGCTGGAAGGCCAACAAATGAGTCTGGGAATTTGTTGTAGATGAGGAGGGAGCCAGCTGCTTTTCACATAATCAACACACATCCTGGTCAATGTTTATTATTTTGTCATTGGTGGAATGAAGTCCACCATGCTTCCGGGGAGTGGCTTTGCCTGCCCTTCTGGATTTCCGAATTCTGAGTGGGAAATTTCAACTGGAATGCCCCCTGAAGTTGGAATTTGTAGCTGAAACGCTGATAACTCAGAGATGATGCTATTCCCACTTCCATCTTCTCAGTTCTGATGTAAATGGAGCGCAGCAATACTTGCTGTTCAGGTCAGGAGAGCAACTGGCAGTGGGGGTTGCACTGAGAGCGCCCGGTTCACTGCTCCAGGTGCAGAGCTGTATGTTTTATATTCAAATGTATATTTACCACTAGCAACAGATTTTAATCCTCATTCTCAAACAGATATATTGAGTATAAGGTGACAGCTCTGTCCTGGATATGTATGTCCTAGCTTTATGAGTTTTCTAATTCAAGTTATTAATGCAATCCTCCTCTTTTCAGAAACTTGAACCTGCACAACTACGCAAGATCCAGTCCATGGACGGCGGTTTAGGCTTACCGGTATCCAGAAACGGGATGAACTCTCAGCCACCGCCCAGAATCTCCAACTGGACGTCATCATCCTCCAACGGTCCGTCCAAGCTGCCAAGTGGACCCTCAGTTATCGAGGAGCCTTTCAAGAAGCTGAAGAAGCCCGCTCCTCAGAGCCAAGCGCCATCCCGCAGCAGTACCCCCACCCCCTCCAACAACGGGGCGAGCAGGACGGAGGGCGACAAAAAGCAGGGCGGCGAGGGGAGAGGCCTGGCAGCGTCTACCTCAATCAAGTCTTTGTCGGACTCCTCCTCAGCCGACACCGTCGACTCTAAGGTAAAATTTGCACTGAAGATGCTTAATCCAAAATCAAAATGAAAATGATTGGGTAACATTATTTGTTTATAATTCACTTGGATAGGAGTCCAAAAGAAGAATTTGAGCAAAAAGGAGCAATGCTTCTGCAATACAGTGTATTTTAAAATGGACTATATGATAAAGGTGTAACGCAACCATCCAAATTGTACCTTGTTTTTTGGGTCAGAGTTCTTAGTCCAAATGAGTTCAGCCTATAGAGCCCTAGTCATTGGATTTTATTTTCTTCTTCTGAGGCATTTAATGCATACTTTATTGAAACAGCAAGGACTTTGAATAGGAAAAAGCTAAAATGTTATAATCATCTTATATTTCAAAGTAAAGCAAAAGCTCAGTGCACAAAAGCGTAACTGCAGCCTTTGATTGCCCCTCTCTCACCCAGGACTCTGTAGGTCCCAAAAGTGCACCAGTAGGAGAGACCCCCTCCACCCCCCGAAAAGGCTCGAACAGTGTTTCATCTCCAGCCAAGAGTGTGGAGCGCTCTCAGAGTACAGAGGAGCAAAAAACAGCCAAAATAAAGCCCCCCGCCCTCAACAACATCACGTCTGAAGCCACCAGCACCATGTCACCTCCGCCTGCCAAGAAGCTGGCTCTGTCAGCCAAAAAGGTAAACATCACACACTTCCACAGCGAGAGCACCACCTTCTGTGTTCGTAAGATACTGTGATTATTCCAAAATGTCAATAAGTTGTTGTGTTTCTAAAGGGCTGGATGATAATGACCAAAAATAATGTTAAGATTTTTTCTTTAAAAATGGTTGTACAATACTACAACCGTTGACTCTGACATACTGAATTTTGTTTATACCATGGCAACAAAGGTTGTAGTCTCAGACTTATTTTCTTTTCTTTTTGTTAAATATCAAAACAACTGAAGACAAACTCGAAACCTACATTGTGCCAAAACAGCAGCATCATTTCAGCAGATTGAGGTTGCTAAATGTTTCTATGTTTCTTAAAGCAACAGTTCAAAAAGGACAAATGCAATCTTGATGATCTGCCCTCAAAGTTAAATAATAAGAGCAAGCATGACTAAAATGCAAAAAAATATGCTGGAAACCACTGAAAGAGGTTGAAACTCATGAGAAGCACGAGAAACCCTCTCCTTTTGCTTTTTTCGCACATTTTTTTCCAAATGTTGTCAACTCGCACAGTTTGAAGGAGTTTGCCAGCTATTCTATATCTTTAGAAATTGTAAATGAAAAGTGATGGTTCATATTGGATTTGAGATCCAAAGTTGAATTTTTTGCTGCTTTCTTTTCAGGTATAATTATGATATCTAGATATTTTTAGTAAAATCATTATGACGCATCTGTATGTTCTGCTTACTCCACTCAAGCATGAGATTGTGACCACAAAGTCAAGTCAATGACACTGGTTATCTCTTCATTATGGCTCCTGTTAGTGGGTGGGATATGCTTGGCATAACGTGAACATTTTGTCCTCAAAGTTGATCTGTTGGAAGCAGAAAAAAATTGACAAACTGAAAAAGACAAAGTGATATGATTTATCGACTGGGTCGAGCATCTCACAAACTGCTGTGGGAGACGTTTTTACTGGAAGGAAAGTAATACACCTTAGCCTAAATAAACCTTTGATAATAATTACATCAGTTTTCAACAGACGTCAAGTTATCTTACCATGCCAGAACAAATCTCCATATGTAGAGAGTCTTTTTGCCATTATTTTTGGTGACTCAGATTATCAACGGTTAAAACAAAGTGGACAGACTCTTTTTTTTTTTTTTTTGTAACAGTTGAATCCTATAATGACATCAGAGGAAACCATAAGGTATACACATTTCTTGAAGCATTCTATTGCACTTTGCTGTCCTGTCCAAGTAAGGACTGATGTTACGGCAAGTTTAGAAAGTATGTGAGTATCTGCTGGCTCTCAGTGGGATGTCTGATGTTTACATTGTTGTGGATATATTTACAGTTTTGAACTTCCTCATAATTATGAAGCAAAACCGCTGAAAGTGTTAGTGAAAACCCAATGTAAGAGACATTTCTTCTTAACTGTCCATCTTTAATATTTGTTGCTTGGCTGAACTTTTTACATTTTCACAGTTAACACAGTGTCCTTGAGAAAGTAACACTTTGCCGGGGAAAAGGACATTAAACCCAAATGTGGGTTTTATAAACACATCAAACATCTACATACTGACTGTGAACCTTAGCTTTACAGCAATAAAAGCACTAATTCTTACTAAAATTCTCATTTTCTGAATAATATAAATCCCAACAGACACACCACTTTTCCTGGCAAACATAAATGGCAGTGTTTTGCTTTAAGGAGTGTTGCCGGTGAGATTGATGCAAAGAAAAGTTTTTCAATCCCTACTCTGAAATCTTTTGCACAGTAATACTCTACCCTTTGTGAAGTAATCTAAGCATCCTCTTATCTATTTTCATGTATTTACATTGTTCTCTTTCCACCAGTATGCCTTTGCATCTGCTGTAAAGTAACTGTGATGTCAACTCCAAAGTGGTCTACATATCACCCAGCCCTAATACTCAGACAGGTTTTATGTTATTTTCTAGTTTTCTTTCATGCTATTTATATAACGTGTTTTTTTTTCTCCAGCGTTTGTGTCTAATCAGCCACATGTTAGCACTTGTTCAGAGTTTGTCTTCTTTTCCTTTAGTTTGTCCTTTTTTTCTAACCATTTCTAATTCTTCTCTGCCACACCCTTTCCTCTTTTTTTTCCTCCCTCCATCTTTTCCTGCTGTCCCTTGTTTGAAATCCTCCTCCTTCCTTATTTTTGTCGCATCATGGCTATTTTTTTTAGACCACCAAGTTTTTATTTATGTCGATAACTGCAGGCTCGCAGCAAGAATCCGAGCAGCATTGATGCTCCGCCCCCTTCGCCACGCCAGCTGTCCAGTGACCCCACGCATCAAAATCAACATAACCCCTTCACCGTGGCCTCGCCTACTCACAATCACAGGTATGAGAACTGGGCTGCTTTTGCCAAAAAACATTTAACAGTTACTTAAGTGAAGTATCTGATAGAAGCTTGAGTTACTTCAATGGAGCACCTTCACACTCGTATGTTACAGAAGACAGTAGCTCTGAATAGACTCCTTATGACCCTGACATAAATTTACTTTATTAATTTTGCTGCTTCCCCTAAATTACTGTCTACAAGTGACAGCTGATAATAATCCTGCTATGCTTGTCGCTCTTAACTATTAACAGTTATGACGCATTCTTTACCTCAGAGCTCAGATGTTGGAGCTGGTGATTACTCCAATCAGGCATAATGTGACAGAATAACACTGATTGTCTCTTCATCATGGCTCCTGTTAGAGGTTGGAGGGTATATTTGGTAGCAAGTGAACATTTTGTCCTCAAAGTTGATGTGCGAAGCAGGAAACAGTCACGCATAAGGATTTGAGCGAGTTTGATAAGGTCCAAAGTGTGATGGCTAGACGACTGTACACTGTAGCTCTTGATGGGTGTTCCCGGTTTGAAGTGGTCAGTATCTTTCTAAAGTGAGCCAAGGCAGGAACAGTGGTGAACAGCAGCAGGGTCACGGGTGGTCAAGTCTCACTGGTGCACATGGGACATAGACACGTGGACAAAATTGTTGGTACCCTTCCATTAAAGAAAGAAAAACACACAATGGTCACTGGAATAACTTGAAACTGACAAAAGTAATAATAAATAAAAATTTACTAATAATCAACCAATGAATATCAGACGACTGTAGCCAACCTCCCTGGACGTGGCTGCAGGAGGAAAACTGATGACAAACTGAAGAGATGGATAATACGAATGGAAACCAAAGAGCCACTGCGTAACCCTACCGCTGAGATAAACTGAAACAAACCACTGGCTTAGCTTTGATGATCAAAGTTGCTTGTTAATCTGTATATCTATATTGAACTAACTATATGACCTTTAGTGTGTCATCTTAGCAGAGGTCTGTGAACACCACTGAAGTGAAGCTCTGACATAGACTTTGCTGTTTAAAAGGGCACTTATTGTGTCCTGGGGTCTTAAGTGCATCAAGCTTTGAGCTAACATTACTATCTCAGCTTTTCTGTGATTGTCACAGGATTTCAACATGCTTGGTTTTGCAGGTGTGAAATATGAAAACTCAAGCCCTACAACATCCCCACCATGATCAGTGGCTGCAGACACTCTTGTCCTCCAGCCCTCCATGCTAGTTACTGCAAAACTTCAAGATTAATTAAAAATGGAAAAAAAAAACTCAACTGAAAAATATCAATAGAAGTAAAAGCGATTTTGTAGTCTCAGTGGGACTTTCTGGTTAAATAAGGTTAAATACAAAGTATAATTAGTGGCTCAATGATGATATTTGGTCAGTTTGCTCCTGTATACAAGTGTTAACATGCCCAGTCTATATTCAGTCCTGGAGAGTTAGTGAGCTCACATAATTGGAGAGACCACCACTGTCATTACAAAAAGCTGATAACTTTGTGCTAGCCAGCTCTGGCTAACAAGTAGTTAGTATCTGGGTGATTGCTTTGCCTCCAGCCAAACACAACCCACCAACAAAAGTGTAATATGTCTACAAACACGAAAAGGGTCTAAGGATTCTATTCTCATGAAAGATGAAAAGGCTGATATCACAAACTAAATCCAACATGGAGAACGCACTGCTAAACAGCCTGTAAACACTCTGGTCATCCTCCTGGTCACCCATCTTCAAAATAATACGTCATGACAACCAGTCTAAACGAAGGGTTCTTTCAGCTGGTTTGACTAGAGTTTAAGATCTGAGTGATGACTTAAACCTTCTTTGAAATATCTTAGCGGGTGCAGCATCTTAAACATTAGTGGGACTTGTGTTAGCAAACTTATAGCAGATGTTTTCTTTCTTTACTTCACAGAGCTGGTCCATTCCATTGCCCTAAAGTCCAGTCATTATCGCAGCCTCTCACCAAGCAGAGCCCTCAGAAACAGTCCCTTCTCTCCACATTGCAAAAAACAAACGCCAGCCTTTCTCTCAAAACAAACGGGCTTCACAGCGCCTGCCCAAAGAGCCCCAAGTCTTCCAACAACCCTGTCTCCCCGCTGAAAGAACCAGTATTTAATGGCCCTTCAGCCCAAACAACCAGCCCAAAGAAGAATAAGAAAAAGAAGAGGCGTCACTCTGATGTTGAAGCCCCACCAGACGTAGCCCCACCTGCTCAAGTGACTCAAAACAACGTGGTAGAAGTGGCAAGCGAGAAGAAGCGGAAGAAGAAAAAGAAAAAGAGGAAGAGGGAGAATGAGGAAAGCGAGAGAGTGAAGGACAGGGAGTGTGTGCCATCTCACCTGGACACGTCAAATCACGACGAGGACTGGTGTCAGGGCGGTTCCTGGAGTCTGACGTCCAATCAGGGGGCAGAGCAGATTCAGCAGAGGCCTCAGTTAGATGCAGCAAGTCCCCAAAAACAGTGTGAGTCAAACTCTATAGAGCAAGGAAGGGACAGTGTGAAGTTAAAAAAGAAAAAGAAGAAGAAGAAAAAGAAGATGCATCAGCTGGAGTCTCTGCAGGACACGTCAGCATGCTCTGCATCAGAGAGGTGGGTTCTTTTGTCATCAGTCAGCCTTCATGTCTTCTGTAAATCTTGTTTATGAGCTTATCATTTTGCATGAAGGTGCATTTGTATGTTCTTTGTTCCTCTGAAGTGTTCTTTCCTTTGTGTGTATCTGTCAGTCATACTCCTACACATTAAAACTTTGTCTGAAAGTCCTTTTAAACTTCTCCTCCCCTAACAGCACTTCAGAGATGAAGGCCATAGAAGTTGAGCATGAAAAAGTAGATTTGACATTATTGAAAAAGAAATCAAAGACAAAGAAGAAGAGGAGGCTAAAAGAAGAGGTTGGGCAGTGGGAGGAAAGCAGACGATGCTCATATGTGGAGAATGAGGAGCCTGAAGCAGCAGAAGAGCCCCCCTCCAAAAAGATAAGCACGGAGAACGGCAGACCGAGTAAACAAAGCGCAGGTAACTACTTTGGATAGCAGCTGCATTCATACAACACTTTCAGTAACTTGCAGGCTAACAGGATTTTCAAGAGCAGTTCTTAATTAGTTATTAAAAAAATTTCAGACCTGAAACCCCTGAAAGTTTGAGAAATTTTTCATTGTTTTCCACCAAGAACATTTCTTGACTGGCTCTTTTACCCTTGTTCCTCACAGAAGGAACATTTCCAGCAGTTTATCAATTATGGGATCAGGAAGGGGAGAAAATACTTTGGATCCAAGAAGGACGTTATCAGGGTGTAACTAGAAAAGCACTCAGAGAGCGCAGACCTCTGCCAGGCAGCTCAGGATCCAGACCAAACTCAGCACATACAGGGAGGTTGTTAATCTGTATGAACAAATCATGTTTTGGGCACACCACTTAATATTTAGATGTTAGATGAATTATTGAATGTTGTTAATGGGAATTCCCATTATAAAGTTCATATTTTTTTTTAATCAGTCTGGATCAGATCCACTTGAAATTGACCTTTATGACAAAAACTTGGACCCCATGTTATCCTGTAAAATTTGAAGGAAATCTGTTAAAAAATGGCAGAGATATGTTTTTTTGAAATTCCACCCAATGTTAACTTGTGGGATATTTTGAGTTTCTGGGTTAGTTTGCATCCAGACAAAATCTAATAATTATTTAAGTTGGACCATTACCAATATGTTTGAATATTTCAATCAAATCTGCCTAGTAGTCCTGCGTAATCTTACTAACAAACAAACAAACAGACAAACTAACAAATGAACATTCACATATGCAGAAACATAACTCCGTGGTGGAAATAATAACCTGCTATTTGTGATTACACATGCAGATCACAGGGGTAAAATCAGGATATTTTCTGTGTTTTCCAGATTTGTGAACAGGGTATCGTTGCTGTGTAAAACTTTACAGTTCTGCTCAAATCCCTGCTGCTAATTTATCACACACGTCTTTTTGCTTTCTTTTCGCCAAATCTAGCTACAGTGGTAATGTGGGACAGTCAAGTGAAGGATGGCTACAAACGCAGCCAGCCCCCAGCAGCTGATGAGGACAAGCCAGCTCCAGCTGCCTCTTCAACCTGGGATGGAAAGAAGACCAGCGGGGTGGTGGAGGAGCTGCTCAGGAATGCCACGGATAAAGCCTACGGAGCCAATGGTGAGATACTGAGCCCCTAATGATGTGATCCAAATTTTCCTGTAGTTGTATGTGAAAATTTGGGTTTAGCTTGTTTTTCATGTTTTGGGTCACAGTTGGTTACCACACATTTTCACACTAAAGCTGTCTTTATGCTGAGTGGTCTGGTTTGGTTCAGTCTGGTCAGGTTTGTAGTGGTAAACCCTGACCACACTTGTGTACCCACTGCCAGCTGTACCCTCACCTGCAACAGGGGTGTACGTCTGAAGATTATGGTCCCACCAGCTTTATCTAACAACCTCTGCACTCTCTCCTTTCCAAAACTGACGAGGAAGGTGTGCGCTGCAGAAGTATGCCATGCAGCTTTCTGCTGTGACGGTCTTTATAGCCAAAGTAGTTGATAAGTCGCTCACTCTGATCCACATGCCATTTGAACGTGGTGTGGTTTGTTTTCATTTCGGCTGCTGTCACATGGGTAGTGAGCTTCTTACAACAGACTGTGGAGTTTTTAGCTCCACCCTGCCAGGTCTCCCTGCAACGCTGGACTCCCCAACAGAGGGGTGCCAAAACAGTTGTCTGTGGCATGTCAGTTATTTGGGTACCTTTCCCTGTGTTTGACAGTGGAGACAGCTCTCTAAGTTGAGTACTGTACCAAGCCAAAATGAACCAAACTGATTGCTCAATGAAAACACAGCTTTACTCTCAGTCATCAACAGTTTCACTCGCACATGTACTCTCTAATACACGCATTCCTCTCATACTGTTGTACAGTTTCTTTAACATACACAGCTACTTTAGACATAAAAACACAGCTAAACAAAGGAGAGTAGTGTTTGGTAGATTATTTCTTTTTTGTAACTATGCTTCTTGGCAGTAAATGTCAGACTGTTGAAAAGTCTGTTTATGAAATGGAGCCACATTTGTTAGAAACATGCATTAATAGGATGAGCAGCAGAGCTGAGTGTGGGTTGTGGGCATGGCAAATTTGCCAAATCTTCTCTACCGCTGCCAGACCACCTTTTTATGCTGTCGCTGTTGACTTTTGTTTTGAGTTTCTCGTGTCCCAAGGTGCTGCACTGCCTTCAGTGCTGCTTCACTGTAGAGGAGGAGCTGATATGGGGGGGCGGGTGTTTGCAAGGCTGGAAATGATCTTACAGTTCCATTGTTATCAAGGACTATTCGATCATTTCCCAGGTCCATAAAATAGTTTTATCTAATATCAATGTCCTGCTTTGTTTCTCTGCCTGTTGGCTTCAGGTTTCAAAAACAAGACTTTTACTGCATTCACAAACAGTTTTTACTTACCAGCAGTGTTGGTAATAACGGCGTTAAAGTATAAGGGCGTTACTAACGGCGTTGTTTTTTTCAGTAACGGGTAATCTAATTAATTACTTTTTTATGCGTTACAACGCCGTTACCATTACTAACAGGGAAATGTGGCGCGTTACTTTGCACTGATGTCAAGCAGCTGTTATCCGACCAGCCTCACCCTCAAATTCCACAGCTCACGAAAGCGCCACGCCACGGTCTTGCCCTGACAGACAAAACCCACTGAAAGGGCGCACCGAGCAGCGCCGCGGTGTGCAGCCCCGTAGGGGGAGGGCTGATCCCCGGAGAGCCCCAGGCTCTCATGATGAGCACATCGATGTCACACACTCATAAAGTATGTTATACACTGAGAAAAGAAATAAACAATACCTCACTTCGCTTCTCTAAGGTCCCTTTGCTGGTCTCAACCACACAGCTTCGTGATTTATTCAACTTCTATCCGCCTATATCCTTGCAGAAAAGATGTTTTTGTCACGTATACAATGTTATGTATTTCTGTACCTCTATGATTCACTTCTTCGTCTATGGTGTCGTGTTGCCTCTGGGACCCTCTGACCAACTACTGACCTGATGCTCGTGCCTCCGGTTTTTACATAGTAACGAACAATTCAGGAAATTTACATGCGAGAGTCCGTGCATTCTGTTTTATTTTGAAACTTCCGGATACTCCACACATTGACTTCCTGTCTGGTGCTTTCTTAAAGGCAGTGAATTTACGAGGTTTGGACGCGGCCGCGCAAAAAATAGATCTGAAGCGAATCTCCAGCGCCTTGGCGCATGCTGGCTCTCACCAACGCAGCGCTGCGTGTTGGTAAAGCTTACTGTGGAGCACTTCGCTGCCATTCTAGTCTATCAGACAAATCCCCCTGCACGCGCTGTTGGAGAACTTTTGATGTCAGAGCTGCTGCAGCAGGTAACAACAAGGAAGGACACAGAGACAGAGACACACAGTTCAAGCAGCAAAAGCTTTTTTAAGAAAGTAACGCATCAATTACTTTACCTGGTAACTAATTACATTTATGAAGGAGTAATTCCGTTAGTAACTCAGTTACTTTTTTGGGAAAGTAACTAGTAACTATAACTAATGACTTTTTTGAAGTAATGTGCCCAACACTGCTTACCAGCAGGATCACTGGAAAACATTGTAGTTGTGAATATCTCTGAACGTCATTAGAGGCTCCACTTTGTTTTCTCTGGAAAAGCCAACTGCTCTCTGAGTGAACAATGTATTGATGTCAGGGAGAGGTTGTGTTTGTGCACTTCAGCGTGTGCTTCAGGGTTCATGTGTAACACAGATTTGAAGCAAGGACCTGCACAAACACACAGCTGTTTGATGCACTTGTCTACATAAACTTAGTACAAATACACGGACTGTTACATGTAGGGATGGACAGTATGGAAAATTATGTCTATGATTTTTTATGGCAGAATGACGATCTCCATTTATTGTAATACTTTCTGGCAAATTACAGACCAAAACCAAACATGCATCCATTCATGCACAAGTATTGAGCTCAGAACACAAGTTAAAGACTTTATTTAAACATTTACTTGTCTTTACATCTTGTTTGTTGAACACTGTGTACAACAAAGTGTTGAGTGCTTTTGCCCTGGTTTCAAAGATTCACATGACAAGCTGATGTCCACAGTCAGGTTTATTTCCTCTTTCTGAAGATTCATGAAACTAAAAAGAAATAAAATGTTTCAATAACATCATTCCTAAACATTTCTGTCTTCACAGAAATACAAATTATCTTGACTGTGCTCGCTCGATTCCAGCAGTAGATAAGTTGATGAGCATCACAGTCCTCCTTTGGCTTGTTCAACGTCTCTGCTCTTCCTGCTGGTTTCCCGCTCACCGCCTCTGAGTCATGTGACTCACATAAATCTTAATAACTCATCATTTTTACCTGAGCTTGTTCACAACTAATTGCAGTAACTTTATGAATTAGTGCTAAGTATCAATTACACATTTAAACCTATACAACATGAAATAAAAGAAACAAAGATTGATCCCATCAACTTTTGGTGTCGTAGTGGAAACACAATCCATCACATTTGTGTCAGCTACACAGTGTGGTTAAATATTTGCCATGTTACAAACAGATCGTTTGGTAATATGGGTGTGAATGTTTCCCCAAAAAAGTAAAAGAAAAAAAGAGAGAGCGAAAAAGAAGAGTCACTGTTGTTTTCTGCTTTCTGTACAGTCTTATTAAACATATTTGTGCCAAACATTTTTGCCACACTTTAAAAATTCTTTGTGTGTCCACTTTTGTGTTTGTAAATCTATTCCACTGATTTCCAAACATATTTGATTTCATTCTTTGGAAGCAGACAGACTTGTTTCTGTAGTTGGAATTCATCTTATCTTCTGCTTTTCTGTTTCTATTTAAATCCGAATTATTTTTATACCTCTTACCTGGCATTCATTGTGGACAGCAGAGCAAAAACTTCATTTTGAAGGGAAACATGCTTCTTATGTGCAAATGACAATAAGCACTTTGAATCTTTGAATTTTGAATCTGTTGTTGGTGCAATAACTGAGCTCAAACAAACTGGACAAAATTTTCTTTAGATGGGAATTAAAAACAACATAACACAATTCAACATCAAATGGAACCAAATCGTTTTGTGAGACAATTCATAAACTAAGTGATCTTACAGGTATCACTAAATGCCATATGCATGGAAATTAAATGGATGTCAACTACCGTAAAACCGAAGAAGAAAAAGCCTCCTGAGAACATCCACCTGCAGTAGCCTGGGTGGCAGCTGTCATGAGATTAGAGCCAACAGCAGAACAAACCAAGAAAAACAAAGTGTTCATTTTAGATTTCATGTACACCTGTCTCAAGATGTGAGGGATACTGGAGCTTGGTTGGGGTTGTAGGACGGCTCGTAGTGGGCCCTTATTTTCAAAGCCAAAACTTGACTGGTAAGCATTCTCCAGTGGACTTGGATCCCTCTCAGCTCGGCTACACACATTGAATCAGAGTCTGTGCTAGACCTGTGCTCAAAATATCAATACAACAAAATATCGTGATGCACACCTTAGGGGATACGTGTATCGATACGGATTCTACAGAATCGATATGGCCTCAATGTTTTGACAGTTGTAAAAAATACTCTTTGGGTACTGTTAACAATGGCACAGTTCAACGTATAAGCCAAGCTACATCATGAAACACAGTTCCAAATTTAAACTTAGGTGTCTACCATCTTTGGGGACCTGAATTAAAGTTCTTAAGTTGTAGAGCCATTTAAAATTCATCCTTGTTCTTTTTCTTCTTGAAATAAAAAACAAAAGTTGCTGGGAATTCTGTTAGAAGCGCAGTCGATGTTCACAACTTATGTGTGTCGTGATACGTATCGTATCGTGGCCTCAGTATTGGCATACGTATCGTATCGTGGGGTTGCTGAAAATACCCAGCTCTAGTCTATGCACGCGCTGGAGGCGGGCATGAGGCAATTGGATTTGATTGTGTGGGCTACAAAGATATTATTGGTTGGTGTTTTTTCCCTGTTTTAATCCTGCTGTAGATAGTGGATATTTTTCTCTCTATTTTAAGAACATATTATGAATTGATTGCCTTTGGGTCATAAAGACCATTTTAACCAGAATTACAAAAAGTGTATCTAAATCATATTACCAACCCCAGCTTTAATGCATAGAATCAAAAACTTCATCTGTTTAAACATTTAAATCCAACATTTTAAACTGCACTGAGGTCTGGCATCATTGCCTTTCTCTGGAAAAAAAAAAATGGTTCAAGAAGTTTTACTGGCAATTCTGCCAAAACATCAGGTTGTCATTATTTGCAGAGTTGTAGGGGTGTGTTAATAAATTTGTTTCATCTAAGGAAGGTTGAATAACATCAGCTGGAACTATGATGCTGCTCCTGAGGCTCCAGTTCTTTTAGGATGCTGTCTGTTTCCTAACTGTAGTTACACCAAAGGAAATACAGTTATTTTTTAGCTGGTTCACAGCCATTCTTTTCTCTGTAGGAACGCATCGGTATTTGCATAACTGAACGGAATGAAATGCATTTTATTCCTTTTTTATCTCCTCTAGTCTTTAGTTGGGATGGAGAGGTCTCTGCTATCAGTCTTGATGCTGCTGAAGATGTTCGCCAAGCCCAGAGTGACACCGTGATCGATGAGTGGGACGAAGACTTTGACAGGGGAAAGGTGAGAAAAGGAAATGCTACAGGACATGAAGTTCCTGACAGCTCAGTGCAATGCAAAGGCTTATTTTTATTCAGCTTCTCTGCATCCTTCAACCTTTTAACCTCTGCTATGCTTTATAGGTGAAGAAAATTAAAAACTATAAGAGAGAGAAGTGGAGAGGCGGCATCAGCATCTTCCAGAAGATCCAGGACAGGCGGAACAAATGGTCCGTCACACCCGGAGGGAAGAGAGTTTTTGGAGTTCGACGCTAAGTCTTGTTTGCTGTTGAGGTCACTTTGACTGGAAACAAAACATAACTGTAAACCAAACCTCTGTTATTTTCTACATCTGTTTTACATCGCTGTGTCATGTTCAGGTGAACAAACACGAGTTATTTATGAGCCCAGAGCAGTGCAGCTCAAAACATGAATGAAATGTCCAGTTTTTTTAGTAACTCTGGCCAGTAGGATCGAACAACACTTACACTCATCAAATAAACCACGATACAGGATGACTGAACTTTTCCTGAGCACAGAAAATATGTCACATGTGAAACCGTTAACAATCTTTGAAGCAAACTCTACAAGCATGAAGGCTGAGTAGGGCTGGGCAATATGGGCTCAATTTCCTTTGTTGATGTAGATTGACCAACTACTGGCACATGATTTACCACCTATTCAGTTTCTTTTTGTTGCAATTAGCTTGTCAGACAATCACATGGCAGCAGCTCAATGCACATAGGAGTGTAGACATCCTGAAGTTCAAACCAATTACACTACTGCAAACCATTGGTACAGAGCAGGGTGGATCCAGGCTCTCATGTTGTTTACACCAAACTCTAACCCTACCATACTAATGTGGTAGTAGAAATCCAGACTCATCAGACTGTACAACAATCTTCTATGGTTTAGTCTCGGTCTCAATTCTTAGCTGACAGTAATGGCACCCAGTGTGGTCTTATGCTGTCTGTCACCCGCCGTCATCCTCACTATGTCTACATGTCTTCATGTGTCGAGGTGCTGCTGTGTGATCTACTGATGATATAATAGTACGAACAAGCCCTTAAATAGGTATACCTAATGAATTGGCCAGTATGTGGATGTCATTTTTAGTAAAGAAATGACTAAATGTGTCAAAATGATGAACTTTTATAATATTCTAATAAGAAAATCAGGCAGTAGGGATGTCTGTTTAGTAGTGGGACAAAACATTGAAGACTTAATACCCGTCATATTAGACAGTTTTTTATGTTTAATGATTTAAAACATTTATAGACGCCTGCAATGGTCTAAATTTGACAAAAAACAGTTTTTACTTTATTTTGAGACCTCTACTCTTAAATGCTGTTTGTCTGAATAATAACATCCATTATTTTAGTTTTCAGGGGCATTAAAAAGAGCAGAAACTGAATGATCTTGGTTGTATTTTTAATTAAAAAAAAAGAGAGACCTGTCTAATGGTGCATTATGATCCATCTCAAAAGTTGCAAATGGTGTCACGAGAAGTTTCCTTTAGTCTGAATTTTCTTATGGGAAGTCAGGCAAATCTTCATGTAGCCGACCTGACCTACTTCCCACCTCCAAATTTTGAAGTATATGGAAAGCACCATAAATTGTCCCACATTTTGAGAAATGGCTGAAAAGTTTTGGTCAGTCCTATATGCGTTTCCAACTGTTTTCAATGTACGTATGCATTTTAGACAGTATTCACATTACCTTCCATTTTGGTGATAAGACACGAAATGACTCCCCTGAGGTGTATCGGGTATGCTGTGGTATCAGGCAGGCATTGGTATCATTTAGTTTTACTTTTAATGTCAATGCTCCTCAGATACGATAATTACTCCCTCTGTAGCTCACACATTCGTATGATCACCAAGCTCATAGCTGTCAATGGGCCTCACTGTAATCAGTCTTTTTATCAGGCAGCAGAACCAGCGTCTATGTTTTAATATACATAAACTCATTACCAAATAAGCCGTCTATCTCCCTCATTCGATGATCCATTGATGTCTTAGAAGCCCCACATATTACCCAGCCCTACAGTGAACTAAGTTGGATTTCAAAGCAGTTACTTTTTTTCTTCATTCTGCAACAATCCTAAATGTAATGAAAAAATCCAAACATGTTTATCCCCCAAATATCTTTAATTATTTTAGTTTTTTGTATCATTTTCTAGTTTTAAATCTATATCCGACATATTTTATTTTGCTGCTGTGTCTGTGCCATGTGGCCTGGTTTTAAGGACCAAATTTTGCCTCCGTATTGTTGGTAAAATGAGGGCTTAAGATTGCCACCTTTTTTTTTAAATATGCATGTCTGAACTGGTTCAAATATGAATTTTGTTGAGTTATTTTTGTTTATGTTGCTCATGCACCCATTTTTATCTCCTAACATATTTGGTTTAACTTTACGTCCAGAAAAATGATGCTAAGCTAAACTGTACCTCTGCGTCAGTGGCAGGGCGGGGGATATGAACTGAAAGTCATTTTTTAATTATTATTAGCTGAACAGCTGAAACACTGTTTATATGGTGATATTTTCTGGAATAAAATGCTGATGTTTGTCACAATACTAGGATAAACTTTGATTTGACTCTTATTAAACTTAAATTACTGATATTTTTTGTTACAACGGCATTTAATTAGAGGTCCTAGACACCAAGTGTTGGGCCTTTTATTAGTTTAATGACAGATTATTGGTTTTACAAGATATTTGCCAATAATCTGTAGACAGAGGTGGGCAAAATTTCAGTACACCAAGTGTTTCAAGAAGATGAAATAACGGCAAAAAAGTCAAGAGACTCATTAATTTTCAGTCATTCCAACCAAAAAGGAGAGAAAGATTAATGTCTAAAATTCACGAATGTGTTGGAAGTTTGAAAGTTAAGCTTTTGGTTTCCAGCAATACTAAAAATGATCCATAAATTACCTCATATTGGTTGTTTAGGACTTCTTTTACTTTGCCATGGTATGTAGACCATATCACCATTCTCCTCTAAAACATCTCTAAAATAAAAACAAGAATTACTTACTGAAAGATTCCAAAAGGAAAATTTTGCAAATTGTCAAGAACAGGAAATTACTAGATAATCAGGCCCTTTTTCAAATCACCATTATCTTATAGAATTATTATCCTAGATTATTTTAACACAAACATCATCACCCTACCACGTCTCTTACTGAAAATTTGATCTAATTTCTAAAATCCTGATGTATCCCCCAGCCCTTACTCATCTTTAGACAAACAATCCATTTAAGTTAACACGATTTGATCATAACGTGTTGGGTTCACTTGGACGGAGGTCGTTGAAGCTGATGGTGCATTTTTCGAGGACGTGTCGGGGTTGTTGGATGGACTCTGGTGGGAATATTTGTTTTCTACTGTGCAGCCTCTCAGCTCTGCAGCTCACCTCATCAGTGCAGCGTTCAGAGGCCCTCTGTCTGATTCAACTTTTCCATTAAAGAAAAAAAACTACTGAAACAAATAAAGGGTCACCATTTCTACTATAGGCACTGTAATGGAGGGTATGGAAGCTCATTAATGTCACACCAAAAATAAGGTCACACACTGATTAAAAAGAGATGAATGTTAAAGGTGAAGGTTGTGAGATAACGCAGCCATGACACAGGATAAATGTCAGGAGTACATGTAAGGAAGAAATACTTCTAAAGTTGAACTGTTCTTGAGAAATTCAATAAATTAATAATGAGGAACAATGTCATAATTACCTCCTTCAAGGAGGTTGTGTTTTGTGCATGACTCTCAAAGTTATCAACAGGTTTTGATTAAATGTCATGAAATTGTTGGTCATGGCAAAAGAAAGTAGTGATCAGATTTTGGTGTTAACCTGAATCAAAAACCAGGTGTTTTTTTTTTTAAAAGGATTAGTTAACATTGTGAGAGAAGGCAGCTTTTGATATTTTCAGTATTTTCTGTAATGTTTGATCTGGATCGAGGTCCAGAGTAAACGCCTTGGTGGAGGTTTGAAGGTTTCTGAGCACCTTTTGTGATGTGGGAAAAACAGAATTTTTAAAAAACTTCCAATTTTCTTTCCAGGCAGTTATAAATAGGGTTATTAGTGAAGGTGTGGAGTACTACACTCTCTTGCAGTGTTAACAAATTCTTAAAAAAAAATAAAAAAATCTTGATCTGTTTGCAGATCACCTTTGAGAACTTCACGTCTCCCCTGTGCCATGACCAGCATTCTCAGAAAGTTTCATCAGATCTGTTCTAAACTATTTGAGTTATCTGGCCAACAGACCCACAAACAAATGTCAGCAAAAACTTAACCTCCTAGGTGGAGGCAAATGCCCCCAACATTAATTCAACGTGAGATTTAAAGGTAATCATAAGAAAGTCGTAGTACAGAGAGATCAGCATGAAATGATCATAAACTCTGTTTATAAAATTGGGATGGAAATTCAAAATGATGACTTAAAAAATCAGATCATGTCACAACCAAAGATCAAAATAACATTGTCTCAAAAATGAGACACAAATCAGATATAAACAAAAAATAAGATAATTACTTTACATATCAGTTTGTCCTTTAAATCTCACATTGTTCATACATCATAATTTCTGCATTAAGTTCCCAGTCTGCTTTTTTTTCTTTGTCGTTTCAACATTCAAACCGTGGTATCCACTTTTAATTTGGGCTTTTTCATTTCTAATTATGACTTTTATCTCAAAATCTTTGCCTTGATTACCTCAATGTTCAGTAAAACACTCATAATTTCAACTATTAATCTCAGAATTTTTTTTTCTAATGAGGTTGTCTTTCCTCTCGATTTTTGAGTACACATAATTTAGATTTTCCATCTCATATTTTGACATTTCGTCTCCGTTAATCTGTTTTTTTTTTTCATTTGTAGACACATCTCATAATATGTAATTTAATTTTTGATTTTTTTTTTGACTAACTTTCTCCTCTGATTTTTTTATGGCTCATAATTTTGGCTTTCTTCACCTATATTGCTTTTTCTCATAATTTCATGTTTTCGCTCATGATTTTGTCATTTTATTTCACAAATCAAGCATATCTGGTGAATAATACATAACATAATTTCCTTTTATCAAACTATTTTAGCCCATACAGTTAACTTTTTATGTCATTATCTTGATTTTTTCTCATATTTAGGCATTACATCGTTTGATTTTGAGCAAAACAAGGCGCTCAACTTTAAATTCAAAAGTTTTTCCTCATAGTTTAACATTTCTATCCTGTTATTATGACTTACACTCATTAGTTTGACATTTATGTCTCATATTTTTGACTTTTTTTATAAGTTCTAAAAATCTCAATGAATTTCTCTGTCGTCATTTTTATGATTCACTGTCCCACAGTTAAAAGCTTTGAATTTAGGTCGCTATACTTTTATTTTTATCAGTGCTTACCTGTTTTTGTGGACAGAAATGGGCTCCCATAAGTCCTGGGCCTGCCACATGCTGACTCTGTGTCCCTCCCTTGTCTGTTACCTCTCTATGCAATTTTCTGACAGTCATGCTGGTCACATTAAAAACTGGGCTAGGACTCAGGAACCCAGACGTCCTACATCCCATCATCCTCCCTGCTCAGACTCCCCTGGGTCACATCGGCGTCTCCCTGATGAACATGTTACATCCTGTACATCCTGCAGAAACTCTTTTATACAAACTCTTTCAGGTGTGGAAGCCGTGGGATCATCTTGCACAGACGCGTAGAGAAACAGACGTTAAAACAAGACGCTTCACCACCGTAGAAGCCTGTACAGTCCATCCTGTGCCCCCTGTTCCCCCCCAACGCTGTAAAGACTTGCCCATGCATTTCTTTTCATTCTAGAGATGTTGCCTTGAATTGGCTTTAAAAAAAGTATAGGATTTAATGTTATAAATATATAATTTAAAAGAGAAAAGACAGATCTGTAATGTGATACTAATACTCGGATCAGTGGATGGATATTAACCTGAGAACTAATCTGCAAACGTGTTTGTTCATTTGTGTCAGAGAGAGCTGTCTGTTCTCATGCAGGACCTTCTCCATGTGGCTGTAGTGTGTACAGTACATGAGAGGACGGCACCAGTCTGGTTTCTGTAGGATGTTCTCGTTGGCTGTGAAGTTGAAGTAGTGTGTGACTCTCGAGCAGAAACACAGGGACATTTCTCAGTGTGTGAATGGACGGTTCACATGTTTGCATCGATGGTTCTATATCTGGCACCGCCTTTTTTGAACAGGGAGGAGAGCTTTCATAATGAAAGCGGCTCCACCACACCATGGGTAACTATTAAGGTGCAATAAAGTTGTGACTTTTGTGAACTTGGTGTGTTATTTTTTCTTTTTATTAAAGCTCTTCACTTGTAATGACAAAGGCAGCTTTTCTATGGGCAGAATAGGACATTTCACAGAGGTAGGGGGGTCTATGGATTTTAGCACTTGTAAGTTTTATTGCCAATAAAGCAGCTGGTTAACTCTTCCCTCTGTGAAGAGAAAACTAGGTTTGTACTCTGACCAACATGTATGTCAATGGTGCCCCGGAAAGCCTTGCAATTAATCCATTTTTAAGGTTAAACTGGCTTGACTAGAAGCTACAGTAAGATTCTTTACAGCATTTTACCATTCCTTCACGGTGTTGAGTACAAAACAGTGAACAACTTTGTTTAACAAACTTGCCAAAATATGTTGGAAATGGATCGAAAATGTACACAAGTTTCATCTGCAACCATTTTTCCCTGACAAAAACTAGACACTAATAAAAACTAGTGAACATGGCCAAAAAGTAAAACTAAATTAACTGACATTTTCATCAACACATAACTAGACGAACGTGTTTGACAGACTTAATTCAGTCAGACCTAATTTTAATCACGTAGAAAGTAGGGACCAGTTAGTAATATATCCGATCACAGCTACTTTGGTTGTGTGGAAAGATTGGATGAGTTGAAAGAGACATCCAATCACAACTGCCTTAACTTTGTGGTGGCGGGATGAGTTGGGGAGCGATCCAACCAGAGCTGCTGTCTTTATGAATTGTTATATTCATGTAGAGCAGGTTCACTGTTGTCAGTTCTGGTATTGTAACTGAGATGCTCTGCCAGCAGCCTAAATAAAGGTCACTGACTCCAGAAAGTGAAGGAAGAGTAAAAAGGCCTAACACTTTACACTTCAGATTTTTAGTTGACTAAATTTACAGCAGATTTTGGCGACCAAAATGTGAAATTTCTTCAACTAAAACTTAACATGACAAAATTATGGCAAATGTAAAGATTTTTTAAGCAAAAGACAAACTAAAATAAAATGTACTGACATATTAACACTGCTGTTAAGTGCTTTTAGTGATTTTGTTCTGCATTTAATCAAGAAATGTAGAACACATCAGCTAAAACTGCTTCTTAAGCTGTTAGCATCTATGCTAATCTCTGCGAGTTCCACTCCTGCTGTCATCTCACTCAGCTCCCACTTTAAGGATGCAGATTGGACCGTGACATCTCAGGAGAGCACAGTTCATTGTAGATTTAAACTTGTCAAGATGAATCTGCCTGGTTACAGACATTGAATCAGGCAGATCCAACTGCACTGCAAGGTTTGGTTAAAACTACTTTAAAATCAAAGTTTCCCTGACTAGGTGCTACAGTAAGATTCTTAACAGTGTTTTAAGGTTTCTGGACAAAGCCCTGTCGTTCAGGACTATTATGTTATCGTTGTAGGGGAGAAGTGTGGCAGTAGGTCAGTTACTTAAACTTAAAAAGTTATTGCTAATATAAGCCACTTGTTTATATCCCAGATGTAAAAACAGGCAAAAGCTAAGGGCAAAGGTTTCCCTACATTCTGTCTCACGATGTGGGCCTTCGCCGGATATGGCTTGTTGTTTGATTATGGACATCAGGAGTTCTTCAGCACAGCTTGTCAGGAAAAGATGAAACACTGGAATTAATCTTACTGGAGCTTTAAGTTAATAAAGTTGGTTAAAGTTAATTAAGTACAACTTTCATTACCAAGAGGGCCACATAAAACTATTTTTCCCAGCCTGAGGGCCGCATTTTTACAGATTTTCGGAAATTCTCCAGGGGAAAAAGGATGTTGGATATAAATCATGAGAGAATATTAATTAATCCCAAAATGAGCATACCAATATTCATATGTTACATCACAAATAAAAGTTAGTATGCATAATCAAATGAACTTGACACAGAATTCAAGCTAATTTGGCCAAAATACATGGAATTAAAGCTGATGAAGCTATTTTCAAATCAATGAAATGAGTGTTTCCAAATTTTTAAAGCTCAAAGATTTTGTTGCTGCCATATTTTAAATATAATATTGAGTAATACTTGATATAATGTTCCAATGCTTCATGAAAGAGATTTAGAGACACTATAATAGCAAAGTAAGGTCGTAAAAAAACATACAAATGCCAATTAAAATGTCAGTCAAGATTATATAGAATTATTTTGATTAGAATTTCTTTTTTTTCCCTTGTCTGCATTATCTTTACAGCTGAGCAATGTATCTGGTGGCAGTGTTGGAAAGACCAATGCATTTTTTTTCTAGCAGTGAGAGATATGTGAATATGATTCACTGCTATAATGACCATCACCAGCCCTCCATGTAGGCTACTCCATCAAATCAAACTTTATTTAACCCCTGATGAGAGCTGAAGGGGAGGGCCGTGCCACACCACAGTGTGAAAGAAGAGGAAACAGTGACAGACAGGACAAGACAAGACAACTGGGAGTAGGACAAACAGGTATTGTAGGTAGTTTAAGATAGTAGTCCAAGTGCTGTGCTGATCTAAGTCCATACAGGAAGTAAAGGCTGTAAGAAACCAGGGATACCATGATGATTTTGATTAGAAATTTGAGTTTTCTTTATATTTACATTTGCTGATTTTTGAAAATGACTGGCGGGCCACATTTAGTGAGGCAGAGGGCCATATGTGTCCCCCAGGCCCCCAGTTGCCCACCCCTGGTCAAAAGGGTGTTGAGTATGAGGCTATCAGTGTCTACATCAGCTACCCTGTGCCTCCAGCTACCTACTGAAAAAGCTTACAAGTTCCTTTACTGGCAGTCATATTTACCAGTGGCATGTGCCTAAAGCAACCCAACTCCTATAATTTCGACATAACCCTTTAAGTGAGGAGGAGGCCTGCTTCAAGTTGCCCACCGCTGATTTAATGACAAAAGGAAGAGTATTGAAGTTTTTTTTTTTTTTTTTTAAGTTGATTTGAAGATTTTATTTTAGATTTTCCTAAAATATTATACAAATTCCATACACACTTTTATTGAATGCAATCATTTTTAATTATATAATTAACCCGGTAATAAAATATTCAAATAGACAGACAACAGTTTACCCCATATTTATCTGATGTGTTGGTCAAAGTTGTTGGTTAAAGTTAGACCATGACGTCACCTGGATGGGCGGGGCCAGCACGAGCACGGACTTCTCCGTGGGCCGATTAACAGTCACAACATCCGCACGCACGCGTTTTGTCAGAGCAACTTGGGACAAACAACAACAAGAAGCTGAAAGTATCTCCAGAACAATTCCTTTAAAAGACATAAAACCTGAAAGAGGAGCGACCACGGAGCTGAGAGGACACCGGGAGGGGAGAGCGAAGGTATCCGGAGCGCTGCGTGCCCTGGGCGGACTCACATCCTCGGATCCCAGGTCTGAGACGCCTGGAGCAGCATCAGGACCACCGGGATGGAGGGGGAGAATTACGGTCAGTCTCCATCACATACTCTGACATGGACGTTTGGTGAAGCGTCTGTAGCTGCAGGATGAGGGTGTGTTTTTATATTACCAGAGGTATCTGCAGTATCCGTGCTGTGCCGTGCCAGGAGAGGATGACAGTCTGGTTGGCAGAGATCTTCACACTGCTGCCAGTCTCACTTGAAGACCATTTAATAAGACAGTGAAATTACTTATAATATAGCCTACATGTAGGCCTACCCCACAGAGACAGACCCCTGACCAACTTTATTAACTTAAAGCTCCCGTGAGAAGATGTCAGACGGGTCTAAAAAATGAAGTTATTCCTGAGGCTTCATATGGCATACAGAAGCAATAAAACAAGCAGCATCAACATTGGCTGTTTCTGTGAGGAGATTTGCCACAGGGTAGGTGTCAGACCAAAACAGATTTTTCAGCTTGTTTTTAATGGCAAAATTCTTAAAAAGTGATGTTGGATAAAGGAAGGGAGAATGAGGTTCCTGTCAAACGAAAAATAGTCACATATTTTAAAGAAAATGTACCCAAGAGGTAAAAATGCCTTTAAAAAAATAAATATCTGTTTCACTGGGGTGGTGCTATTAAATCTAAATGCACCATAGTGATAGCTAATGGCTAACTTGCATCTGTGGTCCCCTGTGCAGGTAAACAATTTATACAGTAGGAGGCACTTGTAATAATAACTAGAAGTACTACAGCACCAACCTTCACCAAGGCATTTCCAACATTGTTCGGCAAGTTACCATTAAAAGGTTGATAACTGCCCCATTGCAGTGTTAACAAAACCTTCAAAGAATTCCTTATTCGCATCCAGATATGGATACGACAAAATATGCCATTTTGCCATCCCTTATGCCATGACCAACATTCGCAGAAATTTTCCTTAAATTTCATTGAGAAGTTATGGGCTTATTAGGAAAATGTGGGAAGCTGCCCAGTCTTGTCATTTTATCTCGAATACTTCTTTAGATCACAGCTAAATTTGACTAGTTCCGTCCTTGTGCTATGACAAATAGTCATTAAAAATCCCATTAAAATCTACTAAAAAACCCCCCATTAAATTAGCATAAAACTGCTCTTTCTCTCACTTTTAACAAATCTTATTAAAATAAATAGGTAAGACCGACATCCACATTGGAATCAACACCAAAGTCTAATTGTGTCTCCACCGTGCCATGCCCAACATCCCCTGAAAATGTCATCAAAATCCATTGTGAATAATTTAAGATATTAGTGAAAATGTGGAAACTGCTCTGTCTTGCATTATCAATAAAGTTCTTTAAAAAATGTGTGGATCAGCATCCAGCTTTGGACCACCAACAAAACCTTATCACATCTTCCTTGTATGGTGACCAACATTCTTGGGAAATTTAATCTAAATCTGTTCTAAACTTTTTGAGTTATCTTGCTACAGGACAAACAGACAAATGGACAAAAGCCAGTGAAAACATAATCTCTTGGCAGCTGTAATAATTGAATATACCACGGGGTATGTTGTCACCCCTAGATGATGCTCTAGTCCTACCAGCTCTGCCACAGCTGGGTTGGGCCAGGCACACTCTAAGAGGAGGGGGTGCAAGATAATGAACTATCAGGGAAGCATCAGAGTAACATAGGATGTTATTAAAGTTGACAAACTGGTATTTCTCATCCACTTTTACTTGTTCGTACAAGTTTCTAAAGTGGCAACTTGACTTGAAGGACCAAGAAGGACCAAGACTGTCTTCGGTTACTGTCCTCAGGTCAGGACCACATCCCACACTGATGACTCAGGGGTGGGCAACTGGTGACACTCCTCCATAGTGTGCTTTGCTGGTTATCTTAAAGTATCAAGAAATGTTTGTTATTGCAGAAAACCTGCCAAGACCGCATCATAAATCAGTATTTCCTATTTGGCTGTAACCATTTGTGTTTACCTCCCTTTTATGCATTTGCCAAAAGAGAAATTAAAATAAAATTCAGGCAAAATTTGCCGTGACAACCAATACGTTTTCTGTTAGTTGCATCAAAAATGTGTCTAAAACTGGTCTGAAACACATTAGCTCATTTGATCCGCTATTGCTAATTGAACTTTAGTTTAAATACTTTTAAACACTGATGTAATTACTTTACAGGTCACATGCCTGGCATATTGCAAGAAAGTTTGGCCGCCTATCAAAGTGTGTAATGTCAATGTGGCCTTCATTTTAATCAAAGTCCCCATCCCCAACTAAGGCTTTATATTTCAGCTCTATGCCCTTTTCTCTTTTAACCCTTTACTGACTGTTGTGTCATATTTGACACATGCTTTTATGATAGCTTTATCTAATCAATATGATAAACCAAAACTAAAAAAACATCTGAATGCAATCAGATAAATGATAAAAATGTCCTTAAGTGGATTATCAGTTGCCAAAAACATCTAATGTATCAAATGAGATACCAAAAATATATATTTGACTTGATGGAATTTATTTGTATTATTATTATTTTTTTTAATTTCAGTAGAAAGTAAAATAAACATGCAGCTCCAAAAAACTTTGAAATTCTCTGACTTTAAGTTGTGCCTTCATGCTTTAAAGGGTTAAAACTGAAGATGCCTTTTGGAGTAAGGTTGAAACTTCTACAAGAAACTTTAAACTCCATTTGCCACTTTAAGAGAAACCTCAGATAACCATGACCTGCTGGGAGACTGAGAACCTCCACAGACAGATTTAAGTCCAAAGAGGGACCCAATACTGACACTAATAAAAACTTCTCAAAGAAGCTTTAATGTTGTCAACATTTGATCTTGCTACTCAAGATTTGTTATAAGGTCAAAGCTCAGGGTTTGAGGCTTTATTTTGGTGTTATTAATTAGATGTTTGAGTCAAAGGTGCTGAACCTTCACTACCTTCTCTGCTCAGTTAACAGCTTAACGGTGCCCTAGGTATACAGAAACAACATAACTGGCAATTGGGGTACAATGTTGTTCGGATGTTGGCATGTTCTAGTTGCAAATAAAAATGTAAAACTTGAAACACCCCCAGAAAGTCACCTTTTAAAACTGACACTCATCTAACTGTGACATCATGGTGATGATGTGGTCTAACTGCGGTCATTTCTCACTGTTTAGTTAGTTCTTAATTTGTTAGATTTAGATTTGGAGTTAGCATAATTGTTGCCATGCTTTCTGCTTACATCTTACACAAGTAGTTGTAGTGATGGTTTCTCCTAAACTTTCTATTGAAGCTCTTCATTATGGTCAAATGTACAAAGAGAGACAGAGTTGTAGAAGCAGGGAGACATGGCCAGAATTAAGCCCAACACGCCCACATCAGGTTTACCTCCTTTCAGATGGTTACTCACACTCTACTGACTACATATGGATTTAAATGTAAAAAAAAAATCTGTACATTATTTAATAAAACACACAAAAACTATGGTTCTAAAAAGATAATCTTGAAAGTAAGGCTCCTCAATCCTAGCAAATATCACAATCCAGATTATTTTAATAGATAATAGGATCACGATTATGAAACAAGATTATTCACTGAAAAATGAATTTAAATAAATTTATATAAATTTGAAACGTGCACCACATCTTTTTACCAAACATATATGATTTTGACACTATGGCTCGATACATAAAGGTTAAAATAAAATTTAACAGAAAACCTTAGAAACTGCAAAAAAAAACAATGGAAAAAAAAGTTCAATATGTCACAGCACAGTTATCTAGAAATTTCATTAGCTCAGTTTTGGAATTATGGAAAGCAGTGATTCTAACTGAGATTAAGATGTGATTAATTGTGCAGCTTTACTTTAAAGCCAACAATATTGGATACCATTGTCCATTTTCTGCATATTCCTACTTTATCAAGAGTTAATTGTTGATTTTTTTTATGTTGCTTGATCAACAATGGAAGGATTGTCTTGGGATGGCACATGGTAAAAAATTATATATATATGAAACTAATACAGGTGGCTGTTCAGAACACATCTAGGCTTGAGCCTTGTGAGTCACCCCCTCACTCCACCTTTGTGCACCAGTATGGGAACTCACTCAAAGGATACCCAACTCGAGTTCCAACCAGTTTAAAACGCTTGGCCCCTGAAGGGATCAAAAAGACCACTATGATGAATTATTTAGCGTCACACTGCAGATATGACAGCCTGGCGAACACCATCCACGTATTTACTCTGTAGAATTAAACCCATGAAGAAAAAAAAAAACTTTCTGTACTTGTGTGAAAATTCAAACTGATTTATTCATACTGTGCTGGCATCTGCTCTCTTTAGATGACATACTTTCATGAGAAAAGCGATCCTGCTCTTACAGCTGCTCTCACTTCAGAGAAACACTTTTAATGTCCAGTCATCATGTACTGTACATGATGACCCCGTCCCTGATGATGTCAAGGCCATGATGAGCTAAGCCACAGCTCGGCTCAGGCGATGATAGAGCCTTCGTCTCAATTATTTAGCAGTTTAGTTTTCTGTGTGCTTAATGCATCTCAAAATAGAAGCAGCAGCCATGGCCTCATTGCAAGATTTCAAGTGATGCTGTGCTGGGAAAAGGAGGGGGAGGCAGAAACCCAACAGACAAGCCTTTTGTAAATAACGGAAGTTTAAGGAGGTAATTAATAGATCCAAATAAAATACTCATTGTGATCATTTTTGCAATATTTTGCTTTCTATGTTTTTTATTGACACAATGTGAGCCCGGCTCTGTGATTATGCAAAGGGATGGGAAATATATTACACTTTTACTTGCCTTAGCTTTTTGGAAATGTGAGCTTAATCAGCCAGTTTGAAAAATTTCCCATTATGATGTCATGAGAGGATTTGCCCCTTACATTAGATAGGGGATATTCCCTGTGCCAGGTGTTTAATCAGTAGGGCTCTCACCTTATAGCCAATATAGGAGAATTTGTTTGAGCATGGTGGTATAAAGCCCATACTTTTTGTAAGTTCATTTTATTTTAACATGGACAGCTTGACAGGGCAGCTGGAGCAGGAACCACCTTATCTAGTAGTAGTAGGGGGCACTCCCAGTGACCTCATCAATACCTGCAGTCTAGTCTCGTCAAGTGTGTCTTAAACAAATGACAAGACACCTTAAGGACATAGAGGAAAAATCAGAGGTACTCTAAGTGAACAATAACAACACGAAACATCTGAGAAGAGCTGTGTGGAAGCACTTTGGGCTCCACTGTGTCGATGATGTGCAAAGTAACCCACTATGACAAAGCTGCAGCCCCATTTGTCCGCATTAAAACTACCGCCATCCAGCGGTGTGCTCTGTGGAGCGCTTAGCCCAGGGCTTCTGAGTCCTTCTTGGTAGGCGCTCTACCAGAGATATTGAAAAAGGCCATAACAGACAAGTTTTAAAGCTTCATTTACAGTTCAGTGGAGTGTGACCATGCATCTTAATAACCAAATATCCCTTTTTATTAAGGTGCATGCTCAAAAAAACTGATTCATTGATTTCTGTGAAAAGTGACAGCCCTAGTAATCAGCCCACACCCAACTCCAGTAGAAGGAATATGTGAGGCATTAGAGGGCAACCATCAAAACATTAGAGCACAGCACTAAAAAGGAACATGTGAGACATTAGTGGGAAATGTTGTGGGATGTTGTGGACTTTGTGTCTTGTGTAAGGAAGTTTTCCATTATTTGGAAGAGAGGGCATACACAATTCGAAAAGCATGATGGGGTCCCTTTAACAATCACATACTCAATTTACCTGCAACTTTTGTTTAAAATATATAATTATTTAAAAAAAAAAACTTCTTAAAATTGGATGTCTGTGACTTTTACTTTTGATGCTGTGGTATCAAACAGCTTTTGATTTCATGATATGTCCAGTGCCATTAAATGTGTTGGTGAGCACAAGATGTTGATTATCCATACATGAATACATAAATCCATTATCTATATGGCTTATCCCTTCTGGGGTAATGGGGGACTGGAGCCTATAATTTGGTCACAAAGGCGGCACAACCACTACCTGCTTTGCCACCATGCCACTCTGATGTTGTTTACTCTCTTAAACATACAGAGATTGCAACTTACAGATCCAACAGGGCCAAATTTCCCCTCCCAGCCAGCTGCCTGTCAACTATCAGTTAAGTACCAGCCAGTTTACAGCCACTAGAAATCCCATTTACCTCTCTAAGGGTGTGTCTAAGTTTAACTGAAAAATACTTTCCTCACAAGTAGAGCAAACTATACACTTTAAATTGTGTCCTAAAATGCTCCGTTTTTGTCTGTCAGGGTGGACAGGTCCCATCATGAACCAGCCGTTACCCTATCAGAGAAAGTGGAGGAGTTTTCAGTGGCTGCATCTGTAGCTTAAAAGACATCAAGATGATATTTGGTCTATAACGCGTCTGCTTAACAGCTTAGTCTAGCCATACACTCTATAGTCTACCAGATGGAGGAGGGTTCAAGCCCAGCTCTGGCTGTCACATGTCAATGCGTCGTTGGGTAAGAGCCTCACCTGCATGATGTTCCCGCTGCTGTGTCAGTGATGTATTATGGACATGAAAGGATGCTTGATTGTGTTGGCTAAATGTGATGATCAACTCTTAGAATCTTGGAGCCATCAGTGAGTGAACATGAGGCTGAGTGGATGTAAACTGATGGAAACGACCTGCATTGGAAAACACTTTGTGAGCTCAAGTCCATTTACCATCTACGCTCTCAGCCCTGCTAATGAGCCATGTCTGCTGTGAATCATATTTCTTCATTTGTCAATCACTTCCTTTTGTATTTCAGCTGAAAATCACTGAATGCTTACATAATTATTTAAGTGGGAGCACATCAAACACATTCACTTCTCACTCTCACTGTCCCTGTCACCCTCAGACTAATTAGCTGTTTTGTGTAGATTTTAATACATGAGTACAAACCAGATCATCATCGATGTCCCTGAGCTGAATGATACTGGATTAAAAGAGTGACCCTTTCTACATTATGTCGTCGCTGTTGTGTTATGCTGCTCTGTGCTACAGCTGTTTTGTAATTTGTGTAATGGGTGTCTCTATCTCTCTGGCTGCAGAACAAATTTACCCACGACCACAAATATAATAACCTGCACAATATTTTGCAGCACAACATGTGAAACCACAAAAATATTTTGCAGGGCTGCAGGGTGGTGCTGCTGTGCACACAGCAAGAAGGCCACTGGTTCAATCCCCAGGTCGGGCAGGGCCTTTCTGTGTGAGGTTTACATGTTCTTCCTGTGCATGCGTGTGTGTTCTCTGGGCACTCCAGCTTCCTCCCACAGTCTCCTCATTGCCTTAGGCATGAGTGTAAGAGAGAATGGTTGTCCGTACCCCGCCTCTCACCCAATGACAGCTGGAATAGGCTCCAGCCCCCGGTGACCCAGAAAGGAATAAGCGGTGTAGAAAATAAATGAATGACAATATTTTGAAGCAGCAGAAAAAAAATGCAACACCTGACATATTTCTCAGCACCTACAACTTTTTTGCAGAGGTTGAAATACTTCACAGTTGACATAAAGTCTATCATGTGACTGCCCGTGAAGAAAAAAACTAAAATTATTCTTTAACCTGAAATTCTTATGTAAACAATATATCACATTTACATAATATGTATAGCTGTGGTCATAATGTGATCATAATTTTTCGCCATCCTTGAGCACAGCCCTTTTCAGAATAAGTCCTAAAAATGAAGAGATGCTGGAGCCTTTTTCTCACATGTTTTATTATTTATGATGTGCAGACATCTTCCTACAAAAACAGTTTTATTCATTTGACCTTGAAGACAGTCTGAGGATAATCTGGGTGTTTTATAGCCTTCCTCTAACACATGTTGGACCTCCATTTTTAAATGTAAAACAGGATCACCACTCTGTGTTTTTGCTCTGTTTTATTTGATGTAGCTCGGTGCGGCTGCCCCAAACCTGCTATCTTTGGATCCTTTGGGTGCTGCTCTGTTTCGGAGCTCACTTCAAAGGGTTTCTGCTGCAGGTTGTCAAAATGTCTTTGTTTAATCTTCTGCTCTTTTGCCATCTACCTGCACACCTGTCACTGCAGCTCCTTTTGCATTTTGAAACTGGTGCACACAAAGGAAGCAGTGTGCTGCTACTTTATAGGTGTGGTGCTCTACAGCGGCTGGGATGCATGACTATGTGGTTATGGGTGTCATCTGCCCCTGCAACATAAACCTTTGACATCAACATAGAGTTTAACTGAGAGGTTGTTTTTTTTCCTAATGTCCTGTTGAAGAGTTAGGCTGTACATAAAGCTTTTAGATACACCAATTCTTTATGTCAGATTTTTGCCTGAAACATTCCACAAATATTCTGGTCCATACTAACATATTAGCATCACACAGTTGCTGCAGATTTATTGGCTACACATAAATGGTGCTGTTGTCCTGTTTCATCAAATCCCAAAGATGCTCTATTGACATTTGATGACTGTGGAGTTCAGTTAACTCATTTCCATGTTCAAGGAACCAGCTTGAGATTACTTGTGCTTTGAGACATGGTGCATTACTCTGGTAAAATTAGCCATCAGAAGATGAGTCTATCGTGGCCATGAGATAATATAGGATAGGATAATCCTGTACTCATCCCCAGAGGGAAAGTAATTCAGGTGTTGCAGAAGTACAGGGGGAAATACAAGGTTAAGTAGCATGCATGAAAGGTCAATAGAATAACATATAATGTACTAGATGTGAATCAATAAAATACACAAATGGCAAAAAAATAAAATAAGTAGAGGTATTTCCAATTATTAAAATAAAAATAAACAGAGTAACTGTCTTGCAGGATAACTGAGGCATTCTGCACGGTACAATGAAGGTAAAGTGACAGTGATGTAAAAGTGTCAACAGTTATGTTGACAGTACTCTGTAACAGTGCAGATTATTATACCTTGAAGTATTGTGCAGTCATGGACCAGGATAACAGATATGTTGAAAGGTGCAGTATATATAAATAACATGTTAACAATACAGATAAGAAACTGGTCAAGAGGATCTGAATATTAAAGTGTAGTATAGTGCAGTTAAGTACAGTATATGGGATGGACAAGGTCAGCAACAATACTCAGGTAGGCTGAGACCAGCAAAAAGAGCTTAGTTGGTACTAAGGGGCCAATTATGTACCAAGAAGATATCCCCCTTACCAATATCCCACCACCAGCATGAAGTGTTCATACAAGGCAGCATCAATCCAAACTGTTATGTTGTTACCCAAAATTCTTACCTTACCATCTACAAAACCCAAAACCAGTGAAGTTGGCACGTTGTGTAAATCGTAAATAAAAACAGAATACAATGATTTCCAAATACCTTTCAACCTATATTCAATTGAGTACACAGCAAAGACAAGATACTTAACGTTCAAACTGGTAAACTTTGTTATTTTTTGCAAATATTAGCTCATTTGGAATTTGATGCCTGCAACGTGTTTCAAAAAGCTGGCACAAGTGGCAAAAAAGACTGAGAAAGTTGAGGAATGCTCATCAAACACTTATTTGGAACATCCCACAGGTGAACAGGCTAATTGGGAACAGGTGGGTGCCATGATTGGGTATAAAAGCAGCTTCCCTGAAATGCTCAGTCATTCACAAACAAAGATGGGGTGAGGGTCACCACTTTGTGAACAAATGTGTGAGCAAATTGTCCAACAGTTTAAGAAAAACATTTCTCAACCAGTTATTGCAAGGAATTTAGGGATATCATCATCTACGGTCCAAAATATCATCAAAAGGTTCAGAGAATCTGGAGAAATTACTGCACGTAAGCAGCAAGGCCCAAACCAACATTGAATGCCCGTGATCTTCGTGGTCTGACCAGTCCACATTTCAAATTGTTTTTGGAAACTGTGGTCGTCGTGTCCTCCGGGCCAAAGAGGAAAAGAAGCAGCCGGACTGTTATGGGGGCAAAGTTCCAAAGCCAGCATCTGTGATGGTATGGGGGTGTATTAGTGCCCAAGGCATCTGTGAAGGCACCATTAATGCTGAAAGGTACATACAGATTTTGGAGCATATGTTGCCGTCCAAGCAACGTCTTTTTCATGGACGCCCCTGCTTATTTCAGCAAGACAATGCCAAGCCACACTGCACGTGTTACAACAGCGTGGCTTCGTAGTAAAAGAGTGCGGGTACTAGACTGGCCCGCCTGTAGTCAAGACCTGTCCCCCATTGAAAATGTGTGGCGCATTATGAAGCGTAAAATACAACAACGGAGACCCCGGACTGTTGAACAACTTAAGCTGTACATCAAGCAAGAATGGGAAAGAATTCCACCCCAAAAGCTTCAAAAATTGGTCTCCTCAGTTCCCAAACGTTTACTGAGTGTTGTTAAAAGGAAAGGCGATGTAACACAGTGGTAAAAATGCAGGGGGGGGCAGCTTCAGGTTCTTAGCTTACAGATCTTAAACCATTCTACCCATTCTTCTCTGACCTCTGACCTCATCAAGACATTTTTGCACAGCAATGGTTTGTGATTGTTGATCGTAGATGTGCAGTTTCTTGAATACTTACAGCTGTGGCATCAACAGCTATGACATATTTAGTCACTTATTATGCTTCAACACTAAAATTAGAACACAGGCTTTTTCAACGCAGGTTAACCCGCTAACAAGTGACTCTTTTCCCACTGCCAGGAGACCCGGGCCTAATTGGCAGTAAAGGAGTTGCATGGCTGTTTATCATGTTGATGACATCAGCGTGACAAAGCATGTCCATGTAAACGATGGAAAGGAGCATGGAGGCCATGGACAAGGTTTTCTTTACTTTGTACTTTGTCCCTCTTTAAAAATGTACAAACTTGGCACTGATGATACAAAGGCAGATGAAATTTGTTGCTGAGGTGGCAAAAAGTCACATAAGTTATAGATGGAGGGGACAGGTGCGATTTTATGCTGTGGGGATGTTACACTGACTTCATCCATAAATTAGCAGGTTGACCTGGGTGTGATGTTCTCACTGAAGCCGATCGGAGGCAAGCTCATTAAAACCTGCGTCGCTTGCAGAGTCAATCAACCTGGATTTAAATGCAGATTAAACCCTTTCAAACTGCTGACAGGAGCCAATTGTTGACAGGTTTAAACTGTTTTCGGGAGAGTTTGTTTGTCTGTCCATCCGTCAGTCTGTGAACAAAATAACTCAAAAAGTTATGGATGGATTATAATGAAATTTTCCAGGAAATGTTCAGCATGGGAAAAGGGAGAACTGATTCAATTTTGGTGTTGATCCGTATCAGCATCTGGCCGCCATGACGGAAAATGTGATTTTGGTGAATAACTTTTCTAGTTTAATATGAGTATTCATTTTAGTTTATCATATCATCTCTCCTGCATTGTGCCTGTTTCACAAAAGTGTGTTTCTATCCGCATACTTTAGTCCTTGATGTTTCCTGTTTTGTTTTGTAGTTTAGTCCCCTGTGCGTCACTTCCTATTTTCTTCCTGTCTTGTCTGCTCTAATGAGTTCACCTGTGTGATTTCTGTCATGGTTTAAAAAAAACTAAACTAAGAAAATGTTGAAGCTGAAGTTCTGAAGCTCTTAAAAGTGCAATAAATCCTGCTTTTGCTGGCACTGCTGGAATTCACTCAACCAGCAATGATTTTGTGTCCAAAGCAAGAACTCGGCTTCGTAGGCTTTGGTATTTCCATATTTTGGTATCGACTTGGATAAGTTTACTTGATAGATATTGGGAAAAAAGAAAACACCACATCATCTGCTTCAGTTTCTGCTTAAAGAAGATGTGCTTTCTCACTTATTTGCATCTTTTATTAAATTAAAGCGATGTAGAAAATGCATGATCAGTCATAGCATAGTAACTATGGTTATATAATATATATATTGTATTGACATTTAGCAAAAAAAAATCTTAGATTTGTTCCAGTTGCTCAGCTTTAGCCTGGACCATTTTTTATTTTCACTTTGTGTCACTTTCACCAATGAATCAGACAGTTTAACTCCAGCCCTGTGCTTCATTCTCGTTCAAAGCACATCCAAAAACAAGTTGTCAGTGGAGCTGCAGGGAAATCTCAGCGGACTTTTGCTTCCATATCCTATTCAGGAGATAAAGCATAGCAGCAGTTAACATCTACCTCCTCAAAGTTGTCACTCTTGCTGGTTTTCTTACTTAATCATGTTGGACACAAGTCTAAAAATACATTTGCTCCTCATCACTCTGATTCTTTTTTTGTTTTTTGTATGCAGGCCACTGAGAAATTTACATGCAGAGAGGCACACACAGGGAGGATATCAAAGCTTTGAAGGAGCTGAAACCAAAAGTAGGCCAAGATGATGCAACTTACTATTAGTAAAACTTACCACATAGATCATCCAATCTATTTTTAGCCATTTTGAAGCTTTGGTCTAGTATTCTGTATTCTGTTCATTGAGCAGTCAGTGGGGTTTGCAGCAGCAGAATTGTTATTCTGCCCCCTCCCCGCTCTGTTGTTAGTCACTGCAGGTGAGGCTAACATTAGTCTGCCATGTAGGAGTTCCACCAACACAGATCAGGGAGCTCGCTGTACTTTTTTTTTATCTCCAATCAGAGAGAGTCTCTCATTACAGCGAAGCCTAATATGTCTATATGTTCTCAAAACAAACAAAAGCAATCAGTTTTCATCATAATATACTTTTAGACATTTGGTGGACCTTCTGATTGTACCATTTGCTTTTGATTCCAACACAAAGCTTTTATCTGGTTATATTTTAAAGACAAATAACAGAGAATCTCAAACAGAGTGGTCTGCAGTTTTGAGCAGTAATATTTAAGGTGTAATTTCCCTCTATGCCCACCTGGTGGCATGTGTGTATAAACACTTAGTTTATTTGGGACCCATTCAAGGCCATGGTCACAATACTGAACAGAAAACATTCTATCATCAGCTACCATTTCTCTTTTAAGAAGATGTTCTTCCTCACTTATTTGCATCTTTTTATGATATTAAAGTGGTGTAGAAAATGCATGATCAGTCCCAGCATTTATGGATGAGTTTGCCCTGATAGTAGGTCATTGGTAATTGTTTTTAAAGAAGGCATGCAAACATTTCTCCTGAAGAGTTTTTTTAGTACAGGGAGAAGAATTTGGTTATTGGGCCATGATACTAAGGAAATCATAACTCCTTAACTACTGACTTCTGTTCCTTCTTACTTTGTTTCTTCTTTTCCATCTTTGTTCCTCCCCTCCTACCTACCGACCGACTCACCTACTTACAAGCATACCCTTCTGCCGTCGTCATTCCTTAAGAACCTTTATTTACCTATACCTACCAACCCACCTGCCTACTTACCTACCCATTTAGCTACTTCAAACTTTTCTATCAGCACATTCACCAGCCTATACATACACCTTCCTTTATCTTCATCTTCCTTCCTAATAGGGCTGAACAGTAATGGCTTAAACTGATATTGCACTGTTTTCCTCTTATTAGATCTGTTGTGTAGGACGAGGTGTCAAAATTCCTAATTGTATACATAAGACATCACTGAGACTCTGGAGGATGATCAAGTGATTGATGGTATCCTCTTGGTTATCAAGTGGGCTCCCTCCTTCTTGGATGTTTTGCTGAGAGGCCAACAGCAGCTCCAGAGTTCAGCAGTGAATCAGTGTCCAGATCAACTCACTTAAGGCTCATTTATGCTCAACGTTAAATACGGATACGGATACGGACAGAGCTCTCTGTCCGTGCTTTGCGTTCTTTTCGTCCGTATTTCTGCGCGTATCCTTGAAGCTTACGGATACGGACCAGACGGAGCAGTACCACTGGAAACCGTGGGGGCAGTGTTGCTACTGTCACTCTGATACTCATCTCTGGAGAGGAACAAAGAAGAATATGGCGGGGCTATTCAAAGAAAAGTTGTGTGAGCTGGTGCAAAATCACTAACATATATATAATGTTACTTGTCCGGGAC
The DNA here is from genome assembly GCA_036419115.1 of Scarus forsteni. NCBI lineage: Eukaryota > Metazoa > Chordata > Actinopteri > Labriformes > Labridae > Scarus > Scarus forsteni. Next base: position 16,809,919 of record JAZDUH010000342.1, read on the forward strand.
ACCATGACAAAATCAAACTCCAAAACAGCTGGGAGGAGATCAGGAGGGAGCTCAATGTTCACTCGGTGGATGCAAAGGAGAAGTGGGGGTCGGTGAGAGACGGATTGGTGCCCCCTGGTGGATGCAATGGTCAACATCCATTGCCAAAGTAAAAGACGCATGGGAGTATGTGCGCAGTGACGGAACCATCGTTTGAAACGGATACTTGATACTTTTTCATGCGTATGATGAGCATAAATGAGCCTTTAAAGGCCCAGATAGAGTCCTCCCTCTTCATTCACAGCAGCTTACTCCCATTTTCAGCGGCTCTGGAGGGGCCCTTGACTGCCTGTCAGTGGTCTTTTCTTGCACTCCCATCTCCCGGGATAGTCTGGATGTTGAGGTGGCTACAAACCCTTTACAGCCTACTTGCACTGCTCCAACCTTCACATTCCTGCCTTCTTGTTTCGTGATGGCAGCAAGGTCCATGTATCACGTTTTTTTGGTGATCTAAGTTTTAAAGAAGAACTTTTGGTCTAAATCTATCAGAAATTTCCGTTTGCATGCCCTGCACAGCTGCCCAGCAACTGGTCTTGAGGTGGTGAGGCAGGCTTGGCCATCTCCCTCCCAAACAATTGTTGTTTGCCTGCCAGTGGGATGATGGGGGAGGGAACAGCATTGACACTCATTTATTGCATTTCCAGCACTGCTGCCATACACTTTAACACCTGGTTTTACCACCAGGTGAAACAGCTTAGGCTTCGGCTTGTCCTGCAGCCAACTAGGATGGGTTTCAGTGTTGCTGGATTCAGGCAGAGTGAACATGTATATAAATAAAGCGTTTTTCAATGGGAATTTTCAAATTAGAAGTTTATGTATTTCTGAAAATGTCTTATTAAGTTCTTCATGAGAAGCCCCATGATTTTATCTTCATAAAGTTCACAGTCTCTGCGGGTGTCATGGTCTTTTATGGTAGTCAAAGAACAAGAAAATGGGTGTTACATGTCTTAAGCCATGTGACTGACTGCAGGTCCTGTAATGTTACTATTGCACATACACACATTAAAAAATACAATGACAAAACAATATACAGTTCAGCCCTATCTTACCTCCAACCTTTTTCCTGCAAATCTAACAATCTACTTATGTGCAGTATAAACACTAATACTTACCTGTCTAATTTTCTAGCTACCTACTAAACACCTACCCAACTTCAATACCACTAAATAAAAGATAAACCTTTCTTCCTTTCCTTCTTCTTCAAACCTTTCTCCCTGCCTGCTTACTAGCTTTAATCAACCTACCTATCTATCTATCTATCTATCTATCTATCTATCTATCTATCTATCTATCTATCTATCTATCTATCTATCTATCTATCTATCTATCTATCTATCTATCTATCTATCTATTGTCCCCATCCATCCATCCATCCATCCATCCATGCTGCACCCACCTGTTAGCTTGTATTTTTCTCCCAGTGGATGCTCACTCTGGGAGTTGTTGACATGCCACTCTTGTTCACAGAGGTAACTCGGAGTCGGGTGGAGCTGAGCGTGGTGAAATATGCAAACTATAAAAAAGAGAAATGTTAATGCTGAGTTCAGAGTGTGCTGTGCTGCTGTTCCTCCTGTGACAGAGCTGCATGATGTGCAGCTGCAGCATTTTGAAGTTGTCACACTGACTCTGCATTTCAGAAAGGGGTCACTGTGGGGAACTGGACCCTCTGGCAATATACTGGACATGGTTTGAGTGGGGCTGATGGTATATCGATGCAAGTGTATGGCTGTTTGAGTTAGATTTTCTTTTCTTTTGTGAAAGAGACTTGGCACTTTATACTGTGTTTCAGGCAGCCACTGGCATCATAAAAGGAGGAGAAGGAAAGGTCCTGATGCCGCAGGCTTAATGTTTTGTGCACAGAAGTGCTCTGTCATGCGAAGGAGACATGGTAAACTTACCATTACATAGCAGTCAAAGAGCTGACCTCTGTAAACTAAAGGAATATGTTATTCCTGGAATCATCTGTTTTCTGTTCTGTTTTTTTTCCTGAGAAGTTTTTTTTTTTCTGTTTTTTTTTTCCCATATATTCCTCTCTTGATTGTGTTTACCACCTAATTAAACCGCAAAATGAACAAACCAAAGGTTTTCCTGTCAAAGTAGCTGCCTTCAAGTCTGAGTTTATCTTCTTACGCTCTCATTAAGCCAGTTTGATTCTTTGGTAACAATAAAGATACAAGTCCAGTTCACATCCAAACGCTGTGTATTTCTTTTGTCAGTTTGAATGGCCAAAAAAAAAAAAAAAAAAGCCAATCAAATTCCTGCACACTGCTTAAACCACAGTTTGAATGGTGCTTCCATTAAAATTGCTGTCTTATTGAGCTTTGGGGCTTTCTTTTTAAATGTGCCAAAAAAAGTTTTAAAGTTTTATTGTTTCATTCTTAAGAAAAACAGTGACATCTGGTGGCATAAAGAAGTTAAAGCAGCATTGGCTGGTCTGAGTATTTCAGAAACTTGAGGTTTACTGGTATATACTGACACAACCACTTTCAGGGTTCACAGTAAGTGGTCTGTAAAAGAGGAAATATACATTTATTAGCAGTTTTTATGGCTACAAAGGTCATGTTGATGCTAGAGGATGAAGAAGAAAACCTAGAGTGGTTTTGAGATGATATAAATGCAACAGTAACTCCAATAACCACTTCTTACAACCAACTTATGCAGAAGACCCATTTTGAATGCCCAGCATTTCTACTCATGAAAAAGATGGGCTACAATAGCAGAAGACCACACCAGGTGCAACAATGAAACTCTCAACGGGTGAGTGTATGGGTGTGAACGGGTTGAACTAAGTTTGCAGCACTAAGTTAGCGTCAGTTAGGCAACACTAAAGTTCAACAGGTGCGTCAACATATTTCACACAAGCTTAAAAGTTTCCAACACTTGACTGCAACGCACCTCTTTTCCAACACCTCTACTTACCTCACTTACAACAACGTTCATCTCTGTTGGCAAACACTAGGGCTTGTCAACCCTCAGGCTACTGTTGTACAACTTGAGGCAATCCTTTTTGGTACGGCAGTCTTTTGCCCTGTAGGCATGGTGCCAGAACACCTGGTGAAAGATGAACGCGATACATGCATCATTTCTACGTTGGCAAACATGTAAAATCATATTACAATGAAGTCAGGGGGCATCAGGAAACATAATACACAAGCACAACAATTTCTCTCCACGTAAGACACATTCCCCAGTGTTGAACACTGTGAAATTCACTCCAGGAATGTTGATGATATCTCAGTGTTGGTCAATGTCGGCTACTATACGTTGCTGTGTGAATGTGGCCTGAATACAATTTAAGCATAGTTTAAAGCCTTACAAATCTGCAGCTACTGCTTGACGCTATCATGTCAAAATGGACCAGAATCTCAGTGTTAAATTTTCAGTTTCTTGTTGAATCTGAAGGTAAAAAGTTGTCTCACCTGCTTTTAGTAAGGTGTGCCCAACGAAGTGAAAGGATAGTATATGTTGTTTTCCCATCAGCTGAAGAATTTGAGATATAATTCTGGTCCACATTTCTCAGCCCTAGCAGCTGTCAGGATCAGAGTTGCCCAGATGAATGCATGACTGAGACTGAACGAGGGATTGTGTTGTTTTGGACTCTTTTTGGTGACTGACAGGTGGATAATTTAGGGTGACAGCAGGCATGGAATCGGTTCACAGGAGGAGGCAAACATTTTGCCTCTGCTCTGCAGCAGGAAGTGAGAATGAAATCGATTTTCATTCATTGTCACTCATCTGTGGCAAAACAAAACAGTTTTTTTTGCAATGCTGTATGTATGATCCCTATATAAGCTCTGCGGCTCCGAACCCAAAAAATATGATTAAATCTCAGAGAATAATCTCAATGGATGTGAAAATAATCTCATCAAAACAAATGGCTCACAGTGTTTCACCCAGGACCATATCATTTCTTCTGCTCAGTTGCCAAGCAACAATGAAATCTTGATTTCATTTGGACGGCTTTTTGAAGCCAAAATGATGAGTGGACTGGAAGCAAGACGCAACAGTGTGGAGAATAACAATGATGATTTTGACACACTTTGACTCACATTCTAAGTTCCTGTAATGATCATTTTCCTCTGACCAAGGTTTTTTTCTTACCTTTTCTGAGTAAAACTTTTGACCCCCTTAAATCTACATAAACAGCCTGACTTTCTGTTTGTGTATGCAGTCTTAAGCTCTAATAATATCTTTATGGAAAGTAGCAAGTGGGAGAGAAAGTGAGCGAGAGGAGAGGGAGCGAGCAAGAGGATGGAGCGAGAGAGGCAGGGCACAAAAAAAGGGGAACAGGGAGAAAAAGCAGAAATGATTTCAGCGTCCCAGCAACTTGCATGGTTAAGTTAATCCACAGTGTGGGGAGAGAAAGTAGGTGAGTGTTAGGCGGCAGCAGAGAGATTTGATCCAACTGGAGGGGATTAGAAGGTGGAGCAGAGTGACACAGAGCAGGACTTCACGGTTGGAGTTCCTCTGAGCGTCGTCCAGGAGAGACCGAGAAACTCCCAGCAGCCACAGCGGGGCGGCCAGGCCCTCTGTGACTTCCTTATTGACTTCTTTAGGAGGGAGAAGCTGACGGAGACACTTTGTTATTATATATAATTCTTTGGAACTATGGGGACAGTGAGTGAGCTATGCGTGTCCAGCCTTCAGACGTTCTTGTGTCCTGCTGTGAATGCACTCCAGCAAGAACAAGGTAAGAAAACAAGTGTTGCAGATGTTGTGAAGCCTTAAACATCGGTGGTGTGAATGAATTCAAGGTTTCTGTGAGAAAACTTTTGTTTTGTGACCACTTACACAAACAAATGGCTTCTGCAGCAATTATAACAGTCTGAAAGAAACCTTTCTTTCAGCTTAAACCTTTTTGAATGCAAGAGACACAACCCTAGACCTAGCACTGTTGTCTAAAGGCGGCTTTTGATTGTTTGCCTGTGTCTTTGCATTGCTTTTAGGCTGATTTACTATAGCAAATTTCATAATTGTGGTTTTGATTCATGGGGCTGAATGATTTACTGTTTGACAACGTTGTTTCTGTCCTCAGTGGTCACATTCTGGGGCGGGAAATGTTGGCAAAATTGCCACTTCTGTGTTTTTTGGAAACGACACCAGCCTGTTTCCTTGTTTTTATATCTAATAATTAGTGAAAGCCTGGTGTCACCAACAGTAGCCATATCAGAAAACTGATCTGCACGTTCATGCAGCAGGTTTCAGTACTACCGTCACAGACTCTCAGATAAGACTCATGAAGCCTGTCTCATGCTTGTTGCATCCACGAGGTCCCAAGTATCAGCATGGCCAGTGGAGAATAGACCTTTCAGTGTTACATCCTACCATTGTTTCATCAGCAGTTGAAGTCCAATGGCTGGTCAGGGCAAGCCGAGTGCAGAGCATAGACCGTAGACAGAATGTAGTCATGCTTTACACTTGGGGTAAAATCCTTAATTAACCACTTACTACAGAGTAGACCGGTCAGCCGATCAGATCATCTTACAGTGAAAATACAGGCAGATCAGGGGTAGTCAATATGTGGAAAGTTTTTTTTCAATTTAAAGTAATTGTGAACAGTCAAATTTTATATTTGTGTTGCATAAAACCCAATATGTTTTTTCATGTAACCTGAGTATGATCAGAAATGGTTGACAACCAAATTCACAATTCTAACAAACATGACATAACGTGGGAGAAACATGCCAATAATGGCAGTATGCATCATTTATCAATTACTCTCTATTAACAAGTCCAATTTTGATGACTGTTGGAAGTCGGACACCTTGAAAGCTTGTTTCATAACCCAGAACTTATTAAGTTTATGAACTAACACTGAACTCTCTCCCTTGAATAACTCGGTATGTTACACAAATGTGATGTTGAGTCAGTCTTAAACTTGTGCAGGAAACATTTGTTGAATTTGTTGAGATCATTTGTTGAATTTGTGTGACTCTTGTACAAACATGGCTACACAATAGATGGTAAAGCTCAGTCAGATTAGCATAACCTTTAAGGATACATATGAACTCTTTGAATCAACATAAAAATGTTGGATAAACCTGTCATAGAGGCGTACAGTTCCTGAATCACTTCTTGCACAGAAAAATCTTCATGTTCGCTGGGTTGTCACTGGCATATTGCTCCAGCAGCAGTGAAAACAAAGGTTTAGAGTTTTTTTTATGCTAAGGGGTACTCATGTCAAGCATAAAATGCAAGCTTTTAAAAGCATATTCATCAGGTGATTGGAGGATCACTCATTATGGGCCAAACAGATGTTGCAGTAGATGGATGCCACTGCTGCAGTGTAAAGTACAAAATGTAAGCCATTCCATAAAACACACTTTAGTCAAAATGTGTTGAAACTTGAGCAACACAAAATTTATTTTTATTGGAGAAATGCTGTCAGTTTTTGTTGCTTGTTTATCATTCAATAAAGAATGTTGTCCAGATCTGATACAACTTCCACTGAAACTATTATCATCATGCTAATCTCCATACAAGCATTCCCTTCCCGCTGTCATCGTGCTCATAGCTCCCATCTTCTCCTGCTTTATCAGAAGCTGACTGGCCAGTGCCTCTGCAGACTGACCTCTGTCGTTGCAGAATGGATCTCTGCAAGATGGATCTGTCTGATTATGGACAATGAATCAGGTGGATTCAGTTGCACTGCAAGGTTGGAAAATGCGTAAATAGGTCAGATGAAGCCGTAATTATATATTTTTTATCACGTTCAGAATAACATCATAAATAAGATAATCTGTTCTGTGTTTTGTGACACCTTGAATAAACACATGGCTCCAGCAGCAACAAAAACACCCAGAAACAGAGCTCTGAGTTACCAGGGAGAGTCTTTAAATTTCATTCTGGCCCCCCCAAAAATTGTACTGCTTTCACACTAAAATTAGCGGGTCAGCTCGGATTTTTTCAACACGGGTTAACCTGCTTATATTTGGCAAGTGACTCTTTTCCCACTGCTAGCAGACCTGGGTCTAATCAGCAGCAGTTAAGTTGCGTGGCTGACTCTTTTCCTCTGGCACATCAAGCTGATGTCATCATGTTGATGACATCATCAGCACGACAAAGCACATTCATGTAAAGAATGGAAAGGAGCATAGAGACTGTGGACGCGGTTTTCTTTACTTTGTACTTTTCTCTCTTTTAAGATGTACAGACCAGGTGCTGGTGATACAAAGGTGGATGGAATTCATTGTTGAGATGGGAAAGAGTCTAGTAAGTTACAGACAGAGAGGGCATGCATGATGTTATGCTGTGGGGTTGCTACGCTGACATCATCTGTAAGCTAGCGAGTTGACCTGGATGTGATGTTCTCACTGAAGCCAGTCAGAAGTGAGCCGATAAAAACCTGTGTCACTTGCAGGGCCAATTGACCCAGGTCGAAATGCCAATTAAACCCCTTTGAACTGCCAACAGGAGCCAATTGTTACCGGGTTTAAACAGGTTTGGCCAGTCTGAAAGGGGTATCTGTGTCTTGCTGTGAAGTTCCTCTAACAAGAATCAGGAAGACACAGCTCAGGTGCATATTATATTGCCTGTGACAGCTGTAGGCTTGTTTGCACATATTTAATCATCTATGAACACCGGACTCTTCTGTCTAAAGATGTTAAGACAAAGTCAAAAATATCTTAAAAATCAGTAAGTTGTAAAACTAACTGTTAATCTATAGTGTCCTTTCATATGAAGCTTTCAGTCTTGTCTGTGGTGGTCTTTTTCCACACCTCCGGGGGGGGGGGTTTGCCAGGGAGGACTTGGAAGCACTGGGCTATGCACTTGTGAAGCTGCTGCTGGACTGGAACAGTTTCATTTGCAACAAATGTCCACCCCCACATGTGGATAGGTTTGGACTTACATGATCATGGTCATAGTGACCTCAAATGTTATTAGTATCTTAGGCTGATTGTTACAGATTTTTTTTTCCAAGTTTGGCAAATACTCAGATGTGAGCTTGTCATGACTTTACTTTGGAGTGAGTCATGTGATCACCAGGCCATAGCTCTAGTTAATTAAGTCTCAGATTAGTGCAGGCAAACCTGTTGACTTGATGTAATTGTTTGACTCATGCAGGCACACATGATTCCATGGTGACACAGAAATAGAGGGAGTTTCTAATGGCAAAGGAGACTCCCTTATTAAGCCCATCCTAACCCCCCACTGAGAGTGAGAGAGTGAGCTTATTACATACTAATCTCCTGCAGGCCAAACTAATTTGAGCTGACTTGGAGCTCACACGCCTGCTCGTCCCCACTCTGACAAGTCAGCGCTGAAGCTTCGAGTGTAAACACACAGACAGACACACTCATCTCCTCTTTCTGTTTCTGCTCCTGCTAGACTGTGTGTGACAAATCTGCCTCCTCGTCCTTGTTACCTCCGTGTTTGTCCTTGGATAAACAAGGAGGACAGCGTTGTATGTACCTGAGATCACCTTCTAAACCTGGATAAACAACTCTCCCTGCTTCCCAGGCTCATTACAGATGGAGGAGCAGTGCTGGCTAAGACTTTCCCACCATCTGTCCTGTGTTCCCACATTTGTCATCTCACTGTAGCAGTAAGACTAGATTTTGGATGTTTGTGTTGTTGTGTTGGTTGCTTAGTGTTGCAACAGCATTACATGGTCAGGGTATTAAAGTATCATTCATTGTCAGGAAGGATCTGACTGAATGGAGGAAGGCAGACACGACAGCTTCCTAAACCAAACACTGACAAAGACACAAAGCACAAGGCCAGTTGTATGAAGCCTTTCTTTCTGGTTTCAAATTAAATAAATGAGAATAAGGTTGTTTTTGTGTGTGTGTGTGTGGGGGGGGGGGGGGGGGGCAACATTGTTTATTTTTTCATTTGGTTGGGTTTTCTTAACACTGAACTTTGTCATTGGATCATTGGGCCATCCGACTATATCGAGTAATGGCACTTTTAGCTGTAAACATTTTGGATGAATTCTTTGCTTTTGCATTTAGCCCTTGTCGGGTGGCTCTTATATATTGACTGGAGTTTTTTGTAACCAATTCCCACATGAACTTTTAAACATCTACCTTTTAAGAGAACCAGAGGCAAGATGTGTTAGAAATGCTAAAGTTAGCCACACTGATATTGTCAGTGAATGCAACATTGGCTAGCTTACTGTTTTGATATTTTGCATTATTCAAACCACAACAGGTGGTGCTTCACCTGTGCTTTTTTGAAAATGTCCAGAGATGGAGCACTTCGGATGTCCGCAGGGAGAGTGTTCCAGAGGGATTAGGCTACAGTACTGAAGGCTCTGTCTCCATAGGTTCAGTTTGATTTGGGGTTTGGAAAGTAAACCAGTGTCTGAAGACTGAAGGTTGTGGGATGGTGTGTATGGATGCAGGAGACCATAAAAGTACCAAAGAGCCAGGGCATGGAGAGATTTTTATGTGAGGAGGAGGATTTTGTGAAGTGAAGGTGGATGAGGGTTGGAGTGATGTGTTGCCGGGGTCTAGTTCGGAAGAGAACTCGAGCAGCAGAGTTTTGCTGGGTACTCCAGACAGGACTCCATTACAGTAATCCAGGCGGGAGATTTATGAAGGCATGAATGAGTGTTTCAGTGGTCGGAGTCTGGAGATGTTCCTGAGGTGATAGAGGGCAGGTTTGGTGACTGATTTTATGTGGGACTGGAAGGAGAGGGTGGAGTCCCGGATGATACCCAGGTTTCGAACCTGACAGGAAAGAGAGACGGATGTCCCGTCCACATCGAGCATGAGATCTCCAACCTTCTGCAGCAGTGCTTTCGGGACCATAACCATGAGCTATAGCTTATTGTTGAGTTTGAGTTGGTTAGAGGACATCCAGGTGTTGTTGTCGTGGAGGCAGTTTACAAGGGAGTGGGGAGGGAGCTGGTTGGATAGTTTTGTGCTGAGGTAGAGTTGGATGGTTTTAATGTGGTGGCCAGCCAGAGCAAATGGCCTACAACTGCACAGTTTAATTCAATAAGAGAAAACAGCCTCAAGAACAGATAAAGATTCAAGAACAGAAGCACAACCAAAGGTCAGACTGAAATACAAACTCGGAAACTGTACAAATGAAATAAAGTTTTGAAAAATGCATTAATGGCAATCTCAATGTAAGTTAGAGACTGAACAAAGTCCAAAACAATTCAAACCCAGAAAACCTTTGCAGGAGCAGAAATATAACCAAGTACAGTACAGCAACGAAGAACAACCGTACTTTCAAACCCACCATTGACCAAACTCTGTTTCACTTGGAAGCAAACAGAGACTTCCTGTTTTCAGGCAGCCCAGAGTCAGTTCTTTGGTCTGCACCAGAGTTTGTATGGGTTTATACACTACACCCCAAATCAGACAACCTTTACAGATATGAGAACTAGAGTTCGATTAGTCCAGACTCAGCTCTTGCTTCATTCTGTTTCTTTTCAAACTGGTTTTTGTGATGACTTAAATCCTCAAATGCTAAAATTCGTTTGATGAACATGTACAGTTGTTGGGTGTGCATATGTATTATTTTGCATTGACTTTGGTTGTTTTTGTTGTTTGTTTGTTTTTTAGAGTTTGAGATAAATGATGAAAGATAGAAAGAATATGTGTTTGTTGTGAAAGCACCCTAAGAATCTCAAAGGCCCTGTAGCAAGATTCAATTCAACCACTTCATTTATCCCTAAGGGGGCCATTTAAACGGCTCAGGAGTAGCACACACCAAAAGCTCAAATACAAAAACACAAAAAAGCATTGCATCCTAAAAACCCATAACACCTAAAGAAACACATAAAAAAATTATAAAAATGTATAAACAGCTCTACTCTCTGTGCCAGCAGTGACCCGGAACCAGAAAACAGATAAACCATTCCTTCAGTCACATCCCAGTGATTTTGATAGATTTTGCTCTCTAAAAACACCATTCATTGGCTTTTGCTTAAAAGAACCTGAAATGGGGGTGCTGGTTTGGCGTAGTGGTTAGCACCCCATGTACATGCTTCTGCCAGTCCAGGTTCGAATCCTGCCTGTGACCAGTTTGCAGAGTGTCTTCCCCTGCTCTCTCTCCCCCTTTCACAAGCCTATCCACTGTCTCTCTCCTGTCAATAAAGGCACAAAATGCCCAAAAATATACATTGAAAAAACAAACAAAAAAAAAAAAGAACCTGAAATGCATCTCATCTAATATAAGTGAAACAGTCCATCTGGTTGTACAAGTAGAAAAAAAGCAACAAGAAGCCTTTTCTGCCTCCTTTAATTCAGTTATAACAATGAATTATACTTTGACACCCTGACTTGAACAGCACTGCCAGGGTGGCATGTTGAAGCCCTGCTGTCAGACTGCGTTGACATTACTGAAGCAGCCTCTTTAAGTTATGGTGAATCAGCTGATGGCGTTGGGAACAAGGGGAAGCTGTGCTGTCTCAGTCATTTCTAAACACCTGAATCAGCAGCTAAAACCTGCATGCAAAGAGGGAGCTTTCCGACTTTTGGAAAAGAGAAGTGATCTTAATTCTTCCTGTTTCAAAGAAATTGTCATTAGGGTTTTTTCTGGATGTACAAAACAACATGAATTATTATTTAGATATGGTGAGAAACCTTTTGTTAGCTTTTAATTCAGGCTTGCCACTTTTAATCTCAGCTTAAAGTCCAATTTGTCTCATGAAAATTTCCCGAACAGCTTGATTTCAGCTTTATTCTGACTTAAAGTGTCATTTTTTTCTCCTCCAACTGTAAAATATTTCTGATGCTGTCTCTTACTTGGAGATAGATTGGGTGTTGTTCTGTTGGTATTTCTGTTTTTAATCCTGAATCATACAAGTGATTCATGTGTGACTCATCTCTTGGCTGTCCCGTAAGTTTTATTAACACTTAAATCACTTGTCAAGAATCACCAAATGTTACTCAGTACTGTCTGCTGAAGTGAAAACATAAGTGTTGATATTTGCGTGCTATATGAGGTCATTTCGTGGCTGACATCATGTGGAACAGGTGACGTCTTAACATTGTTTCAATCTCTGTCATCTACCACTGCCCCAACCCCAGTGTTAGTTTGACTCAATACACCCAATTAGTCCTCACAGACTGAGGCTAATAGAGATAATACTCTTGAAAGCTGACATGATAGTCACTGAGCTGATTAATAGAGTCATACTGTACCTTACAGGCCCGTCTGCACTGAGATGCAGGTGTACCCTGCCCTGCCCGGGTTTTCAGACATTGGAATGGCTCTTGTTGGATCTAACATCCAAGGATGAAGTGAGAGCACAAACCAGCCTGCCATGAGCAGAGAGTGTTGGAGGACAGTTTGCCATATCAGCTGGTTGTAAAGAGGGCACCATGATGAAGTGACAAAAGGTGACAATGCCAATGTTAGAACAGAGATGGCTCCTGGCCTATTTTTTCTTTAAGTCTCTTTAACCTTGATGGCCACTACCATCCTGGGAGTCCTGGACCCCTTTGACAGCTCAAACAATAAGTATTACATTCATTTCTCTGCTAAAAATACAGATTGCGGATTCATGAAGCAAAATGTTGAATGTGATATTTCTAAACAAAGTCTGCTTTATATTTGCTGAAACAGAGCTAAAATATCATTAAGCTGCACATGTAGTAACATTTCTGGGCAGCTGTGCAGCGAGTAATGCCATTTCAACCTTTTCTACATGTTTTGTTTTTCTCCCAAAACTATTAAGACACAATTCTTGTTTTTTAGAACAGACTTTTACAAGAAATTTTACCTTGAATTTGAAGACTTCATTGACCGTTAAGCATGTGAGCATCCATCACAACACACAGATTACAGAACAGATGCAACACAGAGCAGTATAGCAGAGAAAAAATTTAAATCCAGTAACGCCAAACAAATTAGAAAATATATATATATATATTTTTATCTCTGCAAGGAGGTTTTATTATTGCCTGCGTCTGTTATGTTTTGTTTTGTTTGTTAGTTTGTTTAGATTCGATTTTGGGAGTGATCCGGATCACCGTCTGGATCCACCATGACGAAAAATTAGATTTTTGTGAATAACTACTGAACTAAAATGAATATAATTGCTGATGGCATGTTTTCATGGTCAAGGAATCTAAATATTTAAATGAAATAAAGGTAGGACTAATATTTATGGTGAAAATCACAATATGGGTGAGGACTGTGGTGCTGGCGGAGGTCTGCGCTCTCTGAGTCCTTTACTAGTTTATTATTATTTTTGTCGGGCAGCATGGTGGGCCAGCAGGTAGTGCACGCGCCTCACAGCAAGAAGCTCCCCAGTTCGATCCCGGGGTCGAACAGGGCCCTTTCTGTGTGAAGTTTGCATGTTCTTCCCGTACGTATGTGGATTCTCTGCGAGCACTCCGACCTCCTCCCACAGACTGAAATCATGCTCATTAGGTTAACTGGCGACTCTAAATTGACCTTAGGTATGAGCGTAAATACATATATATATATATATACAAACACACACCACACTAATAACTAAAACATGCCTCACCGTGAGAGTCTTTGTCTGGACTTTTGGCATGACTGTTAAACCTACACTGAAAACCTGAGGGGTCCCACAGGCTCATATGGTAAAAGCAAGTAAGATAAATAGCCTGGACTAACACTTTTAAGAGATTAAAACTCATAAATGTACCTTAAAATCAATTCTAAAAGATACAGTAAGCCAATGCAGAGACATTAAAAGCGTTAAATATGACAAGTTGACAATTGAGGCTAGGGTCTACAATCGGAAAACCAGTTTGGCTGTTGAGACAGATTTGAAAAACGCAGCCTGGCCCCCCCTTCACTCACTCCTCCCCTCCATGTTCCAAGACCCTGCCCCCCAGCTCGTGTCGCCTCCTAACAACACGCCCCCTCCGATAGAGCAAGAAGCTGGCCGGCAGAAAATATTCATTGGCGTTGAAGATAAATGAGATTTCTCATAGCTGAGAGTAACAAACACAACAGTCATCCCCCTTGTAACACACAGCGGTAGCCATTTCAATTGGACCGGCGGCGAAGCAGGTCTGGCGTCACCAGAGCAGAGCCGATTGTGGGCGAGGATTTACGTTCTCGGCATGTCTTCACCAGCTCAGTTTACAATGCTAACGATGAGTGGCTAACTTATGCTAAAAGCTATTGACAGAGCCTACCCATTTCAGAAGCGGCCTCCCGGTTTCGGTGCTGGTCTTCTCTGGCTCCATGACGCTTCAGTAGCTGTGCAGCTAGCTGCTCACCGATACATGAGGGAAGTAGTAGGGAGAAGGCGGGACGATGCGGAGCAGGGGAGACAGGGGATTGGATGGACTCACAGACCAATCCGAACCGCCGTTCCAGGTGGTTTGGATTGGTCAACTATTATGCCGCTTTGCAGCGGATATACTGAATGGATTTTTTTCATTCCTTTTGGTCTTTATTAATAAAGTATTTTATCTATCTATCTATCTATCTATCTATCTATCTATCTATCTATCTATCTATCTATCTATCTATCTATCTATCTATCTATCTATCTATCTATCTATCTATCTATCTATCTATCTATCTATCCATCTATCTATCTATCTTTATATTGCGTAGATCGGACCATAGGACCATAATGGCCTAATAAACGGTGTTATTAAGATGTACCAAGCTTCCAAATCGTAGACCATAGCTTTAAGCCAGGGCAAGAACAAAGTTAAACTTGAATAAATAAATGATTAAATAAATATTTGCGTGTGCCCCCTTGGTTGGAATTTCACACTTTGCAGTCAAGAATCCTTCAGATACACTAACTTTACCAGCTCTTAAATGAAACAGATCTAACTGGGATGAGACATAATTCCCATTCCCTTCTCCCCAGTTCTGATGTAAATTAAATGTGCCTATAAAGAGTTCTGTGTCAGTGTCCAGCAGCACAGGTTACAGCACAGCTCCAAAGCAGTAGTATAAATGAGCTGTTAGGAAGTTTTTGTAAGGAGTAATCTTGAAGAATGAAGAAGTACTTTAATTTTGGCTATAGATACAAATAGGTTCAACTGTATGCTCTATGATCCTTCATATTTTCAGTGCAGTCTGGAAAGTGCTGAAAAATTTTAACTTTGCATAAATGCTGAGGTGACAATGAATCCTCTACAGACTGATAAGTGTATGCTAATATTAGAGAAGGGCATAAAATAAACATATCTAGGGTGAGACATACTTGTTTTTCTCTGATGATACTCACTCCGCCGTGTTCTGGATGCAGAAGAAGACACTGTGCCAGAGAGCTGCTTCAAAGAGGAGTGTGTGGGAAACCAAACAGAGAGAGATGAAATCCACACAGCTCATTTTCAGTCAGCAGGGTTTGTTTTTCTCAAATTTCTTGTTTTTTATCTAAAAAACAAAAAAACACAACTGAAAAAAGACAAACGAGCTGGCAGGCTGGAAAAATCACATTTTTATGCCTAAGCCTGTGCAGCAACAACACAATATCTCAGGGATGCTTTGATTGATTCTCTTCAAACTTTGCTGGAGCTACTTTGAGTAAAAGGAAACATAACTGGGTTTTGGAGGGAAAAGGTGAAAGTCATTAGGCCACATGTCCATCCCTTGTCTTAAAGGGCAACTTCGGTATTTTTCAACCTGGGTCCTATTGCCCCAAGTGTATGTGTGTATACGATTGACGGGTACAACTCGTTTTAAAATTGGCTCAGTATCAAGGGAGCGGATGCAGCCGGCAGCCGCGAAGCTGAATAGGGGGGCAACTGCATCCCGTATAAGTTTGAGCATTAAAAGTGTTTATTTCGCCACAGACCGGTTGCGATCGCCGGTGCTAGCTCTCTAATTAGCATTGTAAGCATTGCGTTTTCCTTCACGTCCTCTGACCTGTGTGACGCCATCTGTGAGCTTGTTGCCGGAAGAAAACAGAGGAGCAATGCAGCGCGCCGCTCAGAGTGGAGCTGCTTATCCCGGAGGACAGTTGGAAGTTTTACTGCATCGGAATCATGGCTGAATATTTACCAGATTTCGAGAGTGAAGACGAGCCTTTTCATTACGACGGCCACCCGTATTTATTTGAGCCAGAGTATACGGACGAGGAGCTGCTACAAACTCAAGAGCTAACGAGGATAGCAACAGAGGGCAATGAGCAGACGAGGGTGAAGCAGCGGCGGCACGAACGCTCTAGATTTGTCTCTGACACACACATTTACTGTTGCCCTCTCGTCTAGCCAGTACAGACTTGTGGCCTACCGTGTTACAATGCTAATTAGAGAGCTAGCACCGGCGATCGCAACCGGTCTGTGGCGAATTATAAACACTTACACAACACATACAATACTTATACGTATTGTATGCATAAAGACATAGTTATACTTACTTTATGGATAGTTGACCATCTGGTCCCTGTGGTTTTTGTCGCCTCCTCCAATTTATTTTGGGTACATGAAAAAAGGTGTCCAGCACTGCCCTGTTGATCAGAGGGGGGAGATCCTCTAATGTAGTTACACAGCGTCGGGTACTTCCTGTATCATCCCACGACACATCGAGACCACCAATATTGGGCAACAGGTCCCACTCGTTACAACACAGACATTCTTCCTTTGTGGGCATAGAGTCACAGCAACCACAGGAGCACCACCAGTCCTCAGAAATTTGCGTTCGTGCTGCCGCTGCTTCACCCTCGTCTGCTCATTGCCCTCTGTTGCTATCCTCGTTAGCTCTTGAGTTTGTAGCAGCTCCTCGTCCGTATACTCTGGCTCAAATAAATACGGGTGGCCGTCGTAATGTAAAGGCTCGTCTTCACTCTCGAAATCTGGTAAATATTCAGCCATGATACCGATGCAGTAAAACTTCCAACTGTCCTCCGGGATAAGCAGCTCCCACTCTGAGCGGCGCGCTGCATTGCTCCTCTGTTTTCTTCCGCAACAAGCTCACAGATGACGTCACCCAGGTCAGAGGACGTGAAGGAAAACGCAATGCTTACAATGCTAATTAGAGAGCTAGCACCGGCGATCGCAACCGGTCTGTGGCGAAATAAACACTTTTAATGCTCAAACTTATACGGGATGCAGTTGCCCCCCTATCTAGCTTCGCGGCTGCCGGCTGCATCCGCTCCCTTGATACTGAGCCAATTTTAAAACTAGTTGTACCCGTCAATCGTATACACACATACACTTGGGGCAATAGGACCCAGGTTGAAAAATACCGAAGTTGCCCTTTAAGTAATAACTTTACAACACCCAGAGTTTTTCGTCAACATTGATTCTAATATCTAAGTTGACTCTTGGTTACAACGATTAGATGGAAAGGTGCCACGTCAGTGGTTAAATTCAGTGGGTCTCATGTTCATCCTACGCTTTTGGATGAAGTATCTCAAAATTTCAGAGTCAACCTTTGTGTTATTGTCAAATCCAAGTCGAACTTTGAGTTTAGAGGTCAGATCAGCCTGATGTTCTTCTCTTGGTTATGTAAAGCATTTTTCAGAATGCTTAAAGAACTAATCAGATTGTTCGTGGACAAGGTCATTGAGCCTCATGGTCACCTCTCCTAAATAATGCCTTGAGGCCTTTTGGCCATTTTATGCAAATGTTAAAGGACAAGGTCAGTGAGTCTCACACTCATCAATTGCTTTTGAATGAAACATACACTGCCTGGGCCAAAAAAAAGTCACCACCTGGATTTAACTAAGCAAAATAGGTACGAGCCTCGTATTGGATATTTACTGCATGTGCCATTATCTTTCAGCTGGCAACAAGTTATTTAAGCAATGAGTAGCTTCTCATTTCCACCATGTTGAATTGTACATCCTGTGGTCGTAGTAAAGATGTTAGTCTTTTTAAGAAGGGTCAAACCATTGGCATGCATCAAGCAGAGAAAACGTCTAAGGAGATTGCATAAACTACAAACATTGGGTTAAGAACTGTCCAATAAATTCTAAAAAAAAAAATGGATGGATAGTGGGGATCCATCATCTTCAAAGAAAAAATGTGGTCAGAAAAAAAAAAAAACTTGAATGATCAAATTGGCAATAACTTAAATGTTTGGCCAAATCAAATCAAAGAAAAACAACAGCAGAACTCAGGGGTATGTTTAATAGTGAACGTAAGAGCATTTCCACATACACAGTGTAAAGGGAACTCAAGGGGTGAACAGCTGTGTAGCCTTAAGGAAACCACCAGTCAGTAAGGCTAACCAGAAAAAAAGGAATCACTTTGATGTGGGAGCATAAAGATTGAACTCTGGAGGACTGGCAGAAGGTCATGTGGTCTGATGAGTCCAGATTTACCCTGTTCCAGGGTGATGGGAGCATCAGGGTAAGAGAGGCAGGTGAAGTGATGTACCCATCATGCCTAGTGCCTACAAGCTTGTGTGGGCAGTGCTATGATCTGGGGCTGCTGCAGTTGGTCAGGTTGAGGTTCAGGAACATTCTCAAAGAATGCGGTCAGCTGACTACCTGAATAAACTGACTGACCGGGCATATTCCAAGATGGCAGAGCCAGGATTCATTGGACTCCAATTGTGAAAGAGTGGTTCAGAGAGCATGAGACATTTTTACACATGGATTGGCCACCACAGAGTCCAGACCTTAACCACACTGAGAATATTCTTGAGAATCGCTGTAAGGGATCTTTTTCTACCTCTTTAAATGCTAAATGTGGCTCAAGAACGACTCGATCAGACTTCAGATGTTGAGAGGTCAAGAGTCAATGGATCTTACGTTTGTCCTGTTATTGTGCTTTCAAGGATTTCTACAATGATTGCATTGTTGTTTTACTCTGACGTTAGCATGACTAGGTGAGATGATGCACGCCCCATGTTCATTCCTTCCTCATGAGATTTCTAAAAGTTACAATCCCAAAAGAAACACCCCAACCTATCTTCTATATCCCTAACTCCATTGTCTCTACTGAATGCCTGTGAACCTCACAGAGGTATACAAACTACCAGGCAGCAGCTCTTGTTCTTTTTCATTGTGTTCTGGGCTTTTGCAGTCACATGTAACACACAGTTGGATCCGTTGTTGCTCTAAAATTGTGTCAACATGTTGGTCCTCATCAAGCTTTCATGCCTGCAGATACGATCCATCTCTGAACAGCAGGACGGTTATTTAACAGCTCCCAGAGACTGTTTATAATTAGACAGGCGAATGTATAATTTATTATCAATGAACAGGGGCTTTGTTAGAATGTAGTTTAACATGGCAGTTGTAGCACTGGTTTTGTTGAAACTGTTATGAGTGAATAGGGCTGAAAAAAGTACTTTGAAATCCTGTCTTGATTATTTCACCTGAACAGCAAGACACAAGTCATATAGTTATTATTCTTGTGAATAAATAATACATGTTTGTCACTATGACAAATACCTCTAATACCATATCAAAAGTCCCAGAAACTCAACTTTTGTGTTGCTTTCATATTATTTAATAAAATTATCTCAGTAAATTCAGGCTTAGTAACAAAATCGGTCTCAAAAATATGCATATTGATACAATCAAAAATATTGAATTACAGGATTTTTACTGGATATCTCAGTTGATGGTTATTTCTGTTTTGCCTATTTCTGATACTGTTCTCTTTGGGTTATAAGACTTCATTTAAAAGGTACTTTATTTTCAGTCATGTTGTCTTGAAGATTCAAAATCAAGGCAACTGGACTGTCTTGAGTTTTGGGAAGACGTTTCACTTCAAAACTCAAAACCCAAAACTCAACACAGTCCAGTTGCCTCGATTTTGAATCTTCAAGATAACCATGACCTGGATGAATGAGAATCTTCACAGATGTTCAGTCATGTTACTTCCTGTGAGTTCTCCATAAATTCTTACACATTTTAAGCACTGATAGTTTTCAAGTGTTTTTATTTATTTATTTATTTTGACATGCACACTTCCAGCAGAAGTTTGTTTGACTACCTCAGAACTCTACCTGGTTCCCGGATAGTTAAAAGCTCAGTTAAATACACTTGGGCGAGACCGTTAAGGGCTTAAAAAAACAAACATTAAAAGTTTAAAATTAATCCTGTCATGTACAGGAAGCCAATGAAGGGTCTTAAGAGCAGGAGTAAAGTGCTCTCGTCTGTTAGTGCTGGTAAAGAGACAGGCAGCAGTATTTTGCACGTTAATGGTGACTGAGAATGGAAAAAAAATTGGGGCCTTTAAATAAAAACAGCACATATCGGGTATGTGTTTCCCTGGTATTAAACAGAGATCAATAACCATTGTATCATCTTTTGGTCGGTATGCATATTCTTGTCAGTAGTTCTGAACAGTCTTTTAATTGAGTATCAAGCCTGCTATCCATTTCTTTATCAACAGTAACTTAAACTATATCAATATTAAACCATGTTGTCTTAGTGCATGTCTTTTTTTGAAAATGTCACCACAGCCCAGCCTTATGTGTGGGGCACAGTGATGCAAGTCTACCCTCTGAATTTCACATCCTCTTCCTAAAATGTGTGAGGACAGCAGTACTTCTGCAGGTGTGTCTGTGCAAGCTGCAAAAGATAAAATTAGAAAGCTAAGAATAATGTCCCCAAAGTACAGAGGCGATATATTTTCATGTAAGTACAGCTTTATGTTTGTGATTCCTGCCCACAGAATATATTTCCTCTCACATCCTTCTATGAAAAGTGCCACTGGAGCTTGATCTATTCTTGTTCTGTATAACTCATGACTCATGTCCAGAATTAATCAAGCCTGTCAGTCCTCGCACCCGGAAAATTATACCATAGCTTGATCTGAAGGGTTCATTATATGTGGCAGCACCTGTGGATGGGAGACCTCAAATGAGTTTGTGCGTTTAGTCGTACGGAGATGCAGCAGTTAAACTTCGGCTGCCACATGTTTGCTGAAGAATGTGTGGCATGCATGAAGTGATCTGTCTTTGTATGTAATGCTCAGTGTTTGCACACTGTAACCTGATATTTCTCAATCAGCCTGTTTTCTTAAGAATTATTTTGTAAGTCAAGGAAGCAAATAAAGGGCGGGCATGTCGTCATGTAAAGTGACACAACAAGGTGCAGTTACACAACAGCGAGATGTTGACCTATGAACCCACGCTCACATGTGTGGTATTTTTTAAAACTTTTTCATTCAGAGAGAATTTTTTCCCCTGATTATTCTATAAATAAAACCAGGTACACAAATAATTTACCAATAGACAGAATACTGCGTCGAGGGCCCTGTACCAGGCACATCACAGTAAAAAAGGGAACCAGTGGCATCCAGTGTTTTACCCCTGCAGGGTTCTTCAGCAACAGAATGAAAAATAACATTTGGATCCTTTATGTCGTAAAACTATATTTAAAATGTGCAATTTGAAATTGATATATCTTCAGTTAATGGTGAATTTATCAGTTATTTTTTAACTTTATGCTATATGCCTTTAAGTTTTCCTTTTTTTGTGTAGAGAATAAAACAAAGGACTAAAATGGTGTAATTAAATACATTTTAATTGAAAAGAAGGACTGAAATGACGAATATTGTGTAAACATGTGCCTTGTCATTTGCTTGTGGCTCTTGATTAGCTCATTTATTCTTATATGTATCAGCTTATATATGGCAAGTACAGAATGAAGGTGTAAACAATTACATCTACTGCGTATTACAACAAATATCAAGAGAAGTCAATAGGTGGTATAAAGAACAAAATGATAGAGCTTCAGAGGTAAAAGTACTGTACAAGTTTTGCATGTTTATGGTGTATTTTCAAATAAGCATATTGAACATTAAGTAAAAGTTTTAACAGTTAATTAATAGGTTAAGCTTTGAGGGTTGCGTAATACTCCTTATAGTATACTCAAGTAAAATAAAATATACAATACTGCACCTAAATGTCTGCTGATTAATGACCTAAAACTACACTGAAATGTAAATGTTACCTTCAAGTACGCTAAAGTGTAAAAAAAAATGCACCTTAAAGTTAACTGAAAAAAATGAACCAAAAGTTACACTAAAATACTCACCAATATGCTTAATGCACACCTAGAATGTAACCACCATCCATCCATTCATCATTCACACTGCTTATCCTTAACACTGAGTGTGAGAGATTTGTCCTTTATTTCTTCTCAGGTCATATGTGTGTTTTTAGCTGCTACTGGATGCTTGAATTTCCTAAAGTCAATAACCTCCCTGCCTACTTACCTACCCAACAACCTTTGTTTGAGTTTAAATCTGCGAGAGATCTGTAGTTACAGCACATGAACAGCAGGGGTCACTCTTGGCTTCTCCTTTGATTGGATAATTTTCTCATATTTTACAGTTTTCCAACCCATTGTGGTCATTTGAGGCCCAAGTATTCAAACGTGTTTTTTAGTGCATCATCAGGAATTCTGGTTGTATTACTCTGGTTTTAAGTCCCGTGGTATCAGTTCACTTACAGTCATAACTGTAGTGGTTTGGATCATTGCATAAAGCAGGCTGACACGGCAGAAATCAGCCATCAGTAGCTGCTGGTTCACTCCACATTTAAGGACAGTTTAATTGAATCTATCCACAAACATTACCCTCAGTGTACTCTCTGCTCTGCATTATTGGGGTTACTTATTATTTCAAATCTGATCATCCAATGCCAATTTATGTAAAGTTAATGTGAAGTGAAAAAGTTTTTCTACTCTATTTTAGTCAATGCAAAATGTCAACAGCCTCAGCTGGAGTTGTGTGAACTGTAGGTACAACAAAGAGTTTATATCAATGACCTTCATGGTGAGGATAAATATAGCACTCAGTCTTTCATGCTCATTTGTTGTTCAAAGTCAGCGTCTCTGATTATTTGATCAGCCGCTTGTCAGAAGAAAAGGACTATTGTTTGACTTAACTCGATTGGAGACTCTTTTCCCAAGTGAAACAGGATCTTTTCTTTAATCCTTAGGGCACAATAAGATCCAACAACAGCTATTTTATACTATTATCAAGGCTTTTTCGTGTTTTTATGTGTCCTGCACATTGGCAAGAAGATTCATAATAAATTAATTTTAACTTTTGCCAATGTAAATCGTGGAATATTGTTCCACTACTCTTTGAAAATTATCCATAAGTCTGGGGTTTTTTTTGCATATGTATTTATCATATGCAATTCACTATTAGCCTTTGAGTCACTGCATTGTGAGACTTCTATCATTATTTGTAGTTTTAAGTCTACATGCATTTTCTTTACTGTTTTTATTTAGTTGCACAACTGTATAATGACATTTAAGTGGGTCTTTCTGTCTTCTTTCATGAAAATGACTAAAATACTTTTTATTAAATATAATTGGTATACTAAAGATGCCTCGTGTATGAGATACATCATCATCTGCCATTTTTCCTTATTACTTGTTGATTTGAAATGAATGCTTGTCATTAACATCTCGGTGTGTCTCGATGGGAGGAGCACTGTGTGTAGTGTATCAATATAAATCCAAATGAAGTATTATATATAGTAATTTACCCAGTAATTTATCAAACATATCTGAACTGAAAATCACTGAAACGCCTAATCTGTCACCTTGAAATAAACTGTATCACTTCATCAGTTGATGCTATGAGTCTGCTATCATCCTCGAACCAATCCCCCCACTCACACCAAAAAATAAGCTAAAATCTTCCTTCGCCAAGTTTAGTTTTAGTTTTTACTGTTTCAAACTTTAATGGAATACCTGAACAGCCCAAAGGAAGGGTTTGGGGATGGCTGTACCTTTTAAATAAATAAAAAAACAAGCTAATGATACTTCTGTCAGTCACAAATATTATGGGCTTATAGCACATCGAACGACTTGCAGAAACCTGTTTACATTAAGAGAGGCGCTTTGTTATCTTTTGTTCCTCTTTTGATGACAAGTTGTTTTCCAGTTCTGAAAAACATGCAGATGCAGCATCCAGACTAATCTCTTTACAAACGAAAGCTTTTTACAGACTTACAGGCTCCTCAGCACGCTTGTGCATTCTTAACAGCTCTACCCCTGCAATGACAGAACTGACACAAAAGTTTGGGTATAAACTAGGGATGGGATGAAATATTGTTTCGCAATATATCGCGATACACTACGTGACGAAATGCATGGAGTTTGAAAAAAATGGATGGCAAAATAAAGACGTCACATCCGGTAATAGCGCATTTGACCAGAAGTGACGACAGCAAACATTAGCACCAACTACCTTGCCTCCAAAAAGCCGAATGACGGAGTCGAATGAGGTTGAAATTGGGGACGCTCCGCCTGGATACAAGTCATCTGTCAGGCAGTATTTTGGCTTTCTCATTAAAAAAGACAAAGGCGGTGAAAACGAGCCTACCGCTCGTTAGCATTCACTCTCTCTAACCTCTCTAGGGTTAGAGAGAGTGTTATTGTTTGTGTTTGGCCTGTTAGGCCTTGTGTTTACCTGTGTGCAACTCAAACAAAAATAAATAAGTTGTAATTACACAGTAATATTTTTCTTTTTTACTTTTTTGATATTGTATCGTGACGTATCGTATCTTGACCCGGGCATATTGAGGAGCAGCGTATCATGAGTTTAAGTGTATCGTCCCATCCCTAGTATAAACTGCATTGATGCAGAGAAAGGCCAAGAGCGTGTTGGAGTGAAGTGGAACCAAAAGAGATGAGTAGGGGCTCGCTTTTACAGTAGCAGTCTGTCTTAGAAGCCCGACAAGCACAGAAGTCATAGAAACAACTGTGACTAATGTCTTAACAACTAAAATGAATCTCATAAAAGACAACCTGAAATTACAGAACCATCTGTTCAGTGTAGGATGCTATTATAAAAAAGAAAGTGTTCATAATAGTAATGGAAGGTGAAGCAAAGCAAATGCAAAGCAAGGAGGTTTTAATTGTAAAATGCAACATCACACATGTAGCATGTTAAAAAGTTATAAATAGTGATATTATACACTGAAAGATAAGAAACTGAACACAGTTGTGACATCAAATATAAATTTGAAAATGATATGGGATCACTAGGATTTAAGAAATGTAAAACTGACCGTAAATCATATCAAAAATATCCTCAATTTGGGCACTACATAGAATAGAATAGAAAGTCAAGATAATCGCTTAAAATATGAAAGTATTACAAATAAATTACAGATTTTTTAATGTTATTGGAATAAAAAATAACTCCAGGGTACAGAAGTACAATAGATCACTATAGTGTCACCAGATGCAGCTCATTATCATTTCATACACTTATGTCTTCATTTATGTATTTTTTTTACAATCTAAAGGTGTCAGAGGTGTTGTTTAGACATTATATTCCCTTATATTTTAATGTTTACTCAGATTCTCTGCTTTAAATGCACTTGTAAAAAGGAAAAATCTCCTTCACTTGAGGAATGTATTCATGTAACTCAAACCAACAATGATCTGCATCTTTTTAAAGCAGGAACAATCCCCCCTTTGAATTTCATGATCTAGTCTGACGCTGACTTGGAGTTTGCCAAATGCCACATGAATGCTTCACGTCGACTTCAGGATCAGCTCTGCATGTCTTTGTGAGATCAGGAAGTTGCAGACAACACTGTGATGAAATGCATGTTTTTAAAAGGTCGGACAGTTTGTCTGGTTTCTCTTGTTTGGGGTTTTTAGCAAAGATTTACAGCAGCTCTCGGGGAAGTGGATGAATAAAGATGTGACAGTGAATGAAACTGTGTGTGGACAGGGTCACTTCACACTGAGCACATTGTCAGTTGTTGAGTTTGGGCAGCACAACAGATGCATTCACAGAGAACAGCTTGAGGACAGGCTGCCTAAACGAAGTGGACACGCTCACTAGAGTCCTTAAAGGAGGGTTTGCGTCAATTCTTGTATTGATTCAGTTTTACTCTTGTGATTTTAGAAAGATGCAACCTATTGTAATTGGCTGATCAGAGAAAGCAGGTACAGTGCATTGAATTTGAATCGGCCTAAGAGCACTGGAGGTGTGCTCTCCTGGCCTCTTTTCGCTGTGAGGCCGCATTCCTCTTCTTGTAATCATCAACAGGCAGCAACAGGCTCACATATCTCACAGCAAAGTAGCACAGATGTTATACAAACAGCAGACACATTTATTAACTATAGAAGGGACTGGATGCTGGAAAATTATGCTGCATGCATTTTGAGTTTCCAGAAGATGCTCCTACATCTCTCTGCTACAACAAGCAGACCTCTTTGAGATGGCAGCTTGATTACATGAACATAAACCAGCTCAGATATGCTGCAAGTGTTTTGGCCTCAACAGGACATAAAAATGGCACCTAAAAAAGAGCAGATTGTTTTTCCTGAGTTGATTTGGAAGGTCATTTTTATGGGTGCAAGATATCGGATTATTGCTGATATCCAATATGCAGATATTTCCAGACTTATTGCTGATACCTTTAAAGCCTCTACAGTGTTGTGAAAGTGGGGCAACTTCAGATGTGCTTTGTGTTGTAGGGAAAAAAAGTAAAAAATTACCACACGTTTTATTTTAGGTATACATAAAATGACTTGCAGAAAAGCCGAACAGACCTTTGTCCACAGACTTTTTTTTGGAATTTTTTTTAGAAAAGATCAATATTGGCACAATGATTTCAAGGAGGAGAAGAAAAAAATGTAATGAAACATTTATGCAGGTTCAAGTCTTGGGTGGTTTCATATTGTTTGCTGTGCAATAAAAACTATTTAATGCATTCAGCTCCTGATCAGAATGGTGCCTTATTTCACCAACAAATCATGCCTAAAAGCCACCGTGATTTTCTAAAAGTCTAATCAACAGGTGTTTGAAGTGTCTCTGAGGGCCTCATGCGTGAGGTTGCACTCATTTCCCGGCCGCAGACAGGTGCTGTTTCTATTTTTTTTAAACGGTTGATTTCAGAGTGACTACAAACACATTCACACGTGTGCTTTCGGCGGATGTGGCGAGAAAGAGCGCAACAACAATCGCAAGATCAGCAGAAGCTCAACTATCTGTGGGTGTCAATCACCACGCAGGTCTCCCCGCCCCCACTCAGCCCTGTCACAAGCTACAGATAACTCTGGACCCTGTCCCAACAACAGTAGACTGTGTGAGGAAGAGTGTGAGAAAGAGGGACAGAGCAGTGCCCGAGGCAACAGGGTGGGTATGCTGGCGTCAGGAGCGTCATCGGGCGCGTTTGCTGCACCTTCGGACTGTTGAACGTCAAGTCAGCGGAGGTGTAAAACTTTAAACCGGATGTGATGAGGGCCAGTCTTTAACACAAGAGCAGCGCACGAGTCAGCAGAATGGGTTACAAAGAGGGCCAGGATGATTTAATATATTACGTAAGAAGGACCAAATATATTAAAATTATTGTCCATTTTTGAACTTTTGTTAAAAATCCTTGTTATGTTACAATGAGACCAAATTGACTATAGGGATGCAGAATGTTGTTAGTAAAAATGATCAGAATTGGTTGATAACACCTTATATCCAATATATCGGCAAAAAATCTGCAGAACTTGTGAATATAGAATAATATTTTACCATTTTATCACTAAACATAATAAATTAAACAGCACCATGTTCTGAGAATGAGTTTTTTTTGTTTGTTTTTTCTTTTGTTTTACAAAATCTCTGTATTGGATATGGAATGGATTAGTTTTAGTTGAGTGGAGATGGAACACTTTCAACCAAAATATGTCAGTTTCAGTATTTGGATCATTGGTTATAACTTCAGAATTTTTGGGGTCTTGGCAAAAATCTAATATTATGCATCCATTACATTTACATTTTCAAACTGCATTGCATATGATAATGCTTAACTTCATGAGCTAAACACAGATTTTAAGCCAAATCAAGCAACCTCTTTAAAGTAATGACTGTGATATTTAAGGGTTACTTTGATAAGATTTTGCTTACTCACCTACTAAGGGAAAATGCATTTTTAAATTTTGACAATTTTTGTTGTACATTGACAGTCAATGAAATTGACAGCTCATGAAATTAAGCATAACCATCTTTTTCAAGAACTGAAAACAATTAGCACGTTATTTGTTATAATATTGCTTTACCGTACATTTGCTAGGTATTTTTTAAATGTTTTCATTATATTAACAATTGATTTAGGTTTAATGTTGACTTGTTGCCTACTATTATTGAGGAGGTGGCCTCTGGGAAGCCAGTTCCCAACCCTTGGCTTCTATGTAAAAGCGTTTAACATGTTAAAATGAAATAGTTTCCTAACATTTTTTCTACTTGGGTATGTTTTCTCAAAACATGGAAAAGGAAGGGGTCTTTGATAGAAACATTACATATATTAAAAAGTAAAGGTAATTCTTATAACTCATGAAAAAACTGCTTCATGTAGGTTCTTGATAACATACTTTATTCTCTTCAACTGCAGAGAGATGATGTGCTACATCCATCCATCCATCCATCCATCCTAACATAGAGACCATCCATTCGTGTCCTCATACCTATGGACAACTTAGTCATCCTTTAATGTAATCAACTTGTTTTTGGCCCAGAGGACAGGGTCTTGCTGTGACTTTTTGCATTGAGGCATCACACATGTAGTCCACAGTGTAATTCATCATGACAAATGCTTAAGTCATAGTTGATGTATATGCTATCCTGGTTTAATAAAGCGTTCTTTGCACACGCTGCAAAGAAGGCTAAATAATTCCCTGACCGACTTGTTCCCAATTTGCCCCCTGCAGTAGGAAGTTTACATGTTTGTCAGTGGAGAAGGGGAAAATACAAGAGGGATACTATGCATTTTAGGGTAACTTCATGGTTAAAAGCACTGTTGTTTGCATTTGCACGTGCAGCTCGCGGGTGATTTCAAAAATTTGTTGGGTTTTTCTGCAAATGTGAATAGAGTTCATGGAGTCTTTTTGGAGGTCAATATGTTCTCTTGTCTTTTGTTATTTTTTTTAAAGTGAATTCAATAAACTGCTTCCCCTTCTGCTTGTTCTCTCATAGTTTGCAAATGAAAAAAAAGCAATCAGCATAACGATAGAAATGAGTGATGTTTTATGAAAGGTCGTTTTTTTCTGGCTTTTATTGTGAAAGATAGAACCGGAAATGTCCCGTTTTTATGGCGCAGCATTGACAGTCGGTCGCGCGCAGCAGCCGTTGGTTGGTTAAAGTCCTCTGAGTGTTGAAGCCGCTCCTCCCTCAGGCTGTCGACTCGAAGCCACCCTTCACCTACCGACGAAACTATTCCCAGGAGTATCTGTTAACTCGACTCAGGGAAGTTTTACAAAGACAAAGGTGAAGCCTCACAGGGTTTTAAGGAAGTCTGGACTTTTGGACACCTTTTGAAACTTTCGCTGACTCGGACCTACAACACAGGCAGCATGGTGTTAAAATCGGAAGACGGAGTGGGTGAGTGAAGCATTTAAGGAAAAGACAGTTTCTTCGGTTCTTAAGTCTTTTTTTGTGCCTGTTGGACTCTGTGTTGGTGTTAAAATGTTTTTGAGAAATAGCTCTCTTGGTAAGAAGATATGTATTTCAGGGACATGAATTCACTTCTTAAATCTAAGGCACCGAATATGAGGTGAGCGGTGTGGCCTTGTTTACAGTGTTTACTGTGTTTACTGTGCCATTTGTGCCAGCACTGCTGTTTACTGAGTCCACCTTATGCTTATTTCATCAAGCCCCTCTGGATTTTCTATGAAGAAAAAACAGAAAAAAACATGCTCAATAAATTACATTCAATATCAAAACTGATAAAATAGTATTTAATGTGGTCATTCATGGGGTCAACTTTCCAACACAGGTTATTGAATGACTCTGAAAGTACATTTTAGCATTACTGTAAAGGGAAAAAAAAACTTGTGAAAAGATGCTTTGCAGTAGGGATGCCCAAGTTTAGATTTTTTTCTGATACCATGTATGCCAGTAAAAGTTACTTAAAACTTTTTTACTTGAGAAAGATGCACTTTGTTTACAAAAAGGTATTCTAATCAACAGTTTAACAAAACTGCCTTTGCATTTTTGAAACCTACAAATATATATACACAGTATTGGATTCTTGCTGCTTTTCAACATGCTGACTTTTATCACTATCACCTACACAGATACTTCTAGTCAAGAGCACTAAGCCTTCACATTATTAAATCTGACAAGTTCTACTGCTTACAGTCCATTAGTGTTAAAATCAGATATCAAGCAAGAAAAACAACAATTTTTGCTATAAAAATTATTTTGTTCATTTAAAATGGGGACATTTAGTAATGATCATGGTATTTTAACACATTCTGCTCATATACCAGATAGTTTATGGGATATTTATGGCCAGTGTGTAAGGCCAAAATACTGTTTGTAACTATTAGCAAACATGGCAATTGACATTGTGCTTGCACAGCTATTCTGCTCTTTAATAGATTTAATTTTCACTTTATTTTCAGGTCATTGTAAACAAGGCTAATCTATATCAGTTCCCATGTTCACCTGCAGCTGTGTGATGTCTTGACGTTTTTAATGACACATTTGTTTATTGCCCCTGCTGCAGCCAACAGTGCTGAAGAGAGCACATCCTTTGTGCATTTTTTTCTGAACTATAATCAACCACTGGTATGAGAGTTATGTCTGGGAAAATATCCAGGCTTTAAGATAAAAAGGATAATTTCAGACGGTAAGAGAGCAGTTGATGTAGTTTATGTCTGTGCTCACATCGATGTGGTTGCCAGGCCTTTGTAATGTTTGCAGTACCAAGCATTTATGGTAGTATTCATGTTCACCAGAAGATTTTGTCTTGCCTTATTTATCTGAAATGCCTCTTTCAGTTGGTTTTAGGCCCATGAGGGTTTGGCGAAGAACTCACTTTGTATGTCAGACTTGACTTGGTCAAATTATAGCTCTTGCATCACAAATGGAGATCAGTATTTGGATCGTGTTCACCTGATTCTGCAATTTTAAGAACCCCAAACTTTGTTACGTTTGACCTTACCATGTGTCACAGCTCACAGCATTGGTATATCTTATACTGGTGCACAAATACTCTTCAGCTGTTTCAGCGAGAGAACAAGCTGGGTACACATTAGCTTTGTGCGTACACTTATACCGAAGAACCTTTGTCCCCAATCATCAGCTTGGGAAAATAAAACACTTGACAATGTTGCTGTTGCCTCAGGTACCATGTACACACAGAACATGAAACATACACACAGGCCTCCTACTCATCTGCCCAAGTAAACCTTGAAAAGTGCTCATGGGCTGTGTAGCAAGTCTCACTGGATAAAATCAGAATCGGGTCGGAAACTTTGATTACCAAGGAAGTCATATTATTTTGTTCTCATTGTCGGAGGACCAAAGTTAAAGTCACAATTTTTACTATGTAACGTAAGACATATACATGTATCATAAATTTGAACTCACATGCAGTTATTGAAACTTTGTGGATCAGCTAAACATTGAATTCATGTTCAGCTACTTATTCCAAGTCACATAACATTTACTGGCTATCAAACTATATTAACTTGAATTTCAAATATGTTTTTAATAGTTTAAAGTGTCAGTATGAACTGAACAGTTATTATTTATTTAATCCCACATCCTTACAGCACATTTGACTATTCATCAACTAATATTGGAATTAGATTGTTTGTCCATTTCACCCAACCCAGGTGTCTGTGGACAGTTTCTTCTTAGAGTGGAAGACACTGTACTTTTCATGTTGTGAGTTTGATTTCTTCCCTGCTTATTTATCCAAATGAAAATCACTGCATCATTCACATAAAAGCCTAGTCTTAGTGCTTTTAAGCTGCAGTAAATGTTTTATTTTTTACAGCGATGCTTTTATCAACACCACAGACTTTATTACTTTCTAACAATATATGAGTGTGGGCTGAGTGAAGCAAGACAGAGAGCCTTTGTTGACAGGCATCGCTCGGTTAGCTAGGCAGCATTAATCAGCGCCCCAGACTTGCGTCACTATTAATCATGTTAGAGAACAGCGAACAGTCTGACTGCCTGATCCTGTTATACGCTGCTGCTCTTTTGTTCGCCTGATGGAGTGAGAAGAACTTCAACACTCTCTGTGACCCTGGCTCAGCATGCTTGGCACACTGCAGCATTGTTTTTACCAGGATGAGAGATGAGAGAGAGGCGAACAGTCGATTCTCTCCCAGTCCATTTGTCTCTGCCACTTAGAGGTGGGTGGTCGGGGAAGTTAAAGTAGTTGTCACTAATGGTTCCCTAATGAGAGATGCTGAGAGCTCTAATGGCCTCTGCCTGGCACTACCATGCCCGCTGTTAGATAACCGTCATCATCTGCCCATAATTATATTTCAGCCTTCGGCACTTACAGCAGGGCCCCGTCCTGTTCAGCTATCGCCCCGTTGTATTGGGAAAGGTGTATTTACTTTGCGGGGGGGTTGTTGCAGGGCTGACGTTTGGTAGCTCGGCAACACCCAGGCTGCATTGCTGAGATTTTTTAGGCAGGATTCACCCATCGAACAAAGGAATTTAGCATTTCAACCACTGCAGCAGCTCTTCATAATCTCCAGGATTTCGAAGTTTTATAAGGTTTGGTGTATTTGTTTGCCAATTGCAGGACTGCACACTTATCAACACTTTTGTTGTAATCACAATAACACCTTTGCAGTAAACACATTTCAAAGGGGATATTTATCACAGTGAAAAAAAACTTTAATAAAGAATGCTTTCTCACTCTGCATGTGTGCAAATTACAAGCTCTTGCACCATATTCACATTCTGATGAAACTCAAGCTACTTATCAGCTTTCATTAGAGACATGTTTGCCAATTTAGAGGTAACATTATCCGTAAAAATTATAGTTTAAACTTTCACATCCTTTTGCATGAGTTTAGTTTCTGTCCATATCATCATCACAGTCTAAGGAAGGAGAAACTCTAAAACTCTTTTACTTAAAGTTTTGTAGTATTTCTAAACTCATTACTGCTGATGGGACAGATGGATAGGAATCAAAAACCAACTGCAGTTGAGAATTGATAACACTTCCATGGAATCGATACCATTAGCATTTCCCAATCAAGCCTTTCCCCTTTGTTCTGTATGCTTTGCAAATCAAAGACGTGAAGCTCTGATCAGAGGAAGTAAGCAGAAGTTGTACAGAAGTCATAAAAACATGGCAGGCAGGAGGCAGAAGTGGTTAAAAATCAGCCTTAGTTTTTTTTAACAAAAGTCAACAATCATCAACAGAGGCTCAAAAACAGTGCTGAGTGTGTCATGTGTTTGATATTATTGTTACTAAAATCCTGTGTAGCCATCACTTCCCATCATTTACTAAAGCTGAACAATATATTGTTTTTACTTTTCAAAGTATATACATTTACAATAGTCATATAGCAAGACTTGCAATGTCAGACGTGACTGTAAGCTTGTCATATTGCCATTTGTGTTATTACAGGGGAACCAACACCATTAGTTTTTCTTGTCTCTTTGATTTATTACAGAAAAGTCTGTCTTTTATCACCATCAGTAGGCTTACTGTTGCGTATTCAAAGTTTGTGAATTGTCTGCTGGTTAATAGTACAAGTTACATCTGATGCTTATTACAGATATAATGGTGTTAAAGTTTAAAGAGTGAGCCAGTAAATACATGTTTAAGTTGATTTCCCCCTGTTTAGCCCTCTTTAAATCATTATTAAGAATACCTGTTGTATGGATCTGTGGTAACACCAAAAGAAAAGAGATTCACAATGACATTTTCTGTTGGTAAAACGTGGTCCAAATGGCAACAGATGCTCAGCAGTGAACTGTGGTGAGTTTAGCATTTGTGTGGAAGGTTTCTTTTAAAAATTGCACGGTATATTGCAGGAGGAAAAAGTATTGCAATATATTGTTTTCCAATATCGTTCAGCCCAAGATAATACTGAGGTTGATACGATATATCTGTTAACAGCCCAAAACTTCCACTTTACTAAAATAGTCTATTTGTGTTAGAAACAGTTGTGGGGCAAGACAAACAAGATTTTATACTTAAATAAATGTTGTTTTGATTGGTTACAGTAGACATTGAGTGATGATGAGGTTAACCGTTATGGCAGAGCTAATCTCTATAGCTCTGCGTTATGGTACCATTGGTCACTGTCAGGCTTAAACCTCCTATCTCAAAAATTACCGTACTCCTCCTTTTCAGGCCAGCTTGCATAGCCAAATATCTGCTGTGATTATCAGCAAATTACTCAACATCTGTTGAATCTGATAATTAACTCTCCAGACAATTATTACCTGATTCTAATATTGCTTCAGTGATATTGTGAATCTGTTTTGGAACAACACAGACACATCAGGGAAAAGACAAAGACAAAGAATTTTGAATCTTAATCATGAAATTTATCATTTATACTTTGTCCTGTTGCACCCTTTGACATGTGCTTTAGTGTTTGCTGATAGTTTATAGGTTAAATATTCTTTTATTTTAATAATAAAAACCTTATTTTTGTTTTTAAAAGTGAACAGCACACACAGTTGGCTGACCCTCTGTCTGAATCTGTGTGCAGTCCGGCAGGATTACAGTTTGATTTATGTCCAGCTCCACCGTTGAAACAGTTGACGGTTGTGGTCAATTTGCATGGAGCTGTAGTCGCTTCAACAAACTTTCAGTTTTGTTCATCAGATAAATCTGCTGGTTCTAAACATTGAAAGATTTCATTGGCTGTGCTTTTTTCCTCCTCAGGCTTTGACTTGATAGCAGTGCACTTCTCTCTCTTTCTTAAATGAATCATGCTGTTGTCGGATTTTTTTTGCAAGTAATTGATACTGCAGCAAAATAACTCACTTGTAATTTTAACTTTGTCTTTGTCTTAGTTTTAGTCTACCCCCATTTTCCTCTCTCTCTCTCTCTCTCTGTGCTGACTGATGAGAGCTTCAGGTTTGTCTGCAGCAGGTAGAGACACGCCTGGAGTTATTTTCAATCAGGAGAAAACTGATGAGCTCTGTTGATAAAGTGAGACTTTCAAAATGGCAACATCAGTTCTCATGGGAGAAAGACTCAGTTTGTGAGTGCTGGTTCGATACATCTCAAGTGCATGTCAGGATAAGGTTTAAAGTGTCAAAACTGTCTGGTCCTTTTGAATCTTTTTTGATGTTTCTTGATTTAAAACCTCACAGTCTCTCAATATTTTATTACTGATTGTAGAGATGCTGTAATTTATCAAGAACTAATCATAGTTGGAGAACTCTCACTGAAATTTGTGATTAGTAGATCTCATTTAATGCTGTTGGTCACCAACAACAACCAGATATCTTTTCTGGTGCTGTTAAGAGAAGGCCTGTATTAGCAGTGTGATGTATTTATTTTGCATAATTGAATTTTCATTAACCTTCAATAAAGTCGTGGTAGTTTACAAACAGGGATCCAGCATTAAAGCCTTTTTACTTTTTGATTCTTGAATTAAATAAAGAGGCTAAAAAGCTTTTTTTACCTGTTTCATAAGACGCCTAAGAGAGGAGTAGATCCATTGATAATGAAATATATCCATTTTTTTGTAATTAGTAGTGCTGAGGGATCAATTGATTGTTTTAGCTGTGATTTAAATTTCAGCATCCCACCCTAACCTATAGACTTATGGCCCTTTTCCATTAGCCCTCCTCTACTCTACTCTACCCGGCTCTACTCTACTCACCTTGTGCTGCTTTTCCATTAGCCTCAGTCACCTGCCCAACGGGGTGCAGTGTCGCTGTAAACAGCTGGGTGGCACTGCGGTGACGTCATTTTGAGCGCGACACAACAATCTGTGGCTTTTTGTGACAAACCAAGTAAAAAAGGAAAGCAGAAGAAGGCTGCAGGTGGCAAGAAGAAATAGCCCTTGAGAAGCACAGGAGAGTTTTAGGAGCTATACAACAGAATGACGCCGAGGACGAGAGCAATCGGGCTTCAAAGAAAAGACGTATGAGGGTGAGCTAATGGTAGCTACCGCTAGCATGCTCGGTTGTCGCACTCATGACTCATCGATGACGACATTGTCTGACCAATCAGTAGCCGGCAGTCGGTGACATCATTTTGTAGTATCGACTCAGCTCGCTTGGTACAGAGTGGAGTAGGTACTTAAACTAGCTTGTTTTAGGAGGTACCAGGCTAGTGGAAACACACTGCAAATTGAGTAGGGCCGAGTAGAGTAGGGCCAAGGCGTGCTAGTGGAAAAGGGCCATTATTGTCCGTAAACATCCACAGTGCTGCATACAGATTATTCCGCCATGTCTGTTCCTCACAACAATACATACATTTGAATCACATATACACATTGGTAAAATGGTATAAAAAACAAAATGATGCTGATTTTAATTAGGTCTTCTCTACTGCTCAACCTGGTTTTTATACCTACGGTGTGTTTTTGTACAGTGTTTGCCAGTCATGTCTGTGTTGTTAATGTTACTGAGATTATTTTATGAAAGCAGAACTCCGGATAAACCTTAGAACAACTTAAACCACCTCTGATAAGATTTATTTTACAGCCAGTAAAATTAAAACTGATTAAATACATTATGTTTGATTTCTTAGTCAAGTTTCTTTAGAACATTT
Source organism: Scarus forsteni (assembly GCA_036419115.1). Classification (NCBI taxonomy): domain Eukaryota; kingdom Metazoa; phylum Chordata; class Actinopteri; order Labriformes; family Labridae; genus Scarus; species Scarus forsteni. The sequence goes on from JAZDUH010000342.1 coordinate 16,846,252, forward strand.
CTCTTTAATAACTTCTGTGTAAAATCATTGTTGCATCAGAGTGCCCTTTGTGTTATTCAATTTTAACTTGATTTATTTAATTTAATTTAATAAAAAATGGTTAAACCACTTCCACTCACAAATACCAATGCAGAATAAAGTGCTGTTTTGTATACGAGTATTAAAATTTGGATTAGTCTTCCATGAGAGATCACAAGTCTAACCAGTTAAGTTATTTTTAAAAAGACTTTGAAGACATTTTTTATGCCATTGAGACTTTTTATTTTGTTGTCTGTCCATTGTTTATCTTAAAGTAACATGCAGAATCTTGTCATTATTATTATTATTATTATTTTTGAAATATCTAAACTGTAGCTGTGTTCTGTCCAAATGCTCTGTCTTAAGTGGAATCATTAATTTAAAGAATTGTTATAAACTGTAATTTATTAATCCATGCACATATAATCTCTGGGCATCTAGGAGATCACTGACTGTCAGCTGGTTGCTTTTCTAACTGCCTTTAATTTTCTGTCTGTTTTTTAGAGTATTGAATGTTATTGATGTTTTTTGTGGATTGTGTTTTAATGTGTGGACCCCGGGATGAGCAGCTGCTGTTTTGGCCATAGCTAATGGGGATCCAGATAAATAAAATTGTTTGTTCAAATGTTGTAAAATCAGTGAGTTATCATGCTTGATAACTGTGATCTTAATATCAATCAAAAATAATCAAGATTATTATTTGTTTACATAATCGAGCAGCCCTACATTGTAGAGTGTGCAGGAGTTTGCCTGAAATATAAAATGATATAGAATATGAAATTAAGCCTCTCTTTAGATTGCTTTTTTGCAGTGTGATTAAACCAGATATAGAATCATATGAAAAATAGTTAGCATCACGTGTATCTTTTGTCAAAGTTTTGGTTATAATTTCCTTTAGTACTGGTGTAAAGTTGTCAACTGTAGTCGATGGTATGACATGATTAAAATTCAAATGTCTTTTGTGATTTTTCTTCAGGCAGTTGCTCCTGTTGTTGCTGTGTTGTGTGTTCAGGTTCATATGGAAAGTTCTGGCACCATGGCAACTTTTTCAAAGAGGCAGACAAAGCCTCCTGAGTTGCGTAGCTGCTTTGTCTCTGTCATTATTTGACCCATGACGTTGTGCTCCACTCCGATCCCGGTGCATGCCATCAGTGTTGTGATAGACTAGAAGGATTAGAGTCCTGAAGAAGGACGGAGGGCTATTTTAAAGCCTTTCCCACAGGATGGGTGGGTGCCACCACATAGCCCTCACTCCTCCCCTCAAATACGAGGAACCGCTCACAAACAGGAAGCCAAGAGTCTGACAGCAGCGCTTGACAGAAAGTGACATTTAAGAGTTTGTGTGTGGGCAGAAACTTCCCACTGAGAGGCAGAAATTAAGACACTTTAAGAGAAAAACATTGATTTCTTTGTCAGTTTTCCCGTCATGCATCACTATTTTTTAGATGTGCGTGTTTCACCGGCAAGAAAGGATGTTGATAGTAGGACAGGCCCGATAAGAATCAAGGCCAACAGGATCAGAGCACAAAGGCATGCATTGTAGGTTTAAATAGCACTTCCGCCTTTGAGGAAAAACATCGAGAAGCCTCCACAGTGGTCTATCAAAACAAATAATGTTGATAAATGCTGTTATAATGGACTGGGGATTATTTGAGAAAGCTGGTCTTTGTGTTCATAATGCTACGTTTCATGTGTGCAGCTGCAGGATGTTTATGCTGTTGAGTCAACTGTATGTTTGCTTTACACAGAAGCTGTGTGTACGCCAAGGCCTCGCTATACATTCACCAGCTCCTGTTCCCACCCAGATACATCCTCGAGCCCCAGCATTCCTCCACACAGAGAGCAGATGGGGAGGGCGATAATTTTTCTCATGGACCAGTAGTGACAAATCTTTGGTGCCATCTGTATCTTTTGGCTCTGTAGTTTGTCCTTCATCTAGCCTGACTCATATTAAATCAACAGAGCAAAGGCAGATACAGGGATATATACTTTTCAGTAGTTTTTATGTGACTTGCATATTTATATACAGTGATGGTTGTAACCTTGCAGTTCATTGTCTGCACCCAGACCTGGGTGTCAGTAGTTAAGCAAACTTTTGGGATCAAGTGGAGTGATACAAAAATGGACTTATTTCTTATTTGTGGAGTTTAAACCCGGTAACAGTCGGCTCCTGTCAGCAGTTTGAAAGGATCTAATCGGCATTTCGACCCTGCAAGAGTCACAGGTTTTTATCGGCTCACCTCTGATCAGCTATAGTGAGAACATCAGCCTGTGGTCAACTCGCTAATTTACGTCAGAACATCTGTGTAAAATGCCCATCGCATAATATGGCGCCCGTCTCCTACTTCTGTAACTTGCGTGACTCTCTCCATCTCAGCAGCTAATTCCATTCGCCTTCATCAGCGCTCCAATGTCGTCCATTCTGCACCTAGTTTGTACATTTTTAAAGGGGGAAAAAGTATGGAAAACAGTTGGCTGACGTGTCCACGGCCTGCATGCTCCTTTCCATTGTTTGTATGAACCTGTTTTGACGTGATCAACGTGATGACATCAACTTGATGTACCAGAGGGAAAAAACAGCCACACCGCTCGTCTGCTGCCAATTCAACCCGGGTCTGCAGGCAGTGGGAAAGGAGTCCCTTGCCAATTGCTAGCGGGTTATATTTAATATTATTGTGATGTGTCGTATTGTCACATATCATAATATGTGTCATATCACCAGTTTCTTACCGGTACACTTAAGGGCTGAACAATTTTAGGAAAAGATCTCAGATATAAAATTTTTTCTGGCAGATATTTTGATTTAAATTTGATTAACAGTTTTCTTCAAATCAAGCCTCAGTGCAAGACTCACTGTATTTTCAGTTTAGAGACAACAGTAAGGAATTTATAATCAAAGCACATAACACATAATTCATTACACAGTATTGATGATAAATAATCTGTTTCATAATTTAAGGGATACTCCAACTTCTGCTCTTAAACAGAGGCTTTGGGTTGTTGGCAGGCTAACCAGTATTTCCATAAATGCGGATAGCCTGCAAATGTGTAATTTGGTTGACACAACAGATCCTTTGTCAGTCAGGAGCGCTGCAAAAGCTTGCAGCTGTGGTGATCACATGTTTGCATTGTCTCAAATTGCGATTTTGATCTGATAATGAACTAGAAAATCACTCTGAGAGTGCAAACCTCTGCCAGCGCCACAGTCCTCACTAAAATTAGCAGGTCAACCCAGGTTTTTTCAACACGGGTTAACCCTCTAATATTTGCAAGTGACTCTTTTCCCACTGCCAGCAGACCCACGCTTATGATGCCGTCATGTTGATGACATCATCAGCGCGACAACACACGTCCACATAAACAATGGAAAGGAGCATGGAGGTCGTGAACACTGCTTTCTTTACTTTGTACTTTTGTCCCTCTTTAAAAATGTACAGTCTTGGTACTGATAATACGAAGGTGGATGGAAGTCGTTTCTGAGATGGCAAAGAGTCACCTAAGTTACGGATAGAGGGGGCGCCTGTGCGCCGACGTCATCCGTAAATCAGTGGGTCGACCCGGGTGTGATGTTCTCACTGAAGCCGATCAGAGGTGAGCCAAGTAAAACTTGTGTCGCTTGCAGGGTCAGTCAACCTGGTTGAAATGCCAATTAAACACTTTCATACTGCCGACAGGAGCCGGTTGTTACCAGGTTAAAACAGGTTTTTTGGCCGGTCTGAAAGGGGTAATAATGTAATTATCTTCATAACTACTAGTCCTACCTTTATTTCATCTAAATGTTTAGATTGCTTGTCCATGAAAACATACCATTATCAATTGGATTCATTATGATATCTACTGTAGCTCAGTAGTTAATCATGAAAATCACGTTTTTCGTCATGGCTTATCCAGACGGTGATCCTTATCACTCCTAAAATCTAATCATTTGTTCCTTGTCCCAATCCAGACATTTCCTGAAAATTTCATAGAAATCTGTCCATAACTTCTTGAGCTATGTTGCTAACAGAGAAACAAACAAACAAAAAACAAATGGACGTCAGCAATAACATAACCTCTTGGTGGAGGCAATAATGTTTTAGTCCTCGTTCACACTGCTGTTGAGATGACAGTTGGATTTACTCAAGGGATTCTGGTGGTGTGTAGCCTCTGCAGATCACTGTCCCTCCTCTACTCTTACATCTGTCTCCATCAGATGCAATTTTCCTGAATAAGACACATAATGGTTGGCACAAAAAAATTTCTAGACCTGTGAGTGGAAGTAATCTCCTCTGTTGTAGCTTTTTATGTCATTTGTCATTTATGTCGTCTTTGTATTACATGTGTGTGTCTGTTTGACTTTTGGTCCAGGTGAATTTCACTTAAAGCCAGAGCTTCCAGGTTAAATAAATTTTAACTGTCATCACTATATAAAAATGTGCAATGAACACATTTCAAAGATGCTCAAGAGGCAACAAATACATTTTGAAAAACACCCCCATGCTTTGAAATCTTCCCCAGGCTTCTTTTCATATTTATACTGCAAGTAGATGTTTGTATAGTGTGACCACAGGTGGGAGAGGATTCATGGGTGCTGGTGATCTGCTGTTTTTAAGCTTCTCCTACTTCTCAGAAGAATGTTAAGGCAACCCAGTCCCAGAGAAGGGTGTTCTTGCATTTCCTCTGTTTTTTTAAGAGGAGTATCACTGATAAAACAAAAAAATCCCATGTCTGGATGAACATGTTTTTCCTGCTGTATCATGTCAAAGAAATGTGTCTGCTGAGACGAAAGCCTCTGTAGGATTTCTGTCAGAGTGATTATGAAATACCAGCCCCACAGATTTCTTTTGAGAGTGAAGTCTCTTGCCTTATGCAACTGCATTCTGAGAGGCATACACAGTTATTTTGATGAAACCTTCTGCAGTGCAGGATATAAATCATCACATGTCAGCTCGGTTTCAGAGCTGGCGATAACCCTGCTAACACGTGGGTCTCATATCCTCTGTAGTTAGAGGGAGCCTGTAGAGTACAGACGGGACAGCAGAGGGCTCCAGGTTGACTCATCAAAGACTCACAGACATGAGGCAAGCGCTCACGTCTGCTCTCTGCAGATGAACGAGGGGCAAGTTTACACTCATGCTGTGAAAACACTCTGCTGAGAGCCAAGCAGAGGGATTCTGGGAATCTTATGCAATCCTTTGGCATGCAGCATTGAGGTGATGCTCCTGAACTATTCTTAACAGGCGATTGTCTCCAACACAGACTCAGCTGAAGGAGAGTGGGTTGGCAGTGATCGCATGACTGATGGCATGACTTATCCGAGAGAGGAGACCTGTCTGAAAGTGCTGACTCATCACAACAGCTCAAAGATGGGACGTGACTAAATGCGTCTACTCGCAAATCCACCACCAGCACTGTTTATCCATGTAAAGCCTGATATCCTGAACATGTTAACCAGGGAGTTCCCCAAGAAATTATATAATACATAATTTATTTTGATAGATTTCTAGGGCTCTTATGATTATCATTACAAAGATTAGTCAGTTGATACCTAAAGTTGAGATTGTGAGAGAGAGCTGCTGCAAAAGAGCCAATCAAAATAACTGATAACTATTTTTTTTTTACTTTTCACTTTTGCCACAAGCCTTTCTGCACTGACGATGTCAAAATTCGTTCTTCAGATGTACCCTTAAACATAAATCTCTTCATAAAATCATGTGAAATGAAGATTATATTCAGGAGGGTATTCCCCCATCTACAAAGATGCTCTCAGGCTCATTTTAAGTTGACATCTTAAGCTTTAAAATTCCCTTCTGTCTGACTGAAGTTTCCCAAATAACTACTCAAAGAATGAGAAAATTAAACATAAATATAGTACTAATAACAGCTCTTTCTGAGGTTGATGATGATAATGATAATAATAATAATGATATGATAATGATGATTATAACCGGGGTGGCACAGTGGTACAAAGTGCTTAAGTGCAAGAAGTTTGCTGGCTTGATCCCCAGGTTGGGCAGGGCCTTCCTGTGTGAAGTTTGCATGCTCTTCCTGTGCATTAGTGAGTTCTCTCAGGGCACTCTGGCTTCCTCCCACAGACCAAAATCATGCGCATTGGTGATTGTGCAATGATGTCACTGAATTTGATCTGACTCTTCAAATCTAGTTAAGCAGATTCCATCACATTTTGTCTTCATTGCCTGCAACAGTTAAGCATTTCTCACCAAATCATCACTATTTGTGCTGTCAATGATTTAGTACTTTTTAATACCATGCACTTCAAACAACAAAAAAGTATCAGTAATAATGCTGTTTTACATCATAGTTATAAAAGCAAACACTACACTCATATTATAAGCTGCGATCAGGGAGAGGAGAATGACAGTGGGCAACCATAAGTGATAAACATAAAGATTAGATTGAGAGATTGAAAGAGTGTGCCTCTAGTTACAACAAAAGTTGTGACTGAGAGCAATAAAATGATATTTTTAGGTTGTTATAGCAGTCACTGTGTTGCTGTGTCTATCTGTCTGCCCCTCCTCCATCACAGACACTGCATAGGCAAATATTTCAGTCACTAGTTGATTAAAACTTGTTAAAGGGATAGTTCAATTTTTTTGAAGTGGGGTTGTATGAGCTCCATATGGTCACTAAGGACATTAGATACAGTAGAAAGTTCTCTCCTCTCCACCAGAAAGCCACAGTCTGTGACCGTCGGTGACGAAGAAAAGACGCTAATGGGAAAGTACCATACCTAATTTAAAGGCTATTTTCTACGCCTACAAGAACTCAAATCAAAAAGGAATACCACAGTTTAAGAGTATGCTACATATAATTTTTTTTAAAGTGCATTAACCTTTCGGAAATATAAAGTTTATCCAGACCTAAGCCAACTCACGTCGTGTGTCCCTGTTTCTTCGTCACCGATGGTCACAGACCGTGGCTTTCCGATGGAGAAGAGAGAACTTTCTACTGTATCTAATGTCCTTAGTGATCATCTGGAGCTCATACAACCCCACTTCAAAAAAACTGAACTGTCCTTTTAACCCTAACCCTAATGTTGATAAGTTTGTGCTACAGACGAATTGAGAGCAGAGGGGAAATTCACTTCTAAATATGACTTCATGTTGTTGCTTCTTCTCTTTCAATACTGCCTACCAGTCAACTAGAAAGTTAGAAAATTAATAAAGGAAACATGACAAAATATGTTATGACCCTGGTAAAATGACATTATTTTCTAGATATTGGAGTTGATATCATCTGCAATGTTGTAAAAACTCTTTTCTATAATGATATGCATTTTTTAAAGATAGTAATATAGTTTAATCACCAGTAAATGTTCTGCAACTCTCATAAAACATGTCTGAAGCAGGCTTGAAGTCTGTGTTAAGCTCATTCCGTTGATTAGTTAACATAGCATTATAAGTCTAAATTCATTAAGATGGGATGGTATCTTCTAGGGATGGGAATCGAAAAAACACTTCCAGTGGAGAATCGTTGGCAGCTCCAACATAGTATTAATATCATGAGTCTTTTTGCTAATCAATTGACAGGGTTCAGAAGTGTCAGAATTGTGGCTCAGTTTTTTTTAACAAAAGCCGCCTACTGAACTATCTTAAGTGAGTGGAAACACCAGTAACTTGCAGAAGGAATTATCTATGCTGTAACATGTGTTTGACATTGTTGCCACTGAAAATCTACAGACCAACTTTTGTCCTCACAGAAAATCTGTAGGAATCAGTAAGAGAATTGTTAAATTAACTGGGTTGTTAATGGCATTGGTATCAATAAACCTTATTAATTCCCATCTCTAGTATGTACTAAGGGCCCATCTGCACGACAACTTTTTCACCAGACACAGTAAAGTTTTTCCTTTGCATTTTTTAGTACCCCACATTCACATGGAGATGGTGTGATAACAATGTGTGTTCGCACGGATCCACAAGAACGACTGAAAGCGTGCATGCCAGGCCAGTAGTTGGTGATGTACATTCGTATTGTCCTTGGCGAAAATAATAATTGTGTCTCCTCTGGTCAGAGTATTGAAGCACCACATCCACATTTTGTTGTTGGAGCCGTAACAAACCTGGCACAGAGCTGTTGCTCAGTAGTCGGCTGTAGCTGTTGCTGTTGTAGTTCTTAGGTGCGCGTGTTACCTTATATGATAGATATGATATGCTTTTGTCATCCATCACTGTTTTTCCTGACAGTTGCATCCCTCTTTACTTCAAGACAAAAATGTTTTTAAAGCTTTTCACTCGGGATCCTGGTTTCAAAAGTTTGTGGATTCAGGCACTCCGCCACCTTTCACGTGTAAACAGAGGCACAAACCCAATGAAAACTCCTTGTTTTTGTCAGTTTTCATTGCTGTTTTTTCCTTTAGTTTAATTAAGATGTTACAGCCTTAAAGTTGAGAACATCCAATAAATTACAACAATTTTGCCCTCTGGCTTTTAGAACAAATTAATGTTGACAGAAGTTTCCCATCCCTGGTTTTGAGGATGAGCTTCACATCACAACACAAACACTGATGGCTCTAAATATGTTCCTTTAAAAGTGAATTATAAACACAGTGGGCAGAATCACTTCATACAATTCTTCTGGATCTTCTTCTGCGTAGTGATGCATCATTTTTAAAAGTGATTAGCCTCTCATTGTCATAAAAAAATGTCGTACTTTTGGCATTTTTATGATCACACTTATTACTGTACAGGTTGGAGGTCAAAAATAATCAAATTCATTAATTTTAGGTGCCCAGGTGCTCATTTCATGTTGGTATTGAGCAGGCATTGTTACTGTCCGTTTTTTTATTCATATCATATCTAAATTGACATTCTGGGATGGTGTAACTCTAATTTGAAGGCAGACATGGTTCAAGGATGTAGGTCATATGTATAATTTGTGTGTGGGAGGCAGGCAAAGGAATGACCACTGGGTGGAGCCTTCACGTTTATGGTTGTGACAGAAAAATAGAAAGAGAGAGAGACTGTGTGTGGAGAGAAAGGGAGGGAGAGGAGCGGGTGAGGTAGTGAGTAAGGCTCCTTCCCCAAATGGATTGTGTCAGTGTGCAGTGAGCATGCTGCCTGCCCATAGCTGTACTGTACAGCTGAGGAGACCTGACAGTACCGCTCTGCCCTGCTGGAGGAGCAGGCTCCTTCCGTTTGCTGCTTGTCATGTGGACTTCCGACTCGCCTGAGTTGAGAAACAAAAGCTGACAGAAAAGGGGAAAACTGGGACTTTTGTATTTTAAGAAGGAGGGATAAACTGGAGAAGAAACAGAAGAGGGGCTTCTGGAAAGACTTGAAAGCTGACAAACTTTGGAGGATTTCTTGACAAGGTTTGAGCTTCAGTTTATATTTTATTTGTTGAATTGATCATTTGATTGGCTTTTGCCATGAGTGCCTCTCGTATGTGGGACTTATGTTGGTTTGTATGGGCTTGGCCTTTTACTTTGGCTTGATTTATCAGGTTAAGAGGCTTGATTGGTTAATGTAGATCAATTTAACCTATGATTAGACTCTCTGATTCTTTTGGCTGTTTGTTTTCTGTATTGATTATATAAAATTAAAGGAACTCCATTAGATGTTGTATGATGGCGCCTGGCCAACGTCTGGGACGTCAGTGGGATTGATGTGTGTTTACTCCATGTCTGAGCAATCAAAGTGCATCAAGGAGGAAAAGGTGCCATTACCAAAGCTTTAGCTATGAGGTGATACAGCAATGGTTGTCTCTAAGAGAGAAGAGGGAAGTGTCATCTAAGACTGAAAATGAAAGCCAAGGATGCTGAAACCAGCGGTCCCCGTGCCTGGGCCTTTCTGAGGAATGTCCTGAGAGGCCACATGCAGACACAAAGGGAGAGCTGTGATCATCCCACCGCTCTGCCCACTGTCTCTGTGTTCTCCTGCCATTCACCGTCCCACACCTCCCCGGCCAAACACAAGGCTCCTTCTACTGTGATCTCCCCTCATTCAGTCCACCTTCACCTCCTCCTACCCTCAGGCCAGGTCCGTTTGGATGCGCTGTGGGACTTTTTTGTTGACAGCTGCCCGGTGGTCCATTTCAGTTTGACTCAAGTTCTGTTTTAATGTGTGGCAGCTTTGAATGAGGAGGCCAAAGTGAACAAGTTCTTTTGACATGACATTCCTTCACAGTTGATGTTCTTCTTTGTATGGCACATAAGCTAGAACAGGGGTCATGCTTGGACAGGGAAATGTGGAGCAAAATCTTCCTTGATTTTGTAAGATTCACTTACAGGCCACCTGAACACAACATACCAATACTCCAAAAGGAAGGCACAAAATCCTTTTTTGTTAATAGGTTAGTAATAGAAGTGGGCAGCCTGATGGTGAAAATAGATGACGGCACGTCAAGAATCTAATGAAACCAGGTTTATGTTTTGATCAATACAGGCCCAGAATCCTAGCTGAATACTCTGAACTTGGAGTAATACAGCTGAACACTACAAACAACCATGATAGCTTAACTTAAGGTCTGCTGTGTTGCTTTCCAAATGCCATAAAATGTAAAAGTAAATAAAAGAAATGAATGAATGAATAATATGCAACTTACATCAGGAGTAGCATCTTCAAGGAACTGCGTGGTTTTGCAGTTGTATCGAAGCTGTGTTGAACTACACTCATAAATAACAGCCATGGCTAAAGCCAGTAGCTGCATTCAACACAAAAAATGTTAAACTGAAAAAAAGGACTATAGACTAGCCATGCTAGTATTGCTAGCAGTAGCATTAGCCACTTAGCAAAGCAACTTAACATTGTTTACCTGCAGAGACGTGGTCTCGTGATAGTAAAGCCATTGAGAAATGAATATCAACCAAGAAATGCCCAGAGAGCTCAAATCTCGTGACCAACATGACCTGAAGATGTCATCAAATTGTGTTAGCCTTTTGAGCTGTTTTGTATTCAAACAGACAAAAAAAAACAAAAAGAGACAAACAATGGCAAAAACATTACCTCCCTGGCAGACGTAGGAATAAAGGTATGGATTCTGACTTCTGGGGCAGTATTGAAAATTGTTGCCATGCATGAATGATCAATTTTAGAATTATTTTGTGAAATATTAGATTATTATAATGCCTGTTTGAAACCAAAATTACCAAATTCTAGATCACCAATACTGGGCAATTTAGTTATATATTTTGATTAAAGCTGGGGTTGGCGATCTGATTTAGATACACTTTTTGAAATACTGGTTAAAATGGTCTTTATGACTCGATGGTAATCAACTCATAATGTGTTCTTAACAACAGAGCGAAAAATATCCGCTATCTACAGCAGGAGTAAAACAGGGAAAACACCAACCAATAATCTTGCAGGGATACCTTTTTTTACACCAATCAAATCCCGTCGCCATTCTGCGTGCCTGCTGCGCGTGCATTTTCCCGGCGTGCACAGACAGTGCGTGTAGCATGTAGCATGTAGCATCTAGCATGTAGCGTGTAGGGAACAGACTCCGCTGAAGAATGCTTACCTTTCAAGTTTTGTCTTTGAAAATAAGGGAAGTCCGCTGTGAGCCGTCCCACAACCCCAACCAAGCTCCAGTATCCCTCACATTTTAAGACAGATGTACAAGAAATCTAAAATAAACTCTTTATTTTTCTAAGTTTGTTCCGCTGTTGGCTCTAATCTCGCGAGAACTGCCATCCATGCTACTGCAGGTGGCAGTTCTCGCGAGACTTCTTCTTCTTCGGTGGTTGGCATCCATCATTTTGGAGCATTACCGCCCCAGTCAGGCTAGAGACAGAGCTCAGTTTGGAGAGGCAGAGGAATGTTTTTATTATTGTATCATCACACAGGAGATTTACAGGAGAATACTGATACAGAAGGACGGGAGAAAAGAGGAGAAAATACGTAAAATACGTAAAATATGGTAGTTTCATGGCCAAAACAGGAGATTTGACAGCTATGTGGAGAATGTCAGAGGAACTACCTATACCCTGATCAACATCGTCTGTGAGTACTAACTAACTTTACATGTTTGTTTGGTGTTTTCTTGCCGCTGACTGAGACATGACTTGGTGTAGTGTGAAACAAACACGTTGTGCTGAGGGTTTGGAGTTGAATCAGTCTTCTGGATATGGCGGCTGCGCGCGTGCATGTGAGCGGGGGGTGGGGCTAGGCAGAGCCCTGAGGAGATGCTACTTTCAAATTCATGCTAGTTTTCCAAAATCGCCTACCCCAGCTTTAAGTGTTTTTTCTTTTTTAGGATGAAGACTTGGATGAAGCTTGTGTATTAATTAAATTAATTAAATTAACAATTGTCTTGCTGTTGTTACAGAGATTCTTCACTCAGTTTTTATGTTGTTAGGAAAAGAATGTTAACCATGCTTTCTTATTGCAAATAATGTCAGTTGCCTGTGTTGTCTGTTGCTTAGGGCAATACATGAAAGCTTACTGACTACTGAGCATAGAGGACAGAGAAGGTTCAGCATCTTCCCCTGACATTTATCAAGTGGTAACAAAACAAAACACTCTAAAACTGTGTCATGTTTTGGTTCAGGATTGCATTAGTTGGCATATATCCCCATTGATACTGGACTTTAATGTTGATTCTTAAATCCTACCCCTTTGTTCAAATGTTGTCAATGTATTTGCTCAATTTAGCCGTTTGCCTGCTATTTTATCTTTTAGTTGTAAGGACTGATATCACTTTGGCTTTACTATTGAACAGGTACAACTTTACATAAATGTCTCCCCAAATCTAGTAGGACAAATTGAATCTTTAATCTTGTCTTAGTCTTAACATTTAAGTGGATATCTTGTAGTTAATAAGCATATTGCTGTCATGGTTTTTACTGTTTACATTTTTTGTTAACTGTTAGACCTGGTATCTATTTTTTTATGAGTTCACTCAGATTGGCACTTACCAATATGGCTTGTTAAAGTCAAAAGAAACACATTTGAACATCATGGTTTCACATTTTAACTTGTTAAAACATCTGTCGATGTATCTTTAAAGCTCAATATATCACAAATCCTAAGGTAACGTGTGTGTCTGTGTGTTTGTGTGCGTGTACTCAAATATATATGAGTGAGAGCCCCCTGGGGATTTACTGTAGTAATGAGATTCAGTCTCAGATCAGAGATTAGCGATGAGACATCCAGTTTTAAACCACCTTTTGTTGTTCATGCAGCAAACAGCAGAAAAGATCAGATGGCTTAGCACCAGTTTAATAAACCCTGATGTACTTGTGTGCGTTTTTGCCCATCCCAGCTCCCAAAAATCGATTGTTTATGTGCATGTGCTGTGGGCTGACTGCATTAAACCTCATCATGAAGTAGACTGCTTCTTGTTACAGCTGCTGCTCTTATTGGTTTAGGCTCTGGGTTGATTGATTGGAGCCTTTGGGGACCTTTATGGTGGAGGGTGCATTTTAGCAAGTTTGAAGGAAACTGTCAATGAAGCTGTAAGGACAAAGGCCACGCAGAGGCTACAACACAATCACAGAGCAGGGGGAGGGGATGAGGACTGGGGGAAATTGATGGTTTCATTTTTGTGACTTGATTTGTAAAAATCAGAAAAGGCTTGGGTTCTTAAAAGAGGCATAGTTGAAAAGATTAATGATGGGAAAAATATTAGTTTCTAACATATATCACTAAATTTTTCGATGTGCTAAGGAAATTTTGTTTATTTCTTATGTTTAATAAAAAAAAATAGTGTCAGGTCTAAAGCTTAGTGGAAAGATTTTCAACACTTTTTCAATCACATGTTTATCTTTTATAGACAATGGTTAGATAATCACATTTTAATTCTCTCTCTTAAAATATATTTAAGAAGCATTTATTGTATTTAAGAACAATTTTGAAGGTTATTTTTTTTATCACTTAAACATTGCCAAATGTATTAGGTATTGCTATTTCATGCATACAGATTCCCTGTTTTCATGAACTATAAGTTTCGGTTCATGTAACCAGCCCCTTTAAGAAAATGAAGGGCAATCAAGGTAATCTTAAGTGTGTGAGGACCATGTAGATTCTATTTGGCCTACAACATCATGGAGGAAAAAGCTGTAGACATGAAGCCGATGAAAGACCACATGCAGGGAGCAATGCATGCTACCACTATCATTAGTTTGTCTCGATCAGTGTGTGCACTTTATCAAAATGTGGGGGCACACGGCTACATAAACTCATTTGTATCTGTTTACATATTCCCTCTGTAAGCAGGTTGTGGGATATCTTCATGGAGTAATTACATTCATTGATGTCTTCATCCACCCCAGAGTAGAACCAAGACTTTACTTCATTAGCTACTTTGAAGAAAACAGGTTTTAAAGTGGATTTACATTCAAATTCATTATAGACCAACAATCATTTCAACATTTTTGTTGAACAGGCATGCGTGATATGCTCCAGTGCACTTATGCAAAAGAGCTGCAAAAGGACTTTGTTGTTATCATACACCTCAATGTGTTAACCTGACTTCCACAAGGGTGTAATATTTATGTGAATTCAGTGATATGGCTTTGGGAGCTTGAGATGACCAATGGCACATGCTTCACAAACCCCATTCATGCTGCTGTCTCAAACTATATCTGTCGCTGTGACACTTGGCCTTCACTGTGAAAGGGGCAGAGACTGCAGGGGGGAAAAGTTGACCCCCTGTTTGCTGTACCTCAGGAGGTAGTATCAGATCAGGTCGGGCATGGGAACACATAACAAGTGTGCACTTCAGCATTCATCATTCCTGAAGACACCCCTGCATCACAAGCAATGATATCCCTACTTTATGAAGAGATGTTTCATATGCGATTGAGTTAAAGGTTGCAGGTGTGCAAATTCTATGTCCTGAGGTTCAGTTGGCAAGGGGCACCAATCCTTTTTTAGAATCACAATCACATCAGCTTTACTGGCCAAGTATGTCAGAAATACAAGGAATTTGACGGTGGTTTTCTTCACTCTCTATGGCCCTGTTTACACGGAGACGCTCTCATCTAAAACGCAAAGGTTTTTCTTTTGCGTATCCACACTTGGTCCACATTGAGATGGAGAAGCTATTAACAAATGAAACCACTGTTGTATGCATGCCAGTCCAGTAGATGGCAATGTAGATTTGCGGAGAGGCAGTGCTGCTACAACACATGTAAGATGAAGACAAACTTTTCACAAACAACAATGGCGAAAGGACGCACAAAGATGCAAGAGTTTTCTGTCTGGACAACAAATCTGTTCGGAAAGTAAATCTGTCTGGATAGTTACTCAGTAGACGGCTGAAGCTGTTGTTCCTGGTATGCGCGCGTAGCCTTCATATGAAAGAGCACTGCGCATGTGGTGACGTCAGCATTTAACCCTGAAACACTCTGACTCTGGTTTACATGGAGCTGCATGGAGGAGCATTTAAAAAAAACACTCCACTCTGAACCCTGGTTTCAAAAGTTTGCGGATTCAAGCGTACCATTCCCATGTAAACAGGGGGCCAAAACGCAATGAAAACTCATCGGATTTGGTCTTAAATAGGCCTCATGTAAACAGCCCCTATGTGCAGACTAGACAACACACAGTGTGTATGCACAATCAACAAGATCAGACAAAGAAAATTTAAATAAACCTTTTAAATAAAAAATAAAATTAAGACAAGGGATAGGAATAGATTATGTACAAGATAATAAGATAAGATTTTACCTGCGACGACCGGCACCAGTGCCCTAGGAAATAAACTGACTCCTGTCTAGCTTCCAAACCAGCCTCCAAGCATGTTTTGATTGGGTCTTGAACCAGCCAGACTACAGTCCCCAGCCCAAGTCCTTAAAGACTGAGGGAGTACCAGCGGCAATATTTGAGAGAGGGTTGCCCACAGACTGGTGTGCTGTGAGCGTCTCTGCCTTTGTGTGTATGTAAAGGTGCCATGTCCTTTGCATCTAAGCCATTTGCAGTATTAATAGACTTATGGCCTCACAGAGTTAATGTGAATATCTTAAAGTGGAATGATGCCTTGTTGTAGGGTTTTTTGGGCTGTGACAAGGGCAGCAGACACACATTCACAGTGCTACACTTTCCTGCTTTACTCAGTCAGTGAGGTTCATATTCTCCATCTTTGATACTATTTCTGGAGATAGTGATTTAACTTGTTCCTCCCATTCCATCTCTGAACTTTCACAGCAGAAAAGAAAGCTCACTGTGGTGTAAATATTTGAGCTTGAAGTGGCAGGGTGAATGGGGCTAGTGTTTCACACCAGAAATTTGCCAGTAAAAGTAGTGGTGGTGATTTAAAAGTTACCAGTATATCTGAAAAACTCAGTATATCTCCCAGCCATCTCCTGAGTGCACTTGAATGAGCCATTTCACCATTCAGATGTATCTTTTCAGGTCATCGTCCTGTACTTTCTGAACCCATCCAAAGTCTGTGTGTTGCAGAGCAGCTGAGATGGGAAGCTTATGTCGTTAATATGATATTTTTAAGTCCTCACGTGCTGAGAAGACCTACCTAAATTGGGTCACATCTGCAAGGAGGGGGGGGAATTCTAATTTCCTTATTTTCCAAGGAGAGTTCTTCAGTGATCCGGGTGGAAATGAGACGTCTGCCTCCTCAGCCAGGATGGCAATCAGGATGTGTATTAGTGGGCTCCGCCGCCGTGGGAGAGGGAGCTATAATTGGTATCTCCCTTGATGTAGCCTCTCAGGGACTCTGTGCTGACCCAGCCCTCACTAAAAACTGCTTTGACCATCCAGAAAACTCTGTATACACTTAAAGAGCAAACATGTCCAACGTTAGTTGTAAACAGTTCATGTGAAAGGGGTTCAGATGGGTTTGAATAAAGCTTTGCAGTTGATCTGAAAACACATGAAAGGGGCAACAATTTAGTCCAAAGATTCACTCTTTTTTAAGTAAAAAGAAGGAGTCATCATGTCAAATCATGAGTGTCCATCATGAATATATTTAAGAGGGAGTTGAGTCATAAATTTGGATTAAACAGCACTCAGAAATAATAAGGGCAAGGGCAGGACAAAGCAGATTATTCAGCCCCCAATTTGGCAAAGGGCACCAGTGTTTTTGCCTTTATGGGGATATTGTCATAATCTACTCCGAACTAGCTTGCATCCAAATGTTTTATTCTCCAGCTAAGCTTAATATAAACCTCTGTATCAAGTCAGTGCAGTGGCCCTCTCGATTGGACTTTACAACCCTGAACTGATGCTGAGGCCTATGTAGGGATGTGCGATATGACGGTATTAAATCATTAAGGATTATAACGTGAGGATGATCTCATAAAGCAGAAAGATCGTCAGATCATCTGTGTGGGCGCAGAGACTTTGACGCGTACCCGACTAGCCAATCGTAGCACATTACGTGCAGTGCATGGTGGGATCTCCTGTTTGGTTATGTAGCGTGAAGCCATGGCGGAAAGAGATAAGGAGATAAAAGCTTGAAGATGTCTGAATAAAAATCTGTTCTAAAGCAGCTGTATTATTCATTCAGGTTATAGACATTGCAGTAGATAACATTTGTTCTAAATTGTTGCACTTTAAGAGAGAATGTTGATATTGTTGTTCATTACCTTGAATGTTTACGTTTATTGCACATTTTTATAAAAACTGCACTATTTAAATTTAAACCTGTTCAGAAAGTTTCTTTGTCTGTAGTTGTCATTTTTTTCTTTTAGGGTTTTACATGTTTTATATGTTAAACATAGGGAAAAAATGGTCAAACATGCAAATGAGTCTAGAAAAATCGACGTAAAAAAGAATCATGATAAAATCGTGATTTTGATTTTATTTTTAAAAAAACGTGATATGATATTTTTGCCATATTTCCCACCCCTAGGCCTATGTGTAGCTTGACATGCACCCCCTCAAAAGTGTAACTTTGCATTGAAATGACTGACCTTTAGCCCCTGTGAAAGGTCTGCTGGAAAGCAGCGACCATCAGTTTTAGAGCACATCCTACAAGCATTATTAAATGTACCAGAGTGTAACTCAATGCCAACACAGGGTGAAGCAGCATGTTATGAGACGTGCAGAGATAGACGTGTATTTCCTGATAGACATCTCTGTGGCTGAACCAGAGTTCAGAATTCCCCCATCTTTGCCTTAGCTGATCAGAGGTCATGCACAGATAAACATGGCATGAGGGGTTAACAAATGGTGCTGCTGACCAGTGTCTTGGCAGAGCAGTGCTGTACGATGTGGACACACCAACACAGAAGTATAAATGCTAAAGACAGCATGGGGCACTACAGTGCTGCTTGAACAAGGCAAGAACAAAAAAACCCCAAAAGATTAATTTTATTTGTCAAGTATATTTATAGACCTTTAACAAAAATTACTTATTCATTGAACAGAAAAAACGTTCTGTGGGACTTTTGCATTTGAATGAAATGCCCTTGAAGATAGATTTGATGTAAGCAGGGCTCATTTGAGTGCTTGAATATTTTTTAAGGTTATTAAAGTTCTGGGATTACAAAAAAGTACTTGAAAGTACTTAAAATTGTAATTAAAAGGAACTTGAAAAAGACTGTTTTATTGATGTCATTGATCAATACCTGGGAACAAAAACATGTTTTTTAGAATAATATAGAGCACAATAACAGAGTCTTCATTACATTTTCAAGGATAATAAACTGAAAGTGAGGCCATTGGATTTTTCTTTCCAAAGTGAAATAGAGATTCATGTTTGTAAGCTGCTGGAGAAGCTTAAAGAACCATTGAAAATAATTTCATTTAATCTTGGATAAGACATAAGAGACTTGACATGGGACTGTTTTTAAAAGGTCAAGATCACATTTAAAGTGCCAGTTTTGCTGCGATTGAATCGGTGGTGGGAGGGACAAAGCTGTAATTGTGCAGCTCTCTCCCTCAAAAAGAAAATAAATATGTACTTAAGGAATAATACAGTCTGTATGGTTACAAACAGATGAAGTGTCATGGTCAGCAGTGTGTGTAGCTCTGAGTGTGGTACTTGTGCTCTCGCCTCCACATCCCTGATATTCCCCCAAATGACCTGTTTTCAAAGCAGCATGAGTCCCTAAAAGAATGAAGACCATGAAGGAGTCCTGTGTTTCTCTTTCAGCCTGTGGAAGTTTCTGGAGGCACACCCAACGCAGGCCACTCGCTGGGCTGTCTGCTTCCAAGAAGCTTTTAGGTATGAAGAGAGTAGATGAGGGAAACTGTGTAAGAGTTCAGCAGAATACGCCAAATCATAGCATGATTTATCAGAAGGCAATGCAGAATATATATCACATTATTTACTGACAAAAAAACAACAAAAGACTGTCATGATATGAGAATTCTCTAATGATTGTTGTAAAAATCTAATTATATTTATTCATGTTCTATACCCTAGGCAAAAAAGTTTTTGATTTAAAAATATAGGCAATTGTTGACATTTCTTTGGATGAAACTTTATCTAGATATACAAGTAGGTATGCCAACTATTGAAAATACACATTTTGTTAAAATATAGGCAGAAACGGGATCCACTCGAGTTTGAAATCCACTCACTGAAATGTAATGTATGGGCTGATATCTGGAGCTTGATGGTGTGTTTCGCCAACATCAGTAACAAGTGACCGTATCTTTGGGTATATATGTAGTTGTTCACTGATGTAAATTCACTCAATTCAATAGTTGATCAGAGAATCACCCATTTCGTTGGCATCATACAAACTTTTGTTCACTGCAGGGGCATACGTTTGTTGTTTTACTGTTTTATCTTGCTGTTTGCCTGCATTGGCTGGTTTTTAGGTATTTTGATAATCAAATTTGCAAAAACAGGACAGTGATAAGATTTTAATAATGAAGAAAGCATGAAGACGTGGGCATGTCCCTGCCCCCTCACAGTCTTTTCTAAACGCTTTTAAGGAAAGATGCATCTCAACCCTGGTACTTGGGAGCACTTGTTCAAAAACATACTTCAGAATGTGGTGAAACTGTCCAGAAGTTGGGGTTTTTACACCCATGAAAGTAGTTATTAACCCTTTATAAGCGTAAAAACTAGCTCTGTCAGACGATAAAAAAAAAAAAAATCTAATTAATTACCGGATTTATAATTAATTAATCTAATTAATCTAATTTTAATCTCATATCTACGGAAGCCCAAAAAGGTCACGTTTTTTCACGTTTTTTTTAGCACGTTTTCTCGTGATAACGACATAATTTCAGTCATTTTCCCGAGATCTCGAGTTATTTATGTCGTTATCTCGGGATAACGAAGCTTGTTTTCTTGAGATCTCGACATGAATAAGTCGAGATCTCGGGAAAACGACAGAAATTAAGTCGTCATCACGAGAAAACGGTGCGAAAAAAACATGGAAAAACCATGGCCTTTTAGGGCTTCCGTACATATCTGCTTAAAGTACCCAAATAAAGAATTTGAATTCTAGGATATTATAAAATTGTAGTGCATGACTAATCAAATGAATACACTAAGAAGTGAAGATTTGTAAATCCACATTTTTATTGGTGACTAAATAAAACCAAAGTCAGGGCAACTTGTCCAGAAAATTCTAAGCTCAATCAGGCAACTCAAATTACACTTTAAGTGTGTTTTATAAATCAAATTCAAAATAAGAAAAAGGTCGAGGACATCCAGCAAAACAATTCGGCCTGATGCATTATTAAAGAATGTAGTACAAATATAGACAAATAAATTCAAAAATAAAATAAGACTAAGTCTTAAATATGCCATTCCTGTTGTCACCTGGGCTTTGTTTGGTTCGACTACAGATGAATGTGTGAAGTGCCACTGCCATGTACGGGTCCTCCAGCTGGCCAATATCAAAGTCTTTGTGTGCTATGATTAATCTTGTGATTCATTTTTAATATTAATTTGCGGTGTAATTAATTAATCTAATTAATGCACTAAAGTGACAGCCCTAGTAAAAACACAAATTATTGACAGAAATGTTAAATTTCTTGGAGATGAACTGTTTATTTCCCTTTCTACCGAAATAAAAAATATCAAAATTTCCATTGCAACATATATATATATATATATATATATATATATATATATATATATATATATATATATATATATATATATATATATGTATATATATATGTATATATATATATATATATTTTTTTTTTTTCATTTGATCATTTGATAGATTAGGGTTTTTTTTCCAGCTGATAATCCCCTTGAGGACATTTTTGCCATTTATCTGATTGTATTCAGATGTTTTTAGTAACTTGTGGATCATATTGATTAATAGAGGATTCATGAAAGTTTGTATCAAATATTATGAAACAGGCTTTATGGAGTTCAATTTTGTCATTGTGTTTGAGTGGATGATTTAGACACTGAAGAGGACTTTGTTAGCAGTTTGATTATGATTTCTGTTTTTGTTGCCTTTTTGTCATGGGCATTATTGGACTTTTTTTTTTAATAAATATTAATGGATAAAGTCAATTTATTGTTGTGGCCAGTAACTATATAAAATTATGGGTTGTTTTTTTTCAGTCTTTTACTGTGCACTAAGCCTGACCTTTTTTGTTATTCAAATATTTTTATAGAACAGTTCACCATGACCTGATGAATAAAAAAAATCTTGAATGCCACATTTGAAATGTTTTAAGAATCTTAAAAGCTGTAAGTGATGGCAAGCCCAGCTCAGTGCTGTATGTCTCAGCATCACATTTGCACTCAGACTTTAGAGCTTTCTGTCATCCCTCACATCAGTATCAGTGAGTGTGTCTTCCTGAGCGCTGTGGCTTCACCTCATTTGCCCTCCCTGTCTTGTCTTTCTCATTTCCTGTTGTTTCTGATGACAGTCTTTTTTCATTGGCCGTACCAGGTCAGGGGTTTTTCTCAATGACAGCCAAGCAGCACTGCCAGACAGAAGAGACCAGCCGCTCTCAGCATTTACTTAAGTGCAAAGTTGTTCTTCTCTTTGCTGTATTCTTGGAAATGACACCCACTCGATGCCTAAGGGCCCTTCCCTTCCTCGCTGTGGTTTGATCACTGTGGGTGGGGTCAGGAAGGCAGTGACGTCTGTACCTGATTGGCTCCTCGATGAGTCTCATCGCTGAGGTGACGTCAGTTGATGTGGCCCTTGTCCTGCCCTGAAATTAAAGGACCTGGTTGTCATCATGCTTCTGCCCTGCTGATGGGCTGATACTGATTTTCTATAAACTCTCAGTGTGTGCTCTTGAAGGAGAAAAGTGATTAGAAGACTTCCATTCTCCAATGGCTGTGTTGCTGAACTCTTTTGTCAAATTACAGTCTTTCTCTGCGGATCTTCTCTCCTGTTGCTCTTTCACTTTGTGGCTTTTCTCTGAGCCAAGAATGCTGTGGTTTTGTTGTGTTTTGTTCTACTCTCATGTGTTTGTGCGGCATGGCTGCCTGTGGCATCCACCCACTGCTTTAGCCTTACATCATATTCAGGGAAGAATGAAGGGCCTCTGGCTTCACACTCATGGAGAAGATAAAGAATAAGAAGGTACTTTACAGTCCAGTTTTGACCCTATGTCTTTGAATTTCTTTTACACACAGGACAGAAGTATATGCTGCAGCCTCTAGGGCTGGGAGGAATATCGAGCCACATCAATCAAGCCACTATTTCTAATAATTCTCTTGAATGTGTGATGGATGCTCCTATTAATTCCAGGGCTTGAAGACCTCCGGCAGGGTGCCGGAAATCCGGCGTATGAATATTTTGGTGATTTTATATATATATATATATATATATATATATATATATATATTTTTTTTCATCTGTAACCAGTCGTTTAATGTGATAGTTCCAACTACCAATGGTACTCAAGGTAACCAAGGCGTTCTAGCCAATCAGGGGCAGAGTAGGGCAGGCCTTAAGTTTTCGACATTTGGACAGCGTCCGCTGTGAGGAGCTGATTTAGCGTATACTGCTAACTTGTAGCCTATAACCGGCTTGTTAAATTGGCGAAGAAACCTCAAGATGGGAAGCAAGAGTAAAAAATAAGTGGCGCTGGGGTTGGATAGAGGAGGCCGGAACAGGAGCCAGGAGCTTGTTTTTGTGTGCCGTATTCTAGAAAAGTATTTGTATGGCCGCAGCGGGAAAAAAAAATTTAGCTTGTCGTGACCCGGGTCACATAGCGTCCATACGTGCTCTCTCCCACACATCATAGAGACAGCAAGCACGATTTGTGGCAGCGGCAGCTCGTAGTGGCATTTCCCCTTGCTGACACATCGACCTCACCAGGAGCGACGGCTACAGGTACCACACAGCAACATCGATGACCGGGGGTTAAAGCTGGCCGGAGCCCACCAGCTTAGTCAGATAAATTAATTAACCAATTCAAGTAGCACCACGGACAACAGAGCATTTTATCATGAACAGCCTGCATGGCTCTGTCATAAGTGCCGAGATGCTCAGTAAATCAGAGCGCAACATAAACATAGACGGGGTGGAGGGTATATAATGCCAAAGATTATCCGTGAACTGCCAACATGTGCGCGGGCCTGAAGGAGCCTTGACGTCAATAAAAACTACTCTACAAGCGCGAGAGCATGGAGATATGAGCGCGAAGAGCTCCTCGCAGTGCCGATGAGCGTAAAGACGCTGGCACGCCGCAGTCCTGAATCACTGTGTGTATACCGTAAAACTCAACTTTCCTGAGCAGTCCAGCTCTGTTTTTGCCTTATCTAAATGATAAACTCATCCTGCGGTTTCCTGCGTCGCTTATTCTCCATGATATCAGAGCAATCTGAGGGATCAAGCTCCAAATGCAGTCTGTTAGTGCAGTGGCTCTCAACCTGTGGGTCGAGGCCCTAAAGTGGGTCTCAGAGCTGTTTTCAGTGGACGGTGTATAAATCAGATAAAAATGTGGCAAAAATGTCTTCAGTGCTCAGAGGCACGAGCAGACAAACTCCCATACAGTTTATTTTACTCTGGTGTTTATTTTACTCTGGGGGTTGTCCTATGATGGACGTTTGACTTGAGTTATCTAGCAAACAACTTACATGTTATGATGGGAAATAGTGAGTTACGATTTATGGATGTGTGATCTTCCAGTGCTCTTATTATTTGTTTAAAACATTTTCTCTCCCATCTCTCTTTGCACAAACATTTTATTTTTTCTGTTTTTTACTATCAAATTAAAGTGGTTAATATTTCTGAGATCCTGGTCATGATGACTTAACATGGTGAATATTACTCAGGACAGAGCTGTAGAGATCCACCACTTCACTGTATGTTTAACCAATAAAGTGAAAATATCAACCCTGTGAAGGGCCCTTTCCTTCCAATTCCCAAACTCATTATGTGACCAGAATGTGATCATGCATAGATAGATGCTTTATTATACAGTCATGCTGTCCTGTAATTCTGCTTCATGTTTCTCTCAAAATCCATCAGATTGATGCTTTTAAATATGAAATATTCCAAATTTTCTTACGGGGGAGCATGCCCCCGGACCCCCAGAGAGAGGTCATAGCCTCCTTCCCTTTTTTAACCCTGACCCGTTTTCATGCCCGATATTTTCTCCTTATGTAGCCTTTGTAGTTAGTTTAACTTCCCTTGTTTCCTCTGCCTTATTTGATCTCACCTGTGTGTCTGCATAGGTGTGGTTTTCACTTAAGGCCGTGTCTGAGTCTCTGTTTTGGGTTGTTAGTTTGCTGTGTTTCTCTGTGTTAGTTTGCCATGTTGGATTGGTATGTGTGCGTATTGCCTGTTAATGTGGCCTGTATTTTTCTGTTGACAAGAAGGCTTATACAGCTTTATGTAATAATGTGCATTTTTCCTACTGCACTGCAACACCATATTTTAGGGCTCCCCCACCTATCAAGTCCCACTCTGTGAACAGAAAATTTGTATGACTGTGTTTATTGCTGAACTCGTTCATAGTGGCAATTGGAGGCAATGCAAGAATGTTAGTTTTCAGTTCTAGAGCAAATCATCAAAAAAATGCTGCAGATAAACTACAACTTTATAATAACGGATCATTTTTTATTTTGTTTTGGTGTATTCTCATGTTTCTCATGTTGTAACTTAATTTGCTTTTAAAAATCATTAGTGAATTTCAGTCATTACTGAGTCTTAATTTTGAGATCCAATGTCAAAATGAAGAGATAAAAAGTCAAAATTGTAAGACAAAAGGTCAAACATATTAGATTAAGAGTTAGATTTAGAGTAAGGTCTATATCATGAGTAATCTTTCAATAGACTCGACCCCTGCATGCTCCCCAGGATTATATGGGGGCACAGCTGCCACGTGCCCCAGTAAAGGGGGTCTGGCGACGTCCATGGACTTTAAAAATTCTTGAATGCATCTGAAAATCTCTGTATATTTTCCACCTTGGCAGAGCTTCACAGGTGAGTTGGCTCCTCTCTTGCATCCGGATCCAAAACAAAGGTTTAAATCAGAAACCCTCTTGTTTTCAACCCAAGTGGAGCCAAACCACTCCCGCCCACTCCTGTTCAATGCTGTCTCCTCTGCAGTTTGTCAGTGTGACATTAACCAGGAGACAGAGGCATTAAATATAAGACGAAACGTCCCGTCTCTGGCCTGTCAGCACTTTGTTTTCTGTGTACGTACATGTTTGATGATGACTCCTTGTTCACTGAATCCAAACTCTTATGACCCGCTTTAATTAGCTCACATGGCATGTCTACCCAAATTAAAGTTTGTGTAGGTAAGTTTGAATTGTAAACTTCCCCTGTCTTAGTGAATATCCTGAACATTAAGGATGGTTGAAGACTTAAGGTCAGAGATGCTGGAGGCCGTGAGGTAGAATGTGTGAAGAGGTTAACTTGGAGCGCACGATGATGCTCCCACAGCTGTCAGAAAACAGGACAGCAGAGCTTTGTTTTGTTCCTCTCTTGTTTAAGACCGTGTTTCCCTGACTTACTTTCGCAGACATTCCAGCCAGTGTCATGGGTGTTGCCTCGAGCTGTTTATCTTCCCATACCTTCTGTTGCTCCTCTCAGAAATGCTGTATTATATTCTATCTAGTAACTCATTCTTGTGGGATTCTGCATTTGGATTAATATTTCTTTCTTCAAAAAAAATGTGCTGTGTGTTGTCCCTCAAGGCGCAATAAGGCACATCATTTTCTGGTTGGCTGGCCTCATCCTTGCCTTATTGATTGCTGTTGTAGATTTTTGTTGAGCTTTTATAACCTTCATTCTTCTGGCCTCTTTATGGTGGGACCCTGCAATTTAACAGATTTAATAGATTTAACACTCAAATCTACAATCAAAAGTGCACTGAGCTTCAGAGCTCTTTGGGAAAAGTATGCAAAAGGAGCTACATTTAATTTCTCTCATCCTAGTTGCTTTTGCCAATGCCCAGTCAATGTGCAATTGAGAGGAGAATTTTCTGAGCTTTTTGCAGCCTTAAAGGGAGTGTGTTGATCATCATAATGATGGTACTTGGAGTTAGCACCTTGATACTCGGTAATAAAGGGACACGGTAACATTTATTTTGTTTTCATGTTTGGCCTCACTCCTGAGTCCATGACAAGAAAATAGAGATCATTCTTTCGACCCCGTGTGCAGTAACAAGAAAAAGATTGCCAAAGCTTGCCCACTGCTACGTAGCTTTAGCTCAGACACTGGGAGGCACTGGGATGTGTTAGCCTGCCTCCTTCTTACACAGTGGTTTACGCTGGAGTCTTTCGAACAGCTCTTTTAAGTGAACAATGAGAACTGATTTACAGTTGTGAGTGAGCCATTCTTTTACAAGTCAATCTTAAATTTGCGTCTAAGAATAGCTTGTAAATGAATGGCTCACTGCTAATTGGTTCCCAACTTTAACTTAATATAGCTGTTCAAAAGACTTGACCCGTCTACGAATGTCAGATTTCCACTGTATAAGTTGGTCAACAAAACAAAGCCTCTGTTAATGAGTAGAACTGTTCAGAGTTGCTGAAAAGTTTGGCTGATGACTGAAGGCAGAGGCAGACTAGCCATACCCATTGACTCTCTGTATTTGAGCTAAGCTAACTAGCGTTGGATGAGCTCTGCCTGTCTCTTTATTGTTAGTGGATGAGCAGTTGAAAGAATGGTATCTGTCTGCTTGTCATGGACTTGGGAGTGGAAGACACAAAAAAGAAAAATAAGTTGTTGTATTGCTTTGATTTACTCTGAATTGCTATTTTATTAGGTACACTCTGTTGGTACCAGGTGGAAACCCTTTTAGATTCTTTGTGGCACAGATCCAAAAAAGGTGCTGGAAACATTTCTCAGATATTTTGTTCCATATTGATAATATCATGCAGTTCCTGGAAGTAGCCATCAGAAAAAGGTCCCACTGTGGTCCCAAAGGGATGGACATGGTCAGTATTGCTCGGGTCGGCTGTGGTGTTTACATCATGACCATTTAGTGCGAAAGGGCCCTAAGTGTACAAAGAGGTACTAGGACTTGACAATATATAGAAAAGACCCTCAGTATGTTTTCCTGAGCCTACCTGACCGTGTTTCCTGCAGTATGTTCCTCAGTTCGTGTCTTCACTGCCTTTGACCCAGTTGTAGTTCATCAAAAATGTTTACTGTACCAGAAGTTTCATATTCTTCTGTCCTCAGTAAAATTCACATGCTATAAAAATGCAGAATCTTGCATGCAACATCTGTGATCTACTTAAGTGCATGCTGTCTGACACCTCAAGCATGTTGTTCTAAGAAAAGGTATGAATAATAAACTGAGACATGTTTTATGCATCAGGAGACAGTATTTCTCTGACAGTAACTACACAATGGAGTTAGTTTGTTGGAAAACTTCTCTTTGCTCAGCTTAATATTTTCCCTGACAGATCCTTGCATTATTTCAAGACTAGAGATATTCAGGAAGGGTGGCATCAAACATTTCATACAGTTTTTTGAGCGACGCAAGTCACAGCACATCTTCTTTTGTAAAGTCATTAGTGTTTCACTAAGCTGAGTAGAAGCCCTCTCCAGTGACCTCCCCTCCTTCCTCCATAACCTCAGTAGCAGAGTGCAAGGGTCAGAAAGGTCGAAGCGAGGCTGATGTCTGCAAACGGTTAACAAGGCAGTGGTTACAGAGCAGTGAGCGCTGAGGACGGACAAATCTTTGTCACATAGTTGTCCATTAACCTTTCCACAGCTCTCTATCTGTACACCAGTCACTTGAAAGAAAAGGCTTTCTTCTGATCTTTGTTCATGCTCTTCAATCCAAACATTGATGAAATTGTTGTCCCATATAATCCTCATGTGCTACAGAAATTAAGTTTGCTGATATTGTTGGTATCATGTATGAATCATAGTTAATTTGACAGTGTAGAGATACTTATGGAAGAGCTTGCCATTATACATACAACAGACACACATGCAATGTGCGATAACATTGTTAAAAAATGTGGTAATGATATGGATTGCTGATTTATCAAAAGACAAAGTGCTTATAAATGATAATTTTTGGGACTTTTCCTGCTTATATAGGAGAGAGGATATTAGATTGGCCCAGAGAGAAGGTAAAGAAAGTGAAGGATGACACAGAAATGACGCCAAGGAACCCAGACTGGCTAGACCCGCCTCATCTGTAATGATCAAAATCAATAAATTACCTAAATCTGATTGCTCAAGACTTCTGTTTTTTATGTAGTGATGTCAAAGAGGTATCAGTATTTCAGGAATCATAGTATTGTTCACAATTACCTTCGCCAAGGTGGTTTTGATTTGCCCAACGTATGTTAGTTAGTTAGTTTGTTTGTTAGCAAGATTACGCAAAACTACTGGACAGATTTTGTTGAAATTTTCTGGACGTGTTGGTAATGGCCCAAATTAAAAATGATTAGATTTTGGTGGTGATCCAAATAACTGCCATTAGCAAACAATCTATTATTTTCCCTCAGTAACTGTCCAACTAATGATGATATCAACATGATTAGGTGAGTGCTAGGTGTAGGTTTTCAGTGTCAGTGAGCCATGTTATGATGGTAACTTTATCATGGAACTATTGCTTATGGATGTAACAGCAATATATGAGCTACATTGATGGAGAATTGCACTCTTCAAGTGCTACCTAGTTCTGGTATTGTTACTCATTTACCAAAAAAAATGTTGAGACATCCTGCAGTGTTTTTTGCAGTGCAAGGAAACAACATTTTTGTAATGGCTGTCTCTTAAAAAATATATTTATATTCATTAAGGAGTATCAGTATCTTCTTATTCTTATTAAATACGTTTGGAAATATCATTTTGATTGTAAGAATTGCTTAGAAACTCCCTTTTTTGCATGAGGTTGTTGGCCAGTCAAAGAGGAGAGGGTGCAGGTCTTTTAAGGACAGCACTTATAAGGATTAAACAGAGACTGTGCTGGGGCTGCTGTTTAGGTGCTGATTGTCCTTGTGTCTCTTTTTCTGCTTGGAATGCAGTCAGAGGTTTTACCCACACAGACGTGCTAACACATTGTCCATCAACTAAGTCTTTTTGCCTCCTTCTCAGTCCCTGACACAGATGAGGCTAATTATAACAGCCTTTACAGTGACAGGAAGGCTGGCAGTGCCCTGAGGCCTGTCACGTTTGTGCTCCCCTCATACTGATGCTCAGTGCTGCATGGCCAACCTGAGCTACTGCATTTGAAAGCCACTTAAGTTCAACCCTCTGCAAAACGCACCTGGCTGCTTTCCTGAGTTTGTGTTTGCTGTCCTATCTGTCCTAAAATTGTCCCTCTGAACTATCACTGAGTGCTCTATTGGGCATACTGTTAAAATGTATTTCTGGCCTTCGCCGTCAGGGACTGGCCTGCAGGGGACAGAAAGGCATAGTAAAGGATAAAGGTGCTTTATATTTTGGGTGCCTGTGTCCTTGTAACCCCTATTTTCTCTCATCTCTTTTCAGTACCGGACGACCTCACCCCAGAGGAACAGCAGGAGCTGGAGAACATCCGCCTGCGCAAGCAGGAGCTGCTCGAGGACATCCAGGTATCACCAAAATAGATTGTAGGGCTGTTGTTATGTTTATTGTCTCACACACTAACAGTCAGATTGTTCACAAGCTCAGTGGAGTGTTTGGATGGGTATTTAAATCTGTTGCATATGTGGTACGGGCTCCATTACATCTGATTCCAGTCAAACCAAATCCCAACACAGGTTTTGGTGCTACACTTTTAGGACCTTTTCCCAAAATGACTGACAAATACGCTGGTATCTCTTAGCCGGCTCTTCACAGCAACTGTTTGATACTATCTTACTGCCAAAGAAACAGACTTTACAGGCAACAGAAGCATACTGTATGAGCTGTACCAAGAGTAAACAGTGATTACACTCATTTTGTAATTAAAGTATTGATTCAGGAAAATTAAAGGAACACTACACCCAAACAACGATTTGGCCTCATTTTCTACTCACCCTCATGCTGAGCAACACTCTGGAGCACTTTTTTGATGTCTCAAATGCAGCCGGGGGTCCGGGGGGATTTTCGCTGTCAACAAACGTCCATCTAACAGGGGACGACGGAGCCCGTAAGAAAAAGGTCCATAAAAGTCCACAAAAACGTGCCTATTTTCCTTCATACTGCTCGTCCGCTGTAATCCAAGTGTCCTGAGCGGATAACGTCCATAATTAATTCGAAACGAAGTCATTTAGTACATTTTTCGAGCCTAAACAGTGCTATAGCGTACTTCTGCAGTGCACGTCTACGCGCGCTCCCTGCACTTTAGCCGTCTGGATTGGTCTGCCGCGGCGTACGTAGTTTAAAATTACCGTTATACTGTGTTTGATCACCACACTGTGTCAATAACTTACAGTGATGCTGCTATTTGCCTGGAAAGGCGAAACTATCTGCGTCTGCCTGTAATGTATAAAGGTTGTAAATAACAGCATTAGAATCAATCTGGAGTGTGTTCCAGCCGTTCTATCGCTGTTTATTTGCTGTGTTTAGCCGAAATAGTTTGTGTTTTATGGATTTAACCAATCGTAATTTGGAAATATTAAAGAAGGAGATGTTGAGCACATCTGCCATGGCAAGGAGAGACCAGAAGAGAGTCATAAAGGGGGCCAACTGCTTCAGGGACTATCGTTATTAAGACAAAAAATAAATAAATAAAAAGGCCTGGACATGGTCGAATATAACAAGCTGCAACATGGACACTAATGCTGCAGGCAAGCTAAAATGTGTGAGTGTATGTAAAATAGGTTGTTTATTTTTGGCCGTCTCAAAACTTTGAACATGTTCATTTACAATTGTTTATAAGAGAGACCTTTGTGAAGTACAAACTCGTTTTTTGCGATTGTTGTAATTACACACTGTTTAAGCATTTATAACAAAATAAAGAAAAATCCTTGTCAGAGTTGTTTACTTTTATTTCTCATGAAAAAAGTTTAAACAAATATTCCTAAAGGACATTTCCTCACACAGTTATTGACAAAAAAGACAAAAGAACTATTAAAATTATAATATTAAAGGGGTTAAATGATTTCAAGACTGTCTTAAAGTACTTTTTGAACATTTTCAGCACACTGCAACAATATCACGATAATAATGATAACCGTGATAATTTTGGTCACAGTAACCGTGATATTAAATTTTCTTACCATTATATCCCTATTTCATACATTCTCTATGCTTTTCCTTTGACAAAAATACAGTGCCCATTATCCCCCATGTCATCGTGACATTTAAAGGCAGTCAGTGATGCGCCCTCCAGTTTACGAAACCTTTATGCAGTTATGCAGCTTATTTAAAAATCCAATCTAAGCCAGGGTTGCACAATAATTACATTTTTATTACCCTACATAATTGTACAGAGTTGATGCAGGAAAGTTCTTGTGCATCATTGCTGGATTTTAGTCAGCATTCATTGTCATTTTTATTCCTGTTGATTTTTAAGTAAGACTACAGAATGTTTGTCAAATATTCTCTTGCTTATTTGAAGAGTTATCAAGAAAAAGTAATTGACAATCAATTTGTAGTTCATCAAATTTGACAACATTCAGCTTTTTGGTATAAATCCAACTCTTAATCTTTCTCTGGCTCTGAAACTAAATGAACAGGAAGTCTGCTTCTGCTTCCCAGAAACAATTATTTTTTGTAGTCAGTTAAATCTTCATCAAATTTTATTGATCCGCCCATTAAAATGATGAGATTTTTGATGAAGAGGCTCAAGGAGCTTAAGGGCTCCCATACTTTTGACCTGTGAGGTCCAGACACTTGGCTCTCTTCCACTGCATTCAGCTTTATCTACATCTCCTTCTGCTTTTTGATCAAACATTTACCTTCGATCTACTTTCTCTTTTCCAAGGAGTCTCATGAACATTTGACCTATAGTGGAATGTAGGGTATTTCCTGCCAAGTGCTCACTTCCTTAGCTAACTATTTCTGCTGATTGTTTTGCTGTGATGTAGCTGAAAAGTGTCAACACAGAGGTCTATTCATGGAAACAAGATATCTCTGTCTGTTGTTGATCTATTGTTTTATTATGCCTGAGTATAAAAATTAATGAAGGGGCTGGTATAAGCACACAGTCAAAGCAGGATTAAGCTCTCAGGAGAAATGTGCTCAGGCAATATCCCCTTACACCCTGTGATTTCCAGAGAGGGCCAGGATTCAAATCAGCTCGGCGAAATTTCCCTAAAGTGGTTCCTCTAATTCCTCTTCTGAAAATGATTTAACCTTAAAGAAGGGCTGGGCCAAATACTGAGTTTAAGATATGTACACAAACAATATGTAGCAAAGGACCATTCTGTGAAGGATAAATGAAACAAAAACCAAGTGATAAAAGTGAATGCGATGTAAATTTGTGAAAATTAACAAAACAAAGTGATAAAAATGCATTTAATGTGAACAATTCTTTGATAAACAGTCAAGTGATTTAATCAAGCTGAAGGTGAATTAGTAAAAAATGATGTTAATTCATTGATGCTTTTTTTTTTAAGAATATAAATACTGATATAATGAAGACTTAAATAAACACTTTTATTGTTAAATCATGAACAATAAAAATCAAATGTTTTCTCAAGACATGAGGACTTTTGGCCCCTCGAGATAGAATCTTGTACGTGGCTTCTTTTGTAACTAAAATTGTCCATTCATGGTCCAGAAAGTTGCAAACCTCTCATTGTGAAGAAATGTGACTACAGTTTTTATGGTGCTGTTTAATAATCAAAAACAAGCATAAACACAAGAACAAATATTTGTTGTTAAGGACTTACATTTTTTTTGTTACCAATAACAGTCCCTTCAATGGGGAGGTGGCATAACCCGAAATGACATCATGATGGTATTGTAAACATTGGTAATGTTTTACACCCAACAACAAGCACACATTTCTAAAAGTGGAGCAAGCAACAAAGAGGAGGGATTTTTCAGATTTGAGAGGTTCACAGACAGGCCACTGGCTCTTTTTTATGTCTAAGGCCCATTTCAAATGTCCTCTGATAATATGTGACCTTTATATTCAGAAAACTGAATTTCCAGCTCCAGATTTACATATTGGTAACCCTAATTATTCTTATGTTTGTAACTGGACCTAAAATCAGGGTCAAATGCTCTGTCTTAACTGTAAAGCAGCTTCTTCTAGTTGCTGTGGCTATTCTTAGTGGCTGCTGCCTTGGTGCCAAAATTCTCTCAAACCTGGATGTAGACAAACGACATGAACATAAATAGATTGTATTCGTAGGGCTGTATTTTAGCTAACTCAGGTTATACTGACATAAAACTGAGAGAGAAACTCCAGTTTCTCACAGTTTACCTGCTGACGTGACAAATTAAGTTTCCAAATGATTCATGAGAGCTCTGCTAACAATGAACTGAATTTGAAATGATCCCCACTGGAACTTCCCCAATCAGTATTATTTGATATTTACAAGAATTATGTAAAGGATTATAATTCTGGTGTGTTGTGTATCATTATCTGTGTTTCCCAGCCCTACCTTTAAGTGGAGCTGATTATCAATCCAGCCCCTCAGACCACCTTTGCCACTCAGTAACCATCCCCGTTAACAAATGACACACGAGGGTGAGAGATTGTCATGTGCTTGCAAGAGAGCTGGCCTCAGGACAAACATTGGAGGTGTGATCTGACACCCTCTCTTTTCTGAGGGAGGACCACCATCACAGCCCCTCCCCCAGTCCTGTTCACCACCCTGCCCCCTGCCCTCTGCCCCCCTCTGGTCTTCACTAAGTCCCACACCCTCCTCTGCTGGTCCCACTCGACAAGGCCCCTGACCACAGCCACTGGCTTTCCCGTATGAGCACAGCCTTTGTTTGTGGACATAAGCATCTGAGGAATGTGTTGTGATTGCACAGGCCTTGAATTCACAGATGTTTTCTTTGTGGTTTGGCTTACAGTGAGCTGGTATTGTGTTGATATGATATATGAATGAAGTGGAACTGACTGAAGCTCTTAAGTCTTTCATCAGGGTTCCTGTAGATCATTTGAAGACCTTTGAAGGGCCTAGAGTTGATTTTTACATTTAAGGCCATAAGAAGTCTTATTTTTACCCGTGGAAAGTCTTACATTTCAGATGGCACTTTGACCATCTTTATCAACTCTGGAGTTGTTTTCGCAGCGCTGCAATGAATCTCTGTCATCATTACACCTTATTAATTACATGAGGATGTACTATTTGGGTCAATTCAGTGTGATACAGCTTTGGGTTGACACAGAGGACTGGCATGTGCCCCCCATACACCCAAAGTCAGAGACTCAAGAGTAATATTGACACGGCCCCAAGGCGAGGGTGGAACGTGTACCCCCTCTTTGCCCCAGAGGTAGTATCAGAGGAGTGACATTGGTGAGACAGGTCTGACGGACTCAGCAGAAGACGGCATACGACAAGTGTTTAAGGTATTCATGTGGGGGTACTTGCTGTGTCACACGAATGCATGCTGTATTGCAGCATAAATTGGCACGGATGTTGTGGCCTTGTGTAATTTATGTGACGGTCTGAAGCTGTAAATATATAACAGACCACGGTTGAGCACTTCAGTGTAAGGACACTGTGAATAGGGCATTATCGTCACAGTGCTCCTGTCCCCCTGCTGAGTCAGCATACCCCGTTCTCACCAGTATTACTCCTCTGGTACTGCCTCTGGAGTCTGAGCATCTGGGAATCACCTTGTTTCCAGCGTTCAATCACTTCAATATTCAGAGTGGAGGCGATGCATCACAGAGGAATAAACGTTTTGGCTAGAAACAGCGGCATGAATAGGCCTGATGTTGGGCAGTTGTATAGCAATTTCTGAAAAACTACAGGGTGGCTTCCCCTTTGACTTGCAATGAAACTTGATTATTAAATTCATATTAAGTACACTGGTGTGTTGCATTTAGTAAAATAATGCTCTCTATTTAAAAAAAAAATCATTACACCACATCATATTGAAACATGTTTAATATCACAACTGTGTTGATGGCTGTGGTTTAACAGCACAAAAATTTAATTCAATGTTCCAATTTGAGTTTTAACAGTTATGTTGAAAATGATCTTGAAAATTATTTTCTAACATTTTTCATAACGTTCCTCATTATGAGTGGGCTTTGAAATTTGCCAAAAAGTCAAACTAATGTTTGTTTTTTTATCTCAGTATTAAGTAAATTCATATTTTTGTAGTGAAAAGTATCAGAATAATAAAATAAGTTAATAATGAAACATTATGGATACCTTCTCAGTTCTACAGAAACCCAAGTAGAACTTTAACACACTAGTTATTTAGCACATTTTTGTATTGCAGTCAGTCTCCTCCTCATAGTTTTAAGTGACTGTTTCAGGTTAGGTTTCTGGCGATGAATTGAAATAACTTCCTCAATAATGGGAGTACAGGACATCTGTTGTGTTGCTACAAGTATTGATTTTAGTTGATTATTTACTTATAATAAAAAGGATATTACTGTAAGAGACTTACTGTGAAGGCTGTCCTTACTGGGAATGGGGCCAGATAAAGTCCTAATTTATATTCATGGATCTTTGGATCTTTGTTTATTGCCCAGCTCTTGTTATCATCTATATTTTCTGTTGATGTACTAGCCATCACTTACTCAGAAGTCTAATATCCCAAATTTTCATCAAGCTGACGTCACTAGCACCATCATCTACCCGCTGCAGTGCCCTAACTGCGCCAGTCTGGCACCAGCAGCCCCAGCCTGATCTACTAAATCTGCCTCTAAGTCCATTAATCACTATAAAGCCACTCAAAATATAATCCACTTTTATACCTTCTTACTGCATTTCATAATCAGGCATCCCCTGAATGTTGTCTGCCTAATCAAATCCAGCATCAGGGGATTGTAAAGGAGGGCACACACATACAAACAACATTAACTGATATGAGATATAGATATTGATCAGTTTTGAGACGAGGGGGAGTGAAAGCTGGAGTGCGAGGTGCATCAGTGTGGGAAGTTCAAACCCATCAGCAGCCATAAAAGTGTCTGTGCTCTCTTTGTGGAGATGATGGCTCTGCTGTGGATGTTTACTGTATGTGACAAAAGGCCATCTGGCTCACCGGCAAACAGAGGTGATTCACTGATGATGACGGCCTCTCCCTCGGCTCTGCTTAGCAAAGCTCTTGTGTTTTTATAAAGGTGATTTGCAAGTTGTATGTGCTGGTCGCACCCTCCCACACCACAGGGAAATTGTAGGGTAATGATGCTCTTATTCTCACATCATGTGTGACATTTTAAAGGCGCAGAATGTAAACTGAGCTTTGAGGGGCTCTCTCAATCAAAACAGTCGCTGAAGATGAAGGAATGTGACACCTCACAGCTCTGCCCACCTCTGCTGTTGACTAGTTGCTTTATCACTCTTTGTCAAGCCCTCACCTCTTGTGTTGCAGTTTCTGGGTTAGAGAAATGTATTGTTGATGGGCCACTCTTCCTTAAAGAAATTGAAACTGTCCTGCAATCAGACAAACTTTTATATTTGAAAACATAACAAGAAATTGATTTGATTGTTTTACACACGGCCAATTTGAAAGAATAAAGAGAGAAGTACAGTAAGTTGTACAAGAATAACTTGAAATATTCAGAAACGTGTAAGTTATTTTCATTTTGCCAGTCTGATATGAGTAAGGTCAGCTGTGTTACCCTTATTAAATCATGATTAAAGTTGAGTTTTAAGTTGACATTAACACTTAGTAGCTACCATTGTAGAATAACTATGTGTAGCCCCCTTGATTATCCAGATTTTTACAGCCAGAGTTGGGTGTAGCGTAAGATTTATCCAGTACTTGTGAAAAATCAATACTTTTGACACAGTGCTAGTGCCTCAGCAAACCTGAATCAATACTTTAACGAGGAAAACAGTATGTAGTTATACTGGACATCTTTAAGCTGCATTCACACATTTACATTTTGGCCAACTCCTGCCAATGGATAGGGAAACGTAGAGTTACATCAGTTGAACAATATTGATGTTTGTTAGGCACGCTTAAATTTTATGCATGCTCAAAAATTTCCAACGGTTGCTCCAACTCCAGAAAGAGTTGACCTCCACTTACCTTCGCTAGCCCTTGTTACAGCTGCATTCATCTCTGCTGGCGAACGTTGGGGCCTGCTCAGCCATAGTACAGAGTACATCAGCTCTGATGACTCCAGCTTCCTCCTCAGCACTAGGGTTCTGTCTCACGACTTGAGGCACAATTTTTGGAGTCAGCCGCCTTTGTCCCCTTGGCATGGTGTTGGGACACTGAGACCAGCTGCATGTTGTGGAATGGCATATGCAGTCACCTTATATAGCCTTTTTTGAGTGATGTCACGCTTACGTCAAGCTACACGTTAGGCCAAAACTCCCCCAAGTTTACTGTGCTACCATGAGTTTCATCTGTGTTGGTCAATGTCTAAAATCCCTCTACTGTTCTTCAGGGGGCCTAATCCACTCGCACAAAGTTTCACCCTACGTTAAAAATGTTGACCTGTGCTTAACACGGCAAAAATGACCTCGCTGGTCAACATTGTCTACTGTTCGGTAATTTTTGAATGCCTCTTAACTGAGCCGAGGGGGCAGCAAAGGTTCAACATCTATGGCTCTGTCTTGTGATTTGGTTTGGTAGGTATCAGACATGTTGTCACTTCTTCAACACGGGTATGAATTTAAGTACTCATCTCTCACAATTATAACATTTTGGGGAAATCTCTGACATCAAAAGGTTTGAAATGTTTTAGGGAATTCAACTTCTCACTGCAGAAAAATGTATTATTGAGGGATATTACTGTTGTTTTTATTCAAATTATAGACATGTCAGTGCAAAAATGTTAGATCTTGTGTCTCTAATACAAACTTTTCTTTATTTTGCAGCGGCTGAAGGATGAGATAGCAGAAGTGACGAGTGAGATTGAGAACCTGGGCTCCACTGAGGAGAGGTGAGGAAAAACATTTAGACACTTGCCCAGTGCGACCTCTCTGATTTGCTTGCTGTTTGCCTTCTATTAAGTTAGCAAATGAAGCTGTCAATTATTCATGTTTGATAGCTGATTTGGAACATCCTGCCACACAAAATTGGGTATGCTTTTAAGGCAGTTTAAATGTTTCATCAGGCACACCCCTACGACGGGAGGCCTCATTGAATAATGCAGTGGGTGTACAGGCAGGGGCAGACAATGGATGGTCCCAGAGGACGAGGGCTATGGTTTAGTCTACTCAAGTGGATAGGGATCCCACCAGCTACCAAATAGTCCTAAAGCACTGTTTCCTGGATCCAAAACCCATTATAGGCCCGCTCCACCTTCTCATGATGGAAGTTTGCCATGATCACGTTAAGAAGTATGTGATGGTGTTTGCTGTCAGCTCCTGGGAGAGTTGAGTGTTGGACTTTGGCAGACAAAAGCCGAAGGAATGCTGGTGTGATCAAATCAGTGGGAAGAAGTGGTGACCTCTCAGGGGTTTGGATGGAGATGTAGCCATGGTGACGGAGGACAATTGGATTGCACTTTGGCCCCTGAATAACTCAAGGCCTGAGAAATTAGATGTTCCCATATTCATAATGTTAGGTCTTTATCAGGGTTTCGTCATGGTTGTTGAGGGGGAAAGAGGCCAGTCTCTGCCAGACAAATGGACAAGGTTAATGGAAAAAGTTCTTTCAGGAAATGGTGTTAATGTGTTTAATGGACTGAGCTTCATCCAGAAAGCAAGATGACCACCAGTATGTGGAATGTGGTCTAAAGATGTGTGATTTTTTAAAAATTTTATTTATTTATTTTTTGTTATTTTTCAAGTCAAAGGTAAATTCTGGCTTTACTTTTTACATCTGTAATAAAATTGATTGTCCTTGGACACTATTTGGTTTGTACTTTATGACTCTTGTCAGTCTCGCTCAAATCCTTAAACTTGCCTATTTTCCTGCTTCTATCATCAACTTTGAGGACAAAATGTTCACTTGCTGTCTGACATATCCCACTAACTAACAGGTGTTATGATAAAGAGATAATCAGAGTTATCAGTGTGTTGCATACCTGATTGGTGTATTTTCACATTTATAGTAAAGTCAAACTTCAGCAAGAGCTAAACACAACAATGTACCACCTGCTGACTGAAAATTAGCCTTGTCTTTGTGAACTTATTCTTTCAAATTAAAAGTAAGTCCCAAAAACTCTGCAAACTTGACACCTATATGCGACACAAATCAAATCGTATCTGCTAATACTGAAGATACAGTTTTTGAAGAAAATACCATCACTGAAAAATAGTTTCTAGTTACAGACTGCTTTGACACTCTATTTACTAGAATTATTTTATATTATTTACAGATGAAGCACACCTAACCATGATCTCTGATTTAATATTCTAGGAAAAATATGCAGAGGAACAAGCAGGTGGCCATGGGCCGAAAGAAATTCAACATGGACCCCAAAAAGGTAAGTCAAAAAGTCTCTCATTCTAAGGGCGTTTCACATTAGGTCCACTTTGCCGAACCATGCTGCGGCGCGTTTCGTCATGGGTTCGGCCCCCCTCCCCTGCTGGCTTGCATTCACACTGGCATTATCAAACCATGCCCGGGCCCACTTGTGTATTTACTCAGTTTGAAACAGCAGGGGGCGATATGTACATAACAGGTTACCAAACCTGCTACGGAGGAGAATGAAGAAGAGACTACCATGGTAACCATTTCCTACACCAGACAACCAATGTTTACGTTTCGCTCTCTTCTACATTTTCCTTCAAATGTGTTTTTTTTATCGTGTTTGAGACGGCATCAGCGACCTTCTGGACCCTCGTAAACCTCAACCAGAATAAACAAATCTACAAATTGAGTAAGCAAAAGATTCAACCGCGGGATTAACAAGAAG
The DNA here is from genome assembly GCA_036419115.1 of Scarus forsteni. Lineage (NCBI taxonomy): Eukaryota > Metazoa > Chordata > Actinopteri > Labriformes > Labridae > Scarus > Scarus forsteni. Next base: position 16,886,361 of record JAZDUH010000342.1, read on the forward strand.
TAATGCATCAAAAGTAGATCTGTTCGGACCACTTTGTTTCACACCAGTGAAACAGCACCAAATGTAGGGAGATGGAGCGGATCAAGACCACCCCTTCATGGAGGTCTCGGACCGGCTGATTTGGTGCGCACCAAAGTGCGGTGGTTGCATTCACATTGATACTAACATACCAAACCCTGGGCCAAAACTTCTTTGGTGTGAAAATGTGGTTGGTGTGAAAACGCCCTTAGATCTACAGGCCCCCCCATACATTCCCATAAGCAGGGCCTAAACTCTGGATGTGACCTTGTCTCAGGGGATCCAGTTCCTGATCGTGAATGACTTGCTGAAGAATACCAGTGACGACATCGCCCAGTTCCTCTACAAGGGTGAGGGCCTCAACAAAACAGCCATTGGAGATTACCTCGGAGAGAGGTCAGTACAAAGATTGACTTGTTGGGTTTTCCTTCTATCTAACAGTTTCCCTCTTCTGCTCTCGTATATCTTTCACTCGCACCATCTTTTATGGTTGATAAAAGCATGGAGGAGTGCGTGCATATTTTCCGTATTACTGTGTTTCCTCCCCGTCAGGCACACACCCATTCTTTTCCAAACAGTCTTTATTGGTCCCACGTTCAGACTGTCCTCTCAAGACGATGTCCGTTACTCAATAGCCCCCATCTGTTTTTGATTATCTGAGTCATTCATGAGTAATGTGATTAAGACACTCAGAACTCAAAAATGCACGTGCTCGGGTGTTTAAAGATTTCAATCTAGAGCTCAGACCCTCCCATCACAGCACAGCAGAATTATTAAAGGACCTGATGTATGGCGCTCATCACTCAGAGACTATAGGGCAGACAGAGTTTCAGTCAGGGTGTGGTCTGTGAGGTCAACCAGGAAATGGATCTCAGACTGTAGAGTGATGCTCTCAATTTGATTGTTATTATATTTCCAAGTGGTTTTGATTCTGAAAGGAGGGGCTGGAGCAGTGCTGGGATCTTGAGAACTGATTGGTCACTCTATTAATGGGAAGTGCAGTGACTAGATATGAGTCAGTCAACGATAGCTCCTCAGGGCTGTCCCATAATCCCACAGGGCAGATCATTCACTCTGAAGGTCATGAAGGTTGGGAATGATGTCATGATCAAGATCAGATGATAAAGGGAAGGGGGGTTTGAGATCTCCTTAGCCAGATCACGCCATGTGCTGCAGCCTTAGATACCAGAATGGTGCTACGATACCAAAAACATGCTTAAATAGTAATGCTGTCTTTTTTAAGATCATAAAAGGCCATGGGAGTCCTTGGAAATGGTCAAGTTGTGCCACTGTATTCTACTCCATTTATATTTTTGAAGCACTTTATTTTTTTCAATGAAAGGGAGGTGGGTATGTGTATCTAGATCTAATTTCTTGTAATTCATGCCTCCACAAAGAAAAAAAACACAGATAAAGCAAAACAGAGAAACAAACAAACAAGTCTTAAAAAACAAAACTATATGAAAGATATGAAAATCAAAGTTTTTGTGAGTTGCAGTGCCTTTAAAAATCTGAGGATGTTTTGTTCTTGTTGTAAGTATCATTTAAGTAGCTCCAGAGTTCATTCCACCACAGGGCTAAAATAGGCGTTTGGGTGCTTTCCAGTTTAAAGCTGTACACTTTCTAGCTGCCAGCTGGAGTAGATCGATGGACCTATTTTCATGTTCATGACCTCAACCAAGGATTAAACGTTTTTGCCAGTGTTTGTCTCTATCTGTCTGTCTTTTTGGTAACTTAAAAGTTATTATCAAAATGTAATGAAATTTAATGAAATTTTCAGGCAAGGTTCATCACGGTACAAGAAAGAATTTATTCCATTTTGGTGTTGATCCTAGTCCAGATTCAGGATTTTTTAAAAACTATTTGTTAACATTGGGAGGTAAGGCAGGATTTGACATTTTCACTAACTTGCCTAATAAATGCCTTGTTGGAACTTTTTTTTTCTCTCCCACTTGCAGAGAGTAGCTAATTAGACCAAAACATCAGTAAATTTAACCTTTATATCTTTTGTAACACCAACACAAAAATGTTATCTTATTCATTCATTTTAGTTGTTCATTTTGTGTTTTTTTCTGGAGTGTAATAAACCCTGAGGTTTATCTTAAATTGTCCTCGTTTATGCCTAATTATAATGCCATGACTCTTACAAGTAAACGATAAATTTTCTTCACTCCTCTACTTTATTTCTGTTCCTCTCACAATATTTGAGTGTAATAATTGTTTGTCTTTGATGCCAACAAAATAAACTGTATTTCTTTTAATTTGGGAGTCTTTACAAATGTTACTACATGAGCAAATATTAACTTTGGCTGCCAGTGAATGTATTTCAAGCAAAATATATCGATCTTGAAAGATTTAAGACAGAAGACTTCAAGTCTAATCAAGTAAAAATAAAAACTGAAATATTTCTTGGACTCTGGTATTACCTTTTTTTCCAAATAAAAAAAACAATGATGTAGAGTTATCCTGAACAAGTCTGTCAAGCTGTGGTATTTACAATTAATGTAAATAAATTTGTGGCTTATGTTATTTATGTGAATTAACAATGCGACATACTTTTCAAATTCATGAAAAGACTTCCAAAATTATCTTTAAAATAAGTTTAACTTTAGATCCTTAGCATTATACCCTGTTTTTTTTATCAAAATAAATTCTCAACCATTAGACATATCTTTTATTTTGCCCCACAGAGATGACTTCAATATCCAAGTACTACACGCCTTTGTGGAGCTTCATGAGTTCACAGACCTCAACCTGGTGCAGGCCCTAAGGTAAGACAGCATCTCAACAAGTGAAGGCTACCAAAGCCTTTCTCTGAGCCTCAAAACTTTTTTAGAGACTTAAGTTTCATTTAGTTTTTTTTTTAGATCAGTTTTGTGGAGGAATTACTTGGATAACCTGGTTGTGTACCTTTTACAGACAGTTCCTGTGGAGTTTTCGGCTTCCAGGAGAGGCCCAGAAGATTGACCGTATGATGGAGGCCTTCGCTCAGCGCTACTGCACGTGCAACCCTGGTGTTTTCCAGTCAACAGGTAGATCCTCCTTGCTTCAGAGCTGATTTTTAGATTTAAAAAAAAGGATTTGTTAATGTATGAGAAAAGAAAAATATGTTGTGAGCATTAAAAAAGGCTGATGATTTTTATATTTTCCAGATTTTTCTTTTTGATAGTTCAAAGTCAAAGCCATGTTTGATGATATTGATGTTTTATGTTTCAGAGATGATGAAAATCCTCAATCAGAATATTGATATTGAAAACTTTTAAGTTAAAGTGAGTCTTCACTGGACTAAAGCCACAGGATTTACCTTCTCTTCAGCACCATGCTGGACCTAATAGCGTGCCAGTGAAAGTTATCTGAACTGCTTTATTCGGCAGACACAAAGTCTGCCAAGGTGATGAGTGTCTGGCTTTTGGGAAATTATGCCCATTGCAGACAGACGACCAGCGTTAACATGGATGCAGATGGATGTGAATTATGTATGGGGCTTCTCAACAGCCTAACAGGACTGACAGAGTGCTGCTGTGTCAGCCATGTGCAAGAGCCTTGCTGTCTTCACACACACACACACACGCACGCACGCACGCACGCACGCAGGAGAGTGCGCGTCCATGTACGCTGAGCTGCCCACGCAGGACCTTTCACTCCCGCCCACTCTCCTCGCTAAGGAGCTCCGTCTATCTGCCCCTTTCTGCTCGACTGTGGTCTCCTAAGTGCAGACCTTTCAGCTCAGCTAATTTACATTCATATTTAAACACTACATTAAACACTGGCAGCAGTTTTACAGCAAACAGCGACCTTCTGTTGTCTGAAAAAGCTCATCTCTTTCTAGTGGTGTGACGACTCTTGTTCTGTGTATGTTTTTAGACACTTGTTACATCCTATCGTTTGCCATCATCATGCTGAACACAAGCCTCCACAACCCCAATGTGAAGGACAAACCCACTGTGGAGCGATTTATCTCCATGAACAGAGGAATCAATGATGGCGGAGACTTACCTGAAGACCTGCTCAGGGTTAATACTGCTTTAAAACTCACTCTACTCCTTTTAATCCCCTTTTGAAATCACCCTTCTCATCCCCAACCTGCTCTATGCTCACTTATTGTTGTAGAACCTGTATGAGAGCATCAAGAACGAGCCGTTTAAAATCCCTGAGGATGACGGCAACGACCTCACACACACTTTCTTCAACCCAGACAGAGAGGGCTGGCTGCTCAAACTGGGTGAGTGACCCCCAACATGCACATGAGTCCTAAGTGCTGATAGATGACTTTTTGTTCTTTGTTGTCAGCCTCCATAAAGTTCTAACTAATCTCTCCCCCGAGGTCAATACCCTCTGGTGTGTGCGTATGTTTTTGAATGTTCTGAGGTGAGAGCGTGAGGGTATGTGTGCGTGTGTGAGTATGTGTGTGTACACTCACACCAGGATATCTGAAGACATCTCTGTCTGATTTTATGTATTTTTAATGAAGCCCAAAGATCAGACCATCACATGTGGAAGCCTTTGAATTATTGAAGACAGTTCATATTCATACACTCACATGAACAAACACAGACTTCTGTGAAGTGAAAATCAAGCTAATACACCAACATGCTGTGTTTCCACACAGAAACTGTTCAAAAGATACCATTTTATGGAAATATTATGGAAAAGTTGAGGCCAACATTTTAACAAACACTTTTTTGCCCTTAATGAGTTTAATAGGGATGCACAATATTTGGTTTTTGCCAATTTTTGCAGTTAAGTGAAGCAAATGTGGCTCATACAGTACAGAAGATTTTCTTATATTTAGCTTGCATTTCTGCTACTTTTACTACAGCAGTTAAGATTTTAGCCAGGATTGTGTTACAACAAGTGGTGCCCACTTTCACTCTTTGTATTTAATATTAAAGTCTTTCAAACACATCATTAATATATAATAGATATTTACTCAATGGCGGGAAACATTTCTTAAAATACAGGATTTTGACTATATGAAGAATCAGTGCCCTTACAATAGCTTCAGATTGTGTACATGTGATTATACAGATGCACTTGTGACCTGACAGCAGGTCTCCTAGTTTAAGAATGGTGTATCTGTTGCATTTGTTCAGACGCTGTGGCCAAATTTCCAGATGAAAATATCAGTTAAAAGTTCATCTTATCCAGAGGAATTTTGTGACATATGGGCAATTTTTTCATGATCAGTGATGTCATGTTTTTGTCAGCTGCAAACAGCACTGTGAAAAACTGCTGAATATAGTGTACAATGTACTTTACAAAGAAAAAAAAAGGTCTATTCAACTAAATCAAACCAAATGTCTAACTGACAATTATTTATCTTATTTTAAAGGTGGTTCGCAGGGCAGTTTAATGAGAAATTTGCAGGAAAAAGCCTAAACAACTCAGTACTCTCTTCCAGAGCAAGTATATGAAACAAAGCTGTTAAATATTTACTTATCCAGGAAAGAACTTTTTAAACTGTCCTGTACTTATACTCTTATCACACCCATCATATTGTGCATCCCTGAAATGGACGAGGGTTTTATGACATATTTAAGGGTTTCTTTTTTAAACTAGTGAGCTCATTTCTCACTTCAACAGGTGCTTGTACACAATTCTTTTGGATACATCTGTATACTGATAGTAAACACACTAATCAGCTGTATTATCCTTGATGAAGTGGACCCACAAGCAGAAAGCCTGATCCCAGACTCCTGAACTCTTCATTCCCTATTTTCTCTAAGATCTCTCTCTGTTGTACTGATTCACAATGAATTAATAATAAAGCATGAACATCATGAGTGACGTTGATTCTTTCTATCGTTGTGAATCTTTACAACTGACTATAATGAGGTACTGAAGAGCTACTCTGCCGCCAATTTCTTTGAATTGGCAGATCTGAGTAAAAAATCAAGGTGGAAGGTAAATAAATGGATGTGTCAGAGTGGAGGTGATATTTAATGTAATGCTTTACAGCAGCTGTGACACTGAGAAGTCACTCCCCCCTGTGGACAGATACTGTAACTACAGTTTAATGATTAAAAATGCTGTAAAGCAGTGCATCAAAGCCTCCCAGGAACCAGATTAAAAGGACTGTGGTGCAATAATTCCTTATCATTTAATTTGATTATTTTTGTTGTTTTCTTTTCCTCTTCGTTTGTTTGTTTGTTCCCATGATTTTGGCTGTTGTCTTTCCTCAGGAGGTATGTACACCTGCTCTTCCCAAATGCTAGTCCATCTCTCAGCTCTCAGGTGCTTTTGGTGGTCCGCCATGCTTTTGTTCTGTTCTTCATTTTTTGGATATGTTCTCCAAAGGGGGTCTTGTTTATCTGTTTCGTCTGTGGATTTTTTTTGTATCTCTCCATCGACTCATTTGAGCTTCAGATGTCTGTCTGTTCAGTCTGCCATAAAGCTGGTGGTTTGTCCACACTCTTTTATCTCTGTGGGTGGTTGTCAGGGTGGTGGGTTTGCCACCCTTGCGGGTTCGGCTCGGGGAGCTGATGCTTTGTGACCACTTTATTGGGCAGCGTGACCCTCTCCTCTCTGTCTGCTGTGGTGGTCACTCTCTCTGATCTCTGACTATTTTGGAAGCTGCATTATACCTTTTTTCCATACAGTGAACACAACAAAGGGCTTTTTCTGGACTCCCAAAATTGACAATGATCCCAGTTTCCATTGGTTTACAGTTGTTTGCTTTCTGATTGCATGGAAGAGGAATAATGCACCTTTTCAACAATGTGGCTCTGCTCTCTTTATCTTCTGCTGTCTATGGATCTGAAGGGAAACAGTGGCTGTAGCCGGGTGTGGTGCTGAACCAGACTGGACCAAACTGTGGGAGAGAGGCTTGGGCAGAGGAGTGTGCTGATGGGAATCAAGTATTTAATTGAAATTAAAGCTCACAATTTTAACATTATGACTGTAGATTCTATCAAATATCTTTAGCATTTCCTTGCATTGGCATCTGTGTGCAGTTATTAGAGAACATGCTGACTGCACTGCAGTATGTGTGCTTACATCATACAGTAAGAGTTTTTCTCGTGAGGACCTGTGATTGGCACTGACTTAACTAACTAGCACCTGACAGGAAGTCACGCCTGCATCGTATCTTCAATAGCTTTTCTCTCTCAGTTTCTCAGAAATCTGTTCTCAAAGGAAACAGTGATATTGACATGATATCGTTATAGACTCTGTATGTAGAATGTGAAGTTCACCAACCACTGATGGTGATTAAACTGAATTTTATTGAACATCTGTTGAGAAAAACAAGAAAAATCAAGTGTCTCTGTTTCATCAAACAAAACAGATGCGATGGCATTACCTGAGTCAGGTCAGGTGACTGACATCTTGCATGTGCACATCGCTTTTGTAATGGAAGTAATGATTTATTTTTCAGCCTTAATCTTAGATGTCTGTAGACATTTTGAGCCTTCTGATATCAAATCATGGCATTGAGATGCATTCAAACCTAAAAGTAAGAACAGTGACCTGATGCAAAGCAAATCCTTTGTGCTGTTAAGGCTGTTTAAAGCCACTAACTTTAGCTGCTGTAAAACTACAGCATATTAGAAAATACTTCTTTATTTTTTTCTGATAAAAGCTCTTCATCAAGCTAAGTCCTGATCAAAACATTTCTTTGAATTTTTTTCAATCAGGATTTTTACCCTTTAAATGCCAGTTTTATAGGTGATGTCACAGATTTAGGGGGGTAAGGCACATAAAATGACAGCTTTTGTGATGCATTATTATCTTTTGTTCAGCATCAGATTTTGGTTTTCACTCCCTCTCGTCCCATTAAGAATGACCACTTTGTTCTAAAATGCCTGTCAGATGTTAATGCTTGGAAAACCAGGGTATTTGTACTGCAAATAAGTATTGTTTGCTCGGTAATTAAAAAGCTTTCACTAACTGAATACAAAGGTAGACTTGTTTCCCGCCCAGCCTCCCACAGTCCTGTCTTGCATGGGTGCCCCCCTCCACTCAACCCCACTCCGGCTCCAGCACAGCCTGCACACCTCTGCAACAATCTGCTGGGACGTTCGTCCCAGTCATTCTTGCACAGGAGGAGGTCATCTCTCTTTCTTATAGAGGCAGGAACTTACATGACGACTAAACTTACAGCACAACCCTCCAACCAACCCAATCAACTATCAGGCCTGCCGTCAGCCTGTGATTCTGCCATCGCGTCTGTGTTTTCTGTCCGTCCTGCTTTTTTGTGGTTGCACACTGATGAGCAGAGATGTGGGGAGGGTCTCTCCATCCTCTGCCTGTCCAGTGACGAGGGTTGATGGTGTCTGTAGATCACAACAAGCAAAGAGTGAAGTGTTTGACCTATCATGATGTCTGTGAAATGATGGGATATCATATACAGTGGTGAAGCTGTTATATGATAATGAATTGTGTTCTGTGTGTCTATTTCCTCACAGCCTTCTCTGTCCTGGTAGACGGGTTTCAACATGCAGCTTGTTACTAACACTGGTGGAGGGTTAGCGTAGGGCTGGGCAATATATTTAAATTGTAAGATATACCAGTATATTTTCAAATATGAAATAGGAAGAGGCAGCATTTTTTACATTTTAGGGTTTAAAGGGTGTAAAAATGGCATCAACTGTTATGTTTTATTTCAGAGGATCATTAGAAATGCAAATTGTTTTTGTTTATTCTTCAAAAAAAATATAGATCCAAGTCTTCTGATCAGTAAAAGGCTTGTTACTGTAAGTGTTACTCAGGCCCTTTCATGTTGGAGACATTTTACTTCAGCGAGCTTGTTATCAAATCAGAGCTTTCAGACTTCCTGCAGAAGTTACACGTCACCTACTCTGGAAATCTTGAATAGGTTGCTTGCTTATTTTTTCCGTGAGCTACAAGTTATCTCTAAGACAATGAAATATCAAGCATCTTCTTTACCCTCATCCAACTGATATGTTTTCCCACAGCAATAAAATATGTCACAGAAAAGGTAGAAGCTGTCCATTTACTATTCCTCCCCTTCCTCCAAAAGCTAAAGCTCAGTTTGCCACCTCTGCAGAGAAACTTACATTTTTCTACGAAATGCTTTGACAGTGCAGTTTCACCACAAGTTACTTAATTCAGTGAATGCCACAACATAGTACACACACCTGCCTGGTATGAAAGTCCATAGTGTCTCCAGCCTGCACACGTCCAGTGTGAACCAGCTGTAAAATAAATATCCTTTTACCATTAGAGTCAATGTTAAAATCTTTAATAGAGGAGGGGTCTTGAGCTTTCTTTGTAGTAAAATTCAAATGATAAACATATGTCTTTGATACTACGGTAACTAAACTCTTAATAAATCAAAAATGTGGATTTCATTGTTTAGTTGTGACCAAACAAAATCAGGCAAACTAACACAGTCATGTAATGTAAAAATAAGTTGTCAAAGAAGTGTGTGGAATTTGTAAGGAATGGGGATTTTCCTTTGGTTTTTCAAATGTTTCCATCATAATTGTGTAATTTGAGGGTAAGCTCTTTCTTTTTTGTTAAAATTGGATTTAACTCTGTGTGCTTTGCACACAGTGTACTTCTGTGAGCAATCATTCAAATACTGCAGATTTAATTACTGTGAAACACATGGTGTTAGAATTATAGAGATCTAGTACTGCTCTGAGAGCACGAACATCCGCCAAAGCCTTTCTTACATTCCTTGCAAAGTTATTTGGGAATTTGTGAAAAACTGCCCTGTGGCACAAAGTTAACGAATCTTGTAAAACAAATTTCTGGATCCATAACCGTATTTGGATGACCATTAAAATGACTTATTTCTTGTGCCATGACCAAAATTGTGTATAAAAAAATCTGATGAGATTTTTTTGTTGTTATAAGTGACTATGTTGAAAACTGCCCTGTCTTGCAAAGTAAACAAAATCTTGAAAAAAGTCCCTGAGCCCACATCAGGATTTGAATCAGTACCATAATCTCACCACTTCTTTCTTTGTGCCACCAGCAACACTCCATAATACTTTGATTGAAATCTGACAAGAACTTTTAAAGTTATCTTGCTTATAGACAGACCAACAAACAAATCAACAAATAGAAAATCAATGGCAATAAAAGTCAGAATAGATACATTTTGCTCATAGTTTTGAATCATATTAAAGTTAATTTCTTTACAAAACTATACATGTTGATCTACTGTGTAGTGATATTTCATAAAATCATACCAGGATATGACTTTGGTCAGTATCCCTGAGCTCTAGGTTAACCAGTCTAGACAAGGCTTAAGTCATATTTAGAGGGAAAGCCCAGCCCCTTAACTCATCGTTCTCTTCTCCTACTAGACTGAGAAGTTACTTAACAAAGCCTGAGCAGGAAATTTAAGTCTGAGATGCCTGTAGTAAAGCTGAGCATAGCTCCAGGCTTCCCACCCCCTGTTTGTTGGCATCCCATCCTCCCAGAGCGAGGCTGCCATCTGTTCCTGTGATCAGGTTTCCCCCTCTCAGGAAGTATGGGTGACAAAGGGGGTGAGGGGTCAGCTACAGATCACTGAGTGAAGGGTTAACCATGGAGTCCCCACAGGGCGTGAAAGAGGGCTTCATTTTAGACACTTATTACCTCTCACCTTCAGCTCCTTTCTAGTTAATGGACTTGAAGCTGAGCAGTATATCAGATTTTTAGGATGAAACAGTAAATCATACTCAAGTTAGCATGATAGACTTCATATCAGGACAGTTCATTGTTAATGTTTGTCTGAAAAAGAGTCCATGCATGACCTTATGCCCACTACGAAAACTGTTACGGAAAGAACCATGATGAACTTAATAAAACAAGAGCATCTATTTGAAATGTTTAGTAATGTTAAACATTTTATGAGGTCACATTTTCATTGTTAGTTTATATACATTGATAACTGTTTTATACCAAACCAGGCAAAATAGCACTCTGCAGCATTCAATACTAAGAGATTAATTGTTTTTAATTATCATATACAAAAGGCAAATTCCTGTAACCTGCGTCATTTGCCCAACAAATTTTGCAACTTCTTGAAATAGGATGCTCATTGACGGCTTCTTTCTCTTTTTCCTTAATAAAACAAGACTGCAGGTCTTTTAAGTTTTTCACTGTTTTTAGCAATCCAAAAATAATAAATTTTTGTTTCACCCTTTGAAACTTTCAGCGTTTAAGAAACAGAATATTTCGACAGTTGTAATGAACATACTATAGCCAGTTTATCTGTAAAGTTTGGGTTGGGTTGTAGTTTGTCTACAGTTTCTGATGATTAAAACAAAAAGTTACCCGAGATTGAGTTTTAATGATCAGGGATGGACCAGTTATTATTGAAAAACTGGTTCCAACTAGATTGTAATCACAGTCATATTTAAAATTAGTATGTACTTAAAAAAACAGAAAAGTACCCTTTTAGTCATAACGAACCCCTTCCTTCATGTTTTCTGAATTTGATTATATTATTAATAATATTTGAGGACCGGATGGTAAGCTGCCGAGGGCCTGATGTGGCCCCTGAACCGCCAGTTGATGCTCACTGCTGTACAGACTGGTTTGGTTTATTCTGACTTAAATTCAGTGATGGATTCACAAACCAAGCTGCAGTTTCATAACTTCGTCTGCTCCCTATCAAGCTATGATAAACGCCAAACTGATTTTCTGTTTCACTTCAAAAATGCAGTTGTCGCACAATGGCATTCATCGATAATGTAGAAATCCCCACCCTTAATTAGGACTTCTATTCTTGTTGCTGTGGTGTCAAACATGTCAGTAATGTTTGATTTTCACTTTTTTTTTTTCTAAAAATCCAAATCAAAAGAATCTCGACTTGTGGCTCAGTAACTTTGAAGATGGTGAGGGAGGATTTTAAGTCTGTATCGCCCAGCCCTACTTGAAGCACTCTATTCAACATTTATAGCTGTCTTCTAGTGGCTTCATTGGGTAGTTCATTAAATTTAGAGAGTGCAGCATAGATCTGTATCCTGCCTATCGATCCTGGCCTTCTAGACTTATTACTCTGAGTCAGCGATTAAGGAGAGTTTCCAGACTGGAAGACATTTTAATGAGACACGCAGATTTAAAAATGCAGCTTTACATTGACTCCAATTAACTAAAAGTCCTGAAATTGACATGTAACAGAGGAGGAATATTTAAAGGGTTATCCTTTAGAAAAAGCACTTTGTTGGAGCTTTGCAGCGGTGGTGATGGTGAACGCATGGTGCTGTGCTGGTTCAGGGTGAATCTGGTCATGTTCTGGGTAACAGGAGTCCTCTGGAGCCGTCATCTGTCTGTCTGCCTGTACATCTGTCTGCCTGTCTGCTGCTCGACCCAACGCTCCGGTTCTCTGCCTTTTCTCTTGCCAAGCTTATCTGACGCTGGCTGTTTGCTCCACAGGGGGACGAGTGAAAACCTGGAAGAGGAGGTGGTTCATCCTCACAGACAACTGTCTCTACTACTTTGAATACACCACAGTGAGTACAGCAGAGATATGCCAGTAACAGGGAAAAGGCTGCATCTTTTGTTCCTGTGGGTTACATGTTTAATATCTGCACAGGACAAAGAACCAAGAGGGATCATCCCACTGGAGAACCTGAGCATCAAGGAGGTGGAGGATAAGAAGCCTGTGAGTAGAGCCCCCTCTACTGGTTCAAACTGGAACTACATCTGATTATTATGGACTGTGATGAGAAATTATTTCAGAGCAACACCCTTTAAGAAAGTGTTGGCCTTTTCAGTTCTTTTTGAAATGGAGCTGTGTTGTATAAAGTGATGAACAATACATAAATATTGACGTTTTTGTTTTCTGCCAGACGCTTTATTCCTCCACATCAATGCAGTATGCTGTAAATGACCTGGAGCTGAAAGTCAGGCAAAACAATGAGCAGGAAGATCACTTCTTTCATAAATCAAAATGAGAAAAGCCAAAAATATTTTAAAAAGGGTAAACCACTGAAAAAACAAAAGTCACAGTGGCATGAATTATATTATATTGTTTTGTTTCAGCCCAACTCTTGTCATTTTTTAAACTAGATGCCTTGTTTCCCTTCTAATAGTGTATTTTTTCCTCAGTTTTGTTGAGTTCTTAATAAGACTTCAAGAACATAGTGCAGGTAACTTGCAAGCAGCAAGCAAACATACTATTGAACGCAGAGGAGAGTTTGGAAAGTCATGCAGCAGTCGAGGCCCAGTTACTACATGTGTTTCATTTCTCAGAATATATAAGTGCTTAACACATTTATTAGACCACCACCCACTGCAAGGTTTATGCAACAGCTGCTTTAATTTAACAGTAGTGGTAATTACCATGATCATTTCTTTGTTTCTGTAATGGCTGATACTCCAGTATGTCGGAGGCCTTTAACCAAAATGATAATTTTAATGCTAAAATGAAATTGTTAGTGTTGTTCATGAATTTTCCCCTTTACTTTTACAAAATAAACAATCAAAGAAGTAAAACACATTCCCATCTCTTGATTAAGATGTCAAATTATAGTTATGTACTTCCTTCCTGAACAGAAAAGTATGTTTTAGTGGTTGTTTGTTATGTCTGATTTATTTCTGACTTCTCAAATTAGTCTAGTGAGCAGCTCAAAAAAGGTGAATTCAGTTTGAAATTCCCCATTCCTGTTCAAAATGTTTGTCCAGTAACACAAACATTTTCAGTCTATTTTGACAGCAGACAGGTAGTTCACACCTGTATCTGGACATAGGGATAGGAGTGCTTCAGAAGCCATGTCAGGGTCTGGGTTTGATCCCCAAGTCCTATGTTAGTTTTTCCTTTTCTAGACTTATAATCCCTAACACCAGTGAATGTCATAGGACATGATTACCAATGACAATGGGACATATAACAAGGTATCTGTCAACATTAGTGTTTGGATAAAGACAGGATATGATGTTAAAAGATGAGTGTGGCCGACAGCATAAAAGTGCTTCAAGTTGTTGAACCGCTAAGTAGTTTAATATAATTTTACCATCATTTACCCATAATTTTATATCATATGAATGACAAGTGTATTAAGTAAAAATACTTTTTTAAATTCCTGATCTTTTCTCTTCCCTCGACAGAATTGCTTTGAGCTTTATATTTCTGACAACAAGGACCAGGTGATAAAAGCATGCAAAACAGAGGCTGATGGTCGCGTCGTCGAGGGCAACCACACTTTCTACCGAATCTCCGCCCCCACTGCAGAGGAAAAAGACGAGTGGATGAACAGCATCAAGTAAATGTTTTCCTTTTCCTCTGCCTTTTTAAGTCAAAACATCTTACACAATAGACTATACAAGACATGTTTGTTACCCAAATGTTGGAGTCATTGTTGCAGGGTAGGGGTTTTCCAGTCTATTCAGAAGGTATTGTTTGCATCTCTTTGGTTTGAGGGATGATAATGCAAAGTTTTAAAACCACAGCTACACGACATAAAGGAACAACATGGGTCACAACATGGATGACAGTTTAGGATCATGTTTTAATGTGATTTTGACTGACTGTTGCCACTCTATGTACCATACCAATGGATTTTAGTTTAGTTATTTAATCTATGCATGCTATATCTTACAAGCTGATTAAGATGATTTCTGTTGGAATAGACATCAAAAATAAGTCCTACAGTGAGCAATTGTTGCTTAAAACAAAGGTTAAATGGTAATGGCTGCACTTTGACACTTGCAACTTTATTCTGCATTGTGTGTACCAAGTGTTATTTGGTCCTGTCAACAGTGGACTCCTTTGCTTTATCAATTGTATTTTTTGTGTATAGGTATATTAGTTTTTGTTAAAAATTCTTAATCTCATTTTCTTTTCTATATGTCATTTATTTCTTGTCCATGAAACCAACTGCTGTAATTGGGTCAAGTCTTGGACCTTAGAATGAGTAGTTGACAACATGCACTGAGAATGAATAAAGAGTCGGTGACAACATGGACTGTAGAATGAATACAGGGTCATTGACAACATGATGTAGAGCACCACTGAACTAACCAATTGCCAAAGAATAGACCAGTGAACCAGTCAGAGCAGACCTAGTCCATGTGGGGGAGAGGCAGGACCTCTAACAGAGCATCCCAGATGGAGAGAAAACGCAGCTGATCAAGCGTATTCAGTACATGAAAACTAGATTATTTAATTTTTTACTTTTGTGTTTGTGAGCATACTCAGTCATCAAAATCAAATACATGAACCAGTTGAGGCAAAATATGAGGAATAAGTAGGGTTGATTTGCTGATCATTCTGAAATGCCAGTATTTCTGAACTCTATCACTGATACAAATATTTTAACTAATATTTATTTGTTGATAACTCAGTCTTCTTTTGACTGCTGTTGGCTGGCTTCTCTTTTGGTGACAGTCTATTTGTTTCATACAGAGATGTGAAGCCCAAGAGAATATCTGTAAATAGGTTATTCTTTTAATTTGTTGTTACAATTACATTGTATTGTTACAACAATTAGATGGTAACAATAGATGGACTAAGAATACAGGTGGATCAGGGACCCTCTATAAGTGAAAGCTATAAGGTTTGTTATACGTTAGTGATTGTGAACATACTCTGGGAGACATCAACATGTACCTTAGTTGAGGCATAACATGGACCTTTAACTGTAACGATGTTCAGCTGTAGTTTGAAAAAATGTTACTGATGTTTCAAAGAGGAAACGTGTATGAAACATTTGCCCTTTGTCCTTATTTCTTCTACCTTCTTTCTTACCCAAGGTGTGATGTTTGGAGCTTCCATGTGCTACAGTCTTGTCTAAACCAGTAAAACCAGTGTCAGTGACATTTTCCATTTCCTCTGCGTTTGTCCACAGAGCTGCCATCAGCAGGGACCCTTTCTACGAGATGCTGGCAGCCAGAAAGAAGAGAGTGTCATCCATGAAGAGGCACTAAAGCTGCTTTACACTCCAGACGTTGCACTTGACAGAGCAGGCGGGGGCGTTCAGGGGGATCTGGATATCTGCTCACAAATGTCTGTGCCGGTGCAGAGGCCACGGTTGAGGTCTGCTTCAGACTTCTCCTGGGGAATTCTCTAGGATACAAATTAGACCTGACTTTTGGACTCTACAGGCCAGAAAAACAGGAAGCATGCTGCAGTTTCTAGATAACAGTCAGGGTCAAAACCTCCTCGAACCTCCTGTCTGAATGTCTGTTTCTCTCTCAGCTTTGTGTGTGCTCTCCCTCTACGAGGTCGGAGGGGATTCTCGCTGTGTACCTCCACAAAAATCCCCTCTGAAGATGCTTTAAAAACACACAATTCACAGAAACATCCCCACATGCTCGACATGCATACACTCTACCGTAGCACACATCGTTAAAACTCAGCAGGTCTGACCGAGTGTGGCACCCCAACCAAAATATCCCTGGAAAGAAAGAAAAGAAAAGACCCTTTCTTATGTGCTTTAATATGTTAGGGTAGTGCGTGTCTATTTTTACAGCTTTACTGCTAAGTCCTCTGATTTTTTCTTTCTGTGTGCTTTTGTAAAAAAAATCTGCAGGGGTCTATTTGGGAGGGAGGGAGGGTCTACTTTGCCAACTCTTCACTGTTTTGTAGAAAAAAATCAAACAAAATGAAACAAAAACCTCTCTGTTCAAACAAAGTTGCCACTCAGGAGATTGTTACAAAGATTGAAAATTTTCCACGTCCACATTTGACTTGGATTTTGGTCACAAAATGACAGCCATGTGAGGAATGAAAGCCTCCTCTGTGTCCCAGACTGAACTGTGTTTTTGTTAATGTGAAGCTGCACTGTGGGGACTCATGACTGCAGATGGGGGCGGCCGCTTGTCTGGAAAAGGTCTGGGTGTCCCATCCAGGTCTCACTGCTCATTTCCTGGACGTCCTGGAGATCAGTTATGGGGATTATCAGACAAATTTTTATGTCAGTCTTTGAAATTATAACTCAAGGCCCTCTCTCTTTTTTTTTGCTATTTCTATCCTTACTACTCTTGCCCTCATATTGTCTACGTGCAGTGGTTCTCAACTGGTGAAGCTTTAACATGCAGCATCATCTAGCTAAATAAAATCACATCTCAAACTAACAAATATCAACCCTTCAAATGTTTTAGATGAGGTGTCACAGCTTTGACAAACAGTCAATAGTCAAGACAATAATTACACAGACCAGCGTTCAGAAAGGAATCAGCAAACACAAGCACACCTGATGGGCAGAACATGAGTGTCTTGACCTTGTTTCCCTTAAATTAAATGGAGGATCAGTTTATGGGATCAGACTTGAGACCTTAAGACCCGTGGTCTCTAGATTGATTAAAAGAAGAAGAAGATTAAGAACGTGAGGAATACTAGAAACCAATCTCAGAATTTCTGAGTTTAAATCACTGGGAATTTACAAGAATAAATGTTTTGTTTACTTGAACAATTTGAATTTGGTACCTTGTAAATTGAAAACATTCACCTATGTGTTTTTCTTGCAGATTTTACTGTTCTTTTTTCCTCATTTTAACAGAAGCATTTAAATGCCATGGTCCAGATGTGCATGCCTCACAGCGATAAGGTTGCTGGTTCAATCCCTGCATTGGCCAAGGCCTTTCTTTGTGGAGTTTGCATGTAGCATGTGTGGGTTCACAGCACATTGATGAGTGACTACAAATTGCTCTTAGGTATGAGTGTGAGCATGAATGGTTGTCTGTCTTGCTATGTGGCTTTGTGATTGGCTGGCAACTTGTTCAGGGTGTACCCCGCCTCTCGCCCAATGTCTGCTGGAATGGGCTCCAGGCCCCTGCTACCCCAAAAGGGATGGCGCTGTAGATGATGGATGGATTCAGATGCCATGGTCTTTTATAGCAGCTGCAGTACCAAAACTATCGGGCAGTGCAGTCGACAGAGGATTGATGATGGTGGAGATTTGGTCTAGACTAATATTGTAACTGTTAGGCACAAATCTTCTGTCTCCAACATTGTTTTATCACAGGAAATGAAAAAAGGATCTACTACTGAGTGAATGAATACTGCACTTTTCTGATAACAGATGTTTTTTTTAATTTGGTTAAAAGTTCATTAAACCCCCTCACCAACAAGACAGGTGACAGCACTGTTTTATTAGAAAAAATCAATGGAGATACAAGGTTAGTGCCTGACAGCGACAGTATGCTGATATTTCTAACTGATTTTTATAAATACTCAAGAGCACAGGGGCTCTACTTTAGTAGATTTGGCTTTTTACTTTCAGTGTAAAAGTCTGTTTTTGTTGGTACTGCGTGTATAACATGTAACATGAAGAATAACATTTAGTTCTCTGATGCAGTGTTATGTGGGAGTTTTTTACAAGGCAGACTATTCAGTACATTTTCATACATCCTGCTGATATTACAGTGGATTAACAGAACGTGCTGTAGTTGAAAGTTAGGGCCATCACATTGTTCATACCTGCTGACATCAGCAATCACATTTTAGCTGTTCTCTGCAGACGCTCATATTGTTTCTGTTATACTGCATCCCTGACTAATGAAACTGTAACACTGAAATGTCTGTGGCCTGGTTTAGTTCTGTGGCTTTGTGACTCCTGCTTTCGATGGAAAGAACATGAGATTAAGAAAAGAGACAAAACAAAAAAGTTTCGACTTACAGAAGCCCTGGGAGGGATGCACATGCCTACAATTTATAATACTCCCTTTTAACAATGTGAAAAAAAATGTTATTTTGGACTTCAGTAAATTAATGTGATGATGGAAAAACTGTTTCTTTTTCACAAAAGTAAAAAGATAAATAAGTGAAGATTGTGGGAGGACAGTTGAATTTTAATCTCTACCATGGGACGGTTCAGGGGTAAAACTGTAGTGTTCAGTTCTAATTACAAGTATTTTAATAATTCAGTTTATTCTCCATATTAATGGTATGAGAAGAGTTGAAATACCAGCAAATAGTCTGTAAACTGTTGTTTCTAATCACCTCTGTGTAGTTTTCAGATCAAATTCAACTGCTCTCCAGGTTATAGAAGCTAATCCACTGTTTGCTCCATTCATCAAGTAGAGAAAGCTTGATGAGAATTCTTGCCTTGTGTTTCCATCTACTAAAAATCTGCTGTGGTGTTTGTTTGTCAGATCAGCATATGACATCACAGCATTATTTTGTCTGTGAATCTAAATGAGAGTACAATCTGGACTGCACTTGTCTGGATTAATGTGCACTGACAGCTCCTGCACATCACAAACTTTTCACCTCACTTTCACATATACCTGCTCCTTAAAATTTGCTCTGTGATCAACTTGTTGTCCTTGACTCACCAGTTGAGAACCGTTGTCTTGCCCCCTTTGATGACCCAAACCTGATTTAAAGTTGTTAGTGCTGCACTGTGCCTGGATGTCCAGATGAAATGTGATGAGAAAAGCTGCTGGTTAGCGTCATTGTTCCTCTTCCCCTGCGTTAATCATTTTCCTGCCTTTAGCACAGAAATGTTGTCTTTGTTCACTTCAGTTCCCTTTTACTGGAAAAAAACAATCACATTTCTCCAGTTCAACCTCATTGACCATGTACAGTCCTGGCTGTTTCAGGTTGTTGTGTATAAAACATAAATGTTGTTTTTGAAGCTTTAAAGCGGCACACAGAAATACAGTGAAGCTTTGTTTGTAGCAGAATGGGTCGACCCCTGTCTCAGGATCCAAAGAGTGATGTGAAATGAACAGAACTACTGGATATAAGACGACCGAACGGAGGGAGGAATGGCTGCCTTTACTGACGCAGTGAAATGACATCTTGCCAAACAGCAAAAACCAAGTCAAGGTACAATTTTTGCAAATTCAGAGTCAAGCAGTCGTTTTTTCTACTCTGGTCAACAGTTGTCTGTCTTCCTCCGTGTGCCTCCTCATCGTTCTCCTCGCTCCCTGCCTCCCCGCTCCTCTCGGCGCACTATTCCTAGATGAATAAGCAAAAATGCAAAACAATCATAATTCTAGACAGTATTGCTTTATTTATCAAAGTTGTACATACTTAAATGTATAGTGGGTATTTTTGTCTTCATTGTTTCTTATTAGTTGTGCCATTTTCTTTTTGTTATTCTGTTCATAATGTTTGATTTGAGGTTTCTATCATTACCATTTAATCAAGCCAAAATAAAGACGTTTTTGTCACAACGTTGGCCTTGACTGTCTTTTATAACGCTACGTGTGTCAGCTTTGCGCAAGGGAGTGCATCTGACGGTCTGCGGGCCACATGCACTAAATGGACCTGAGTTAATATAGCGCTTTGCTAGTCTTTGACTACATAGAGGTCATGCAGCTCACATCTACCCATTCACACCCATTCTCTCTGATGGTTGGAGTTCCTATATTATAGTAACACATTCACCCCCTTTCATGCACATTAACACACCACTGATGTAGCAGTAACTTGGGGTTAAGGGTCTTGCCCAAGGACACATCATCATGTGACACCTAGGGTTGGGCTCTAGCCTTCAACCTCCCGACTCCTGACCAAGTGCACTATCAGACTGCATCACATAGTGCAGCCAGCAGGGTAAGTTCAGACATCACTGTTTACATAAAGCAAGTAAAACAATAAGAAGTACTTTAACAATAATTAGATGTAGCTTTGGTTTTGTTCTTTTGCATGAAATCATAAATATAATGGACATTCATACAGAGGCTCTTTTTAATTCCAGTTTCTCTTAGTGGAGCCTGTCATGTGGCAGAAGAGTGTTTTCTTTCTTGGTTGTTTTCTCTTTTTCTTTCTCTCATAAATTCTAATTACAACAGACCCACAGTGGGCTTTTTATTCAAAATCATCTTGCTTAGCCCACTAAGAAAAAATTGCCTAATTTTAAACCCATTGTCACAGCATATGTTCATTGCAGCATAAGACATAATGATCATACAATACTTTTAATTTGAGGGGCAGCATTGAAATAATTGTTATGGTTGCTCTTTACCAGATGGTGTTACTTTTTATTTCTGTTCCCTGGTACAAAACCATGCATTTATCCCATTTTGCTGAACACTTTTTTTTTTTTAAGCTGACACTCTAGAAAAACAATGATCCAATAACAGTTTTGGTCATGATTATTGTCAAACGCAAGACTGTTGTGCATAAAAACAACAACAAAAAGATTCAATCTAGTATTTTGTGCACATGAAAAAAAACATTTAAATTATTTTTCCTTGTGGATTCTGCGGCAAAGAAATCAAGGTACAGGAATCGACCTAAAAAGGTACAAAGGCTTTGCCACCCAGCTGTACCATAGCAGGGTACAAGCATGTACCTCTTAGTATGGTACATTTTAGCACCTTCCACTCTATACCTCTAAAAGGACATTTTTGGACCCCAGGGGGAAAATATGTAACTCTATGCCCTGGTACAAACATGTACTCCATAAGAAGGAACATTATTAGTACCCAATGAGGCAAAATTATACCTAAACACAAGAGAAAGCAAATACAGATGTTCAACAAAGTTTATTAAACTGTTTAATATAGA
This sequence comes from Scarus forsteni, assembly GCA_036419115.1. Lineage (NCBI taxonomy): Eukaryota > Metazoa > Chordata > Actinopteri > Labriformes > Labridae > Scarus > Scarus forsteni. Next base: position 16,907,743 of record JAZDUH010000342.1, read on the forward strand.
AAAATCCAATGTTAACTGATCAACTTACGGTCCATTTTAATCAGTACATTTCATTGGTGGACCAATATGTCAGTTTAAGTTTTAGCATTAAAAAAGCAGTGCCTCTCAGTAATGGTGTCTTTGGTACACCTACACCAGGTGTACTAAAGTCTGGCTCAGGTGCATGAACAAGTCCAACATGCTGCATAACTTGGGCAGAGTGAAAGTCCTTTGGTTACACTTTGGGGACCAGTGCAGCTGAGGCAGAATGACCTAGCACAGGTTTGTAGCTCAAAGTTGAGTCACTTGCAGTGTGTTTTTGGGTTGCAATGGGTTAGCAAAGTACACAGTGAAGGTTGTGACAAAAACCTCAATGTCATCACACTGATGTATCCAAACATCTACATTTTAGTAAAATGACTGGTGTGTCTCAGCAGTGTGGATAAAATGATCGAGAACCACAGAGTAAAATTGTCCCCCCTGCATTGAAGTACCGTAAGTATCCAGCAGGGGGCAGTGTGTGATAAGGTCTGGAGATCCAACATGAGGGCAAACGCTCGTTTATCCCACATTTTAATTACAGTTGAATCAAAACCTTTCCAGATCAATCAGTAATAACATTTCAGGTTTAGGTGAGGTCACTTTGTCTTCTTTCCACATGTGCTGAACTCTGTCTCCACTGGAGCACAGCCTTGAAATTAAATCCCCCCCTTTGCTTGGACTAAGACACACACAGAAAAGTTTGCAATACTCCAGCCACATTACCATCTATTAAAAATGACCCTGATTCATAACATTTCATATTTTTTCACAGGCTGGCTTTTAAAGTATTTATGGCACAAAAGTCCAGGCGGCGGGGAAAGGTCGATATTTACAAGTGAATGTGTATCATATTAAATGATGCCTGGAAAGGGGATCAATAGAAATGGCTTTTTCTCAATGAAAAGGGCAGGCTGCAATGTGCAGGAGCATTTCAGTCAAATGGAAAGATATAGGTTGTCATACATATTAATATTTAGGTGATGACATCTGATTGGACCATTTCACAGAGAGCATCAAACAACTTTAAGGCAAAGATATAGCCTAAATATAAAACTTTTGGCATAATGTCTCTATCTCTCATTTTGCTCTGTTATTCATGACAAACACATTTGGATTTTTCATAGATATCTACTTACTCAGCCTGATATCTTTGAATCGTTAAAGAACGATGCCCTTTGCTACACAATTATTTGCTTAAAGAGGACATATCATGCTTGTTTCTCCTTTTCACTATGCCAGACTAGGATGCCTGTAAAGCATTTCTGCCCTCAGTACAAGTCATTTAGTTCCTTCATTGCCTGACAATAGCGTTCTCAATATCCTCATTTTAGGCCATTATTAAGCGCTTGTTGAAAAGCTTGGTCTCAAGGATGACCTAAAGTTACTTCGCAATGTCACAGCCCTTTGTGCTCTGATTGGACAATTCTATCAGGGGTTGAGCCAGCCCGTCCTTCTTCTTCTACTGTATTTTCCGGCAGGCTCAATGCAGTGACCGTGTATTGAGTCCCCCTACAGGCCAGAGCTGGTAATGAGTGAATGTGAGCTAGAGAGTTTTATACCCCTGCTGCTGGATGTGTTCCTCGGTGAGGGTTTGGGGCTGACGGACATCACAGAGGAGGAAGTGTTTTATCAGATTATTCCAATAAAAAGAAAGGTACCTCGTGATGTCACGACTTTTGAAATCTCGCGGACATCTCGCAATGACCTATTTTCAGAGGCATCAAATCTCGTTCTAGGATATCAGAAAAAATACAGTATTTCATTTTTTGAAAATTAAGGGGGTGTAATGTCTTGTTTTCAAATTTATTATATTATATGTAAGTATTAAATCATGCATCAGCATGATATGTCTCCTTTAAAGAGAACATATCATGCTTGTTTCTCCTTTTCACTATGCCAGACTAGGATGCCTGTAAAGCATTTCTGCCCCCAGTACAAGTCATTTAGTTCCTTCATTGCCCCACAATAGCGTTCTCAATATCCTCATTTTAGGCCATTATCAAGCTCTTGTTGAAACGCTTGGTCTCAAGGATGACCTAAAGTTACCTCGCAATGTCTCAGCCCTTTGTGCTCTGATTGGTCAGGTCTATTGGGGGTAGAGCCAGCCTGTCCTTCTTCTTCTACTGTACTTTCCGGCAGGGTCAAAGCAGCGACCGCGTATTGAGTCCCCCTACAGGCCAGAACTGGTAATGAGTGAATGTGAGCTAGGGACATATATACCCCTGCTGCTGGATGTGTTCCTCTGTGACGGTTTTGTGGCTAACGGACATCACAGAGGAGGAAGTGTTTTATCAGATTACTCCAATAAAAAGAAAGGTACCTCGTGTCGTCACGACGTTTGAAATCTCGCGGACATCTCGCAATGACCTATTTTCAGAAGCATCAAAACTCGTTCTAGGATATCAGAAAAAATACAGTATCTAATTTTTTGAAAATTAAGGGGGTGTAATGTCTTGTTTTCAAATTTATTCTATTATATGTAAGTATTAAATCATGCATCACCATGATATGTCTCCTTTAAGAAAATACGATTCCTGAACATACGATTGAAAGGAATTTATCTGCAGTTCATAATATCATCAGACAATTCAAAGAAATCTCTGCATGTAAGCAGCAAGACCAAAAACCAAAAGTTAAGTCTATGACCTTTGATCCCTCATGCAGCACTGCATTAAAAACCAACATCATTTTGTAAATTATATTACCATTTGGACTCAGGAACACTTTAGAAAACTATAGTCACCTAACAGTTTGTCACTAAATCTACTAGTTACAACTCTACCATGCAAAGCGGAAGCCATATATCAACAACACCCAAACACTGTTGACGTTTCTGGGCCTGAGCTCATCTGAGATGGACTGACACATATGAAAAAATGTGCTGTGGTCTGGCAAGTCCACCTTTCAAATTGTTTTTGGAAATCATGGACTTTGTGTTGTCTTGGCTGAAGTGTTAAAGGACCATCCAGACTGTTATCAGTGCTAAGTTTAAAAGCTAGCATCTGTGACTGTATGGAGTTGTGTTAGTGGGGGCGTCAGTGGAGCAGTCTGATAGTGCACTTGGCTGGTTGCAGGTTTGTGCACAGCTCCAGCTGTCACATGGCAATGTGTCCTTGGGAAAAACACTTATCCCCAAGTTGCTCCCGCTACTGTGTCAGTGGTGTGTAAATGGATATGAAAGGGTGTGAAAGTGTTTGCTGATGTTGATGGATAACTGACATAGAAACTCTGAAGAACCATCAGTGAGTGAATGGGTGTGAATGGGTATGAGAGCTGTGGTGTAAATCTGCTTAGAGTAGTCAAAGACTGGAAAAGTGCCATATAAGCTCAAGTCTATTTACCATTTACCATTTTGTGTCAATGCAATGGGTAACTTGCACATCTGTGATGGCACCACTAATGCTAAAGGTACATGATTGTGTAGCAACAAATGTTGCAAATGTGAAATGTACAAATTTCCCTGCTTATTTTAGAAACATTCTGCACATGTAACAGTAGCATAGTAAAAGACTGCAGTCCAAACCTGTCTCCTATTAATATCTGATGCTTTATGAAGCACAAAATACAACAAACCTTCTGCACCAGCATGTTTAGTTGAGTAACTCAAGACGTTCATCAAGCAAAAATGGGAAAGAATTCCACAAACAAAGCTTCAATATTAGTGTTGTAATTTCCTAAATGTTTTTCACCTCTGCTAAAGATGCTATGTTTTTGCTGGTTGTGTGTCTTTGTTTGTCTGTTTGTTTGTTTGTTAGCAAGATTATGCAAAAAAAAAAAAAAAAAAAAATCAGGAGATGTTGGTAACCAACTTAAAAATGATTAGATTTCAGTGGTCATTCATAACAATCAATAGCTAATGATTGTTTTTCTCATAAACTGTCTAACTAATAATGATACCAACATAATTCAGAGTGCTGGGTGTGGGTTTTCAGGGTCAAGAAATCGTATTATGATAGTAACATTATCATGGAACTATTGCTTATGGATGTTACAGCAATGTGTCAGCTACCTTGACTGAGGTTTGAGCTCTGTGAGTGCTTTCTAGATGAGTGCTGTAAAAAGGAAAGCTAGCTGATGTAATAGTGGTCAACATGCCCCTGTCCCACAGAGGGATTTTTCTGATTTTTAGTGTTTTGTTTATTCAGTTGGACTGATTCGTGTGGTCAACATTTCTGCATTTACAAAGAAAATCTTTGAGTTGCTGGTTAATCCATGAGAGAGAATCAGTAAAAATGCTCAAAGTGAAGGCTCGATAAAAAGGAGCTCTCCTGTATTTTGTTCTCCTGGGCCTCCACATGCATAATTTTTAAAGGAAAATATTGGTGCAAATGCTTGAAATTTCTTCTATGTGTTAAGTGTTGGCAAAACATAATAACCGTCATGTACTGTGCATTGTGAAATTTGGAGTGTGTTGAGAAAACAAAGATGTTGAGTGATTACCCATAATTCTCTCTGCTCCACTGCAGGCAAAAAATATTTTCATGGCTGCTGTGAAACAGGATGATAATGTTTTTTTTTTTCTTTTTTGGAAGTGCAAAACAGGGCCAAGGAGGTGACCATGACTGATGGGAAATGAGAGGCATGTTGCCACAGCGAGGGAGTAAAAAAGTTGAGAATGTGAAGAGCGGTGGTTGAGGTGAGACGGCTTCTGCAGCAGAGCAGTCCTCGTTTTCTGACCCCGTTTGCCGCTTCTACACTTCTCGTATTTCTCACTGAGTTTGCTGCTGCGTCTTACTGGTGAGGTTGAGGTTTGTGAGTGAGAATGTGAACTCGATATTTTGCACAGTGGGAGGGAACAATAGGAGGAGGGCGCACGTACTGTACAGCAAGTAGATCCCTGGAACACACTGTACTGAGAAAGTTCATTTAGGTCAAATATTTCACAGCAAAACTCAATGCAGGGTAGGGGTTTGAAACATGGACCAAACTCATTTTATTTTTAGCTGAATGATGAAACAATGCACTGTTTATCTTAAATAGAGCCTTCTGTAATGAATTTAACTCTCAATTTACAGCTCCACCTTCTTTCCAACCCTAACCTAAGGTCAAGCTTTGGTAATGACAGAAAGAATGAGGAATGGCTTTGGGATCCCACTGGAGGAACTATAAAGAGTTGCAGGGGAGAGAGGGACATCTGGATTATAATAGTTGACCTGCATCTTGGCCCTGGATAAGGAGAAGATGGATGGAATGAATGAATTAAGAAATGGTGTGACAAAACCATATTCATAGACTGAGGTGCTACCACCTGTCTGATACAAAGGCAATAAAAAAAAACAGAAGTCCTAAACACCCAGTATTATGCAGTGTTTTGATTTAAATCATAAAAACTCAAAGCAAAAACTGTGTCAAAATGTATGAAAGCAATGGCAACGTTTTTCTTCGTTGGAGTCGGGGGGGGGGGGGGGGGTAACTCTCATTACTCAGGAATTTCAAAATTATAAAATTTGTTTATATTTCTAATAATTTTAGTAAAACTGTGCAGACACAAAGGGCACTCTATTTCATGCACAGCACAAAGTGTTTTGATGTGCAGCAGTGGTATCAACTCTAATTTTCCCCTGGCACAGGTTAAATGTATATGCTGCAAAAAAACGACAAATCATCCTGCGCTCTCTCTTGTACCCAGGGGTGAGGAGTAGTCAGGCCCAAAACGGGAAATTCACTGCTCTTTAAACCTCCTTAAACCTGCTCTCAAGTTAAATCTGTGGAGTAAAATATTTCTCCTATTTTAAAGATGCAGAGAGAGATTTAGGCCCTGTTTACACAGAGACATTTTCACCTAAAACGCAAAGGTTTTTCTTTTGTGTTTTCAAACTTGATACGCGTTCAGACGGAGACGCTAGAAACAAATGAAACTGCTGTAGTGTGCATGCCAGTCCAGTAGATGGCGATGTAGGTTTGCAGAGAACCAGCACTACTACAAAACACAAACAAAGAAGAAAAAAAATCACAAACAACAATGGTGAGTAGCAAATGTAGAAGCAGGAGTTTCTTTTCTGGACAACAAATCTGCGCGGACAACAAGTCTGTCTGGATAGTTTTGTCTGGATAACAAACCAGGCACGGTAAGCGGCACACATGTTACTCGGTAGATGGCAGAAGCTGTTGTTCTTCCTGGTATGCGTGTGCAGCCTGCATGTGAAAGAGTATTGCGCATGCAGTGAAGTCAGCGTTTCACCCTGACACGCGCTGACTCTAGTTTAGATGGAGCTGCATGGAGGAGCGTTTGAAAATTCCACCCTGGACCCTGATTTCAAATGTTTGCAGATATAAGCACTTGAGGTACCATTCCTATGTAAACAGGAGGCCAAAACGCAATGAAAACTCTTCGGTCTTGTGTAAATGGCCCCTTAACCTTGCAGTGAAGTTGAATCATATTGTCTGTGATCAGACAGATCCATCTTGCTAAGCTGCTATCTACAAAGATTGGACTGCACAATCAGTCCTTTAGAGAGGGAAGAGGTGGGAGCTACAAGCGAGACAACAACAGGTAGTGACTACTAGTGCAGAATTACATTTCTAATATTTGTATCCATACTAATAAATCACACAAGGATTAGGTTCACAGATAGTAATACAGGATGTCCAGTTAATGTATGCGACTGACAATAGAGCCCAAGATTCCTGCTGGTAAATGAGAAAATAAACAGTTTAAAGTCAACATGTACTTGATATACAACAAACAGGTGTGGCATACACATATAAATGTCTGATCTTGTCAGTTTGAACAGGACAATTTATTAAAAGAGGTTTAGGTTTCTGAAATATTCCATCAGAAATTCAGGCCAAACAAGTATGTAAACCTGTGAAATGCTTGTTACCTAGTGCATACAAGATTTAAAGGCAATGAGATCTGACACTCTGGTTTGATCCATGTTATGCTTAAAACACACCCAGGTAAAATCATGGCACAGTATATATATATACATACCCTTAGCACCCTTTGCCTGGCCTAGCAAAATCTCATACCCAAAAACCATTGTGCACCATGGGCTTTTAGACAATGTGCTTCACTTTATAAACTAGGACTCGTAAAATTTGCAATTTGCAAGTTTTACTGTGAGCAGGAGATTGCCTGCAGTTTTCAGTCATTAAAATGATCAGTTTCAGAACACTGGGTGCTCAGAACATTTTGTCTGATGTCATGGTACCAAATAGGTGTCAGTAAAGTTGGATTTTCATGAACAATTTGGAAACTTTTGCTACAGTCCTACCTTGTTGTTCCAAATGTTGCCAATACATGGTGTTGGTGGTGCAGTTGGCTAGTGCGCTTGGTCAGTGATCAGAGGATTGCAGGATCAAGCTCAGCTCTGGGCAACACATGGCGATGTGTCCTTGAGCAAGACACTTAACTCCAAATTGCTCCCACTGCTGCATCAGTGGCATGTAAATGGGCTTGAAAGGGCGTAAATGTGTTAGAAATACTGATGAATAACTAACATAAAAACTTAGAACCATCAGTGAGTTAATGTTAGAGAGAAGTGTTGTAAGGACCTCGTCGAAAATGAGGCGATGCATTCCAAGTGGTTATGCTTGAAATAAACAAATTTAACGATTAAATGAATGGGTGTGAATGGGTAAGTGTGACCTGTGGTGTAAATATACTTTGAGTAGTCAAAGACCAGAAAAGTGCTATATAAGCTCAAGTCCATTTACCATTTACCATATTAGCTTTATAAACAGAATGTGATGGAGCACTCTCCAAAAATACTGAAAAACAGACTGGTGCCAGACAAAACACAACTGGAAACATACTTCATCATCAGTGATGAGTGCTGAAATGCATTCACTGTGAAATACAAGTTTGCCCCATTATAAAAGACTTTATAAAAAGACATTTCTGAGTGCTGACTATGACCTTTTTCTTGCGGTAGTGTTAATGCTCCAAAACTACATAAATAAAACAAATCCTTATGTGGCCTAACAGCTCAAATAAATTGTTTTGTGGTCAGTGAGAATATTTCTGTTGGTGGTTCTTACTGTTAAAAATCTTTTTTTGTTTTTTTGGGGTGCTGGTTTGGCGTAATGGTTAGCACCCCATGTACATGCTTCTGCCGGTCCAGGTTTGAATCCAGCCTGTGACCAGTTTGCAGAGTGTCTTCCCCTACTCTCTCACCCCCTTTCACAAGCCTATCCACTGTCTCTCTCCTATCAATAAAGGCACAAAATGCCCCCCCCCCCCCCCCCCAAAAAAAAATCTTTTTAAACCTGACATCTATTTTCTAACAGATTTTCAATGATGGACTCAGGGGAAGTGCATGATATGACTTAAACATAATTAAAAATACAATATATTGATATAAATTAACTACCTCTGCCAAGGAGGTTATGTTTTCAGTTTGGACACACCTTCTCATTCAATGCATTTTCTTTATTTTTATCACAAATTCATTGTACATTCTCAGTAATGATGGCCACTTGTTTCTCTTAACTTAGCTGATTGGTTCTTGCCATAATATTAATTTTAAAAGTGTCTAAAAGTGCTGTCGGCTGTGCATCAGCCTGACTTCTGAACAACACAAATGATGGTCCCACCCCATTAGGAAGGCATGAAATTCCATTAATTAACCCTGGAAAGGCACACCTGAGAGGTGAAAACCATTTCAGGTGACTACCTCTTGAAGCTCATAAAGAGAATACCAAAAGTCTGCAAAGCAGTAATCAGAGCAAAGGGTGGCTAACTTGAAGAAACTAGAATATAAGACTAAGTACATAATTCCACACATGTTCATTCATAGTTTTGATACCTTCATTGAGAATCTACAATATAGTGATGAAATAAAGAAAAGACATTGAATGAGAAGGTGTGTCCAAACTTTTGGCCTGTACTGTATGTTTATTTATTTGTCTGTTTGTTGTGAGCATGGTTACACGAAAACTACAGGACAGATTTTGCTGGAATTTTTAGGAGATATTGGTATTGCCCCAACTTAAAAATGATTCGATTTTGGTGGTAATCCAGATGACCACCATAGGCAAAATTTATTTTTGCTCAATAACTTGCATGCTCATAATGACATCAACATGATTCTGAGTAGTAGGTGTGGGTTTTCAGGGTCAGGGAATCACATTACGATGGTAATTTTGTCATGGAACTATTGCTTATGGATGTTACAGCAATATGTGAACTACCTAAGTGGAGATTTGGCTCTATGAGTGCTTTCTTTTTACCCTATTTATCATCTGAAAATGTTCAAATTTTTTCTTGAAAAACCTGATAAATTACCCAGTCCTTGTACAGCCTACCTGAAACACAGTAAACCACATACTGTACGCTCAGTCATCCTGCATTGTTAATTCTCTCCGCTGTGGTTACCCTGATGAGGAGGGGACGGCCTCAGTGGGTCTACAGCAGTCTTCACAGGCCGGGCGGCAGGATCCTCGGTCTCCTCCAGTAAGTGGAGACATGTGAGGGCAGTCAGGCTCCAATTAGGCCCAGACTGTTTCCCAGAAGTGCAAGGGGCCTGCCCCCCCTACCCCCTCAGCCCACCACAGTGGGAGAAGGGTGCACCCCACGGTGTCCGGCCCTGACCTCAGCTGACATGGGAAGGGCTCCTTCTCGTATTGGGTTGAACAGAAGAAGAATGTTACACACAAACACTGTCACGCAGATCTGAAAACAGAGCAGCAGGCGCAGACCAGCTTGCAGCTGCACAGGATTTGCTGACAGGTTCTGCAGACAAGTTTATGCTCAGAAAAGGGCGGTGTTCATAGGTTCATATTCTGGGGTTGCTGCGCTGTCAGTCATGCAAGTTCCCGTAATTCTTTGGCAGCAACAGAGGAACAGGCAGTAAAAGATCAGAAAACAGCATTCAATTAGGTTTCCTGTTGTTTTTTTTTTAACAGAAAACAAAACAAAAGCACGTGCAGGAGACGAGTTCAGCCTCAACTCCACAACCTTTAACATCCTGGCTGCTGCACTTCATATTCACGTTTTAAATTAGCAGTTACCTTAGAGTTTATCTTGGTCTTAGTCTTCAATCAAAAACAACAATATTTTTTAGGTATTCTACAGTTTCCAGCTGGATTTAGTTGAAAGTACTCAAGACTTTAGTGCACGTGGTCAAAACATGTGTCTCTTCTGCCTTTAGATGCTGAAATGGGTTCAAATGGATAGGAATGTAGGTCCTTTTCTTACTATGCCTTTATGGAGATGACTTCCCTTAGGGTCCCATAGGTACAATGAAACATCATATTTTTGGAGACTGGGCATCAGCTTCAAAATGAACAATCTTTCTTCCTACCTGTGTGGGAATGAGCAGATTATAGGAACTATTTTGAGGTCATGAAGCGTGTTGTCTTGATCACATGGAGCATGGAGGTTTGGGACTTGTCTGACAACATTTTTATTTACTTCTGTTTTCTTTTTATTTATTTACTGAGTGTTTATTTGGAAGGGACATTGCACATTCAAGAACATCATTATATTATACAACATCAATATCAGATTTCACTTTTTTTTGTGGCATACCAGTGTCATGCTGACTTTTGACAAACCTAGCTGCTGATTAAGAGAATACTCTTCATTCATGGCAGCAAGAATGACCTTTTGGACTAAAAGAAAATGCTGACATTATGGTAGAATTAGGCCAAAAGTAGGAATAAGAAAAACAATGCTTAGATTATTGCAGCATTAGTGTTAGCATTGACCCTGATTGTCACTATCAGTGCATCATTACTTCCAAGGCTACACATGCCAACTATGAGGTAATGTGGTTAATTCATTTTGCTCTACATACTGAAGGTTATAGAGTGCAAGAACATGTGCACCTAAAAGTTGAACTGTAATAGCAAATTGGAAATTGAATATGCATGTATCACAGTCAAAAAAAGGACTTTTACTTATTATTTTCTCAGAGACTAGTTATCTATACAATCCTAGCATTTGTTTTTATGCCTCTATTACTACTTTACAATTAATTGGTAAAACAGTGAAACATTGCATTTCTAAAATCATTTTGTGCCTACTACAACAAGGAAACAAGTCTGTCTGTCCTAAATGATTTAGAGAGCATAGATTTTTAATATCCAGCAGTTTGCACATTTTTAGCCCTGGCTTGTCTGGCTGTCAAAAAAGGGCTCACTTTAATCTGAGCTTTTATTATCAAAGATTAATATTCATCCGCTGATTGTCTTTTTCTTTCAGCAGTAAAAGATGAATGACCAGTTTTACTCATATTTTAAGGCAACAGAATCTCCAGGTGCTGTGTTGACACATGCATTGTTTCTTTACTGGAAGGCCAAAGCCGTTTAAATCACAGGAGGATTCCTTCGTTCTGCTGAGGGACACTGAATGCAGCCTTGGGGCAGGATTTCTGAGAAAGGGTGTTTAGAAAAAAAAGCCACAACAAAGTCTCTCCTCCACCCTACCCCTCCCCCGTCCACTATCTCCCTCCTCATATCTCTTCCCTTGCTCCCTGTCTGACACACACTGGTATAAGCATGCAGACACCACTTTTCATCTTGGGTGTTGGATGTATATATTTGTATATATATATATGTATGTGTATTTCATATATGTATATATGTATCTATGCATATATGTGTATCCATAAAATGAAGAGTTTTATGTTCTATTGTAAAGTGTCTTGAGATACCTCTTGTTATGAATTGACGCTATACAAATAAAGATTGATTGATTGACTAACTTTAATGGTCTATCCCATGATCTCGAAGGAGTGTGGAGTGATACAAAAATTCTGGATCATTTTCATTTTTCCTCATATTTAAAAGCTTTGAAAGTATTGCAGCTGTCAGCAGACAACATCCTCCAAAATATCCAATTAAAACAGTTGGAGTGGAAGCAGAGATAAGCTTTTGTTTTTGGTTTTCGAATTTAACAATTGTTCAGTTCAAGTGGAAACTGAGTCTGCAGCTTTTCTTTTCAGTGTAACTTCAAATATTAAGGCCTCTATTTTAGATCATCCATATGTACTGTATAAATAAAGCCAAAATAATCATGTCTGTGACACATTTCATGGCGCCTGTGGTTACTGGTTTAGTCAGCTATTTCTCAATTGGAAAGTAGGGGGTTTGAGCATGTGACTGCATGCTGATGAGTCCTTGGACTTATCATTAAAGCTCCTGCTTCCACTGCTGCGTCTGTGGATCATAAATGTGATTAGCTTGTACTACAAGGACATGTTACCTGACAATCTTCACTGTTAGTGACTGAAGGAGAAAGTGCCACTAGTGGAATTAAGTATTTTAAATAGTCGGATAACCAAACCTTATGAACAGTGAATTAATACGTTTAATTTTCTTTTTGACTTTTTGCAAACGCTGGCCTGAATTCAAGGATGAACTCTTTAGAAAATGAAGGGCATCGGTCCAAAAGTTAAACTCCCCACAAAATAGGCTAATGGTGCCTTTGTTTGTGAACAGTATCTCAAGAATGTTTGTAGAGATATTTTTAATCAATATCTTATGAATGTCATTAGAGTGGGGCAGGAATGAGCCCAAAAATGTGGACATGAGTTAACTTTTAGCACTTTCTGGTTTCCGAGGCTGAAGGAATATCAGATTATGAATATTTAATTTATAAAAGAGTTCAGGGTGAACACGTGCATACCTTTTTGATGTTTCATCTAAAATAATAAACGGCATCTGATGTTGCCTGCTTTAGCATTTTAAAGCATTGTTGTTGTTTAGAAGGACAGTTGCTAACAAACTGCTAATAGGGACTACAAAAATGGCTGCAAGCATTTCTGATTGTTTTTGATAAAGTATAATTCTCATACAAGAGGTCACACAAAGACATTATACATTAGAAATATTGTTGTAGCTTTCAGACAAACCGCCATGTTATAGTTCCATTGTAGCTTAATAATAGCTTTTCAATCTCATCAAATATTTTAAAGCTTAAAAATAGTTTTGTTACAGTTATCACATAGAATAAAACTTATGTGTTTGTTTGCTAAAAACCTCATTATCAGCAATGATCAAAAACAGTAAAAAATTCCATAGGCTTTAAAAACGCATGCGATACTAGCTTCTACGTTGACCTACCAAAACAGTGTAGGTAGCAGTTTTGCGCTGTGTTCATGTTTGTATCATATGACATCATTAGCATTTTTGTTTGTATAGTTGCCTGTATGTGACGCGTGTCATTAGAGGATGCCACTCGAGGGCACAAAGGACCTTGTGTAACCTTCTGTTGTGTTTGAAGAAAGCATTGTTGTTATCAAAGATTAAAACTAACACCAATAATCAATTTCGGTTGGTGGTCAGACCGCACGATCTGCATCAACTGAACTCTGAAATTCTCCTCCATGGCCGCAGAACTTTCTTCGCGTAAGGATGTAATGTGATACCATGTTGACTGATGGCTTGTGACCAGCTGTGCTGGTAGATGTTGTAGTCAAAGCACCAGAAAAAGCGGTGTGTGTACCCTTTAATGTTTCACTTTATTAATCATTGTACCAGAGAACACTTTATTTGTTATATTTGACAAAATACAGCCAAGGAAACCAAGCCAACATAAACACATCTATGGACAAAGTCAACCATAGTGTTAACTCCAAGTCACCAATGTGCACAGGCACCAGTTGGATTAGTACACCAAAATTTTTTCCTTGTTTCTCGACTTCAAAAGGAGAATTTATCTGTCATCAGCCATACAAATACTCATTTTTGTGTCTGTTCAGTCTTGCACATTATTAAGATGTTGATGATTGTGGTCTTAATTTATCAGTTTGTCTGAAAATCTGTTATTGTTTCTGTTGCTGTGACTAATATGTCATATCTCCTCTACTTCTGTACTGGTTCTGCTGGTGACGTGCAGACTGCCATCACATCTGCATCACTTTAATCCTGGTCACTGTGCACAGTGTAGGTGATGCTTGGAAGCCATCATGCATCAGCTTCAAAGTAGTTTACAGCAAGTTTATCTCCAGATTTACCCCCAGCAATGTCCAACTTACAGATACTGATATGATGCTGATATTCTCTCCTCAAATGCATTTCTAACACATTTAAATTCACCTTGTGCTGTGTTTGAGTTTTTCATGACCAGCTCTGCAGCCTCAACCTTTAAAATCTTGCAGAGGGTATGAAATTGGTGAGGGCCTGCTTTGCACGCATTCAGGATCCACTGAAAACAGCTCTGGCTGCTTTAGTTGTTCCTTCTGAAATAGAATAAGTAAAACCATACGCTTTCTTATCTTTCTGCTCCAGTTAAAGAATAGTTCTGGGAACACTATCCTCAGGTGACACATTGGCCCATATTCGAGACGCACCAAAGGAATGCAAACAAACAAATCAAACAGGTAGCCTAATTAACAATCTTCTGTAACTGTCTTTTCTAAGTACCATGCTCTCTGTTCTATGACTCAGTTTGAGTGCTTGAGGCAATAAAGCTGAAGATAATTGTCTTAACAGGAATTACGTTTCCCATCATTCTTGATTCACGGCTGAAAAGTGACGCTACTCACGCAAGTTTAAATCTAAGGATGTTCCTGAATGTAATCAAGCCTAAGAATTGAATTTGACTGAATAGAATTGAGTTGAGAGATAGACGCTGTCTGAGAGCCATATCAATTCCATTTACTGGAATGAAGAATCAACTTTATTCCCCCATGTGTACAAAGATTTTATTTTTCTCTTTTGGTTGTGAACTTGCTGATGCGGAGCTTTCAGGAAAACGTTTGTGAACAAGACAGGAGGTTGTTTGTCCCAGTGGGAAAATGGCACCGTGGGATCTGTTTTCTGCACATTCATTGAACTGTGGGTGGCTCTCATTCTGGGAAACTCAAGTCTTTTTTAATGTGGTGTCAAAAGAAGCGCATTTCTGTCTGGCAGTTTATTTTAGGGTTAATCAGCTAGATCATCTCATGTTTGTTGTGCACTTGAACAACCACATGCATGTTGCAGGAATCTGATGAAAGAATTTGGTGCATGTGTTGAATAGGCTGCAGGGGTTTCTGGAACAGGCAGATTGTTTGTTTACATGCAGGTTGAAGGTGGGGGCTGGATGTGGCCTTCCAAGAGTTTTAAGCAAAAACCGGGAAAAAAGGAGGAAAGGGGGCTGCGGTTTGGAGCCACTCCAGCAGAATTTCCTGTCTACAGGGAGTGCCCAGCTGGAAAAGTCTGAAGGAAATGCCTTGCAAAAAAGGAGGCCTGCATGCTGCTTTCTAATTTCTGAGGACCCTCTCATTGCTGCAACCTTTTAGCACTGTGAATAATGCCATAGTTTCTCTTGGAAATGTTGAAAGTTAAAGGATTTAAAGGCCTGTTGGGCCTCTCTGCTTGAGGTATGCAATCAGATTAGAGTCGGTAGGAGGGGCTGTGGAGACAGAAGCTCCCTCTGTCGGGTCTCTCCAGTACACTGAACTGGGTTTTACTGAGGTCGTGAACTGTGAAAGTGTAGGAGTTTCACAATGCATAGCACAGAGAGTATTTGAATTATGATTTTCTGGTTCTGCTTTTCAACAACAAAAACAACTTTTAGGGAATTGGAGACTAAAATAAAGTTGTGTTTTTGTAATTTCTGCTTTAGTTATACAAAATGAGAATAACATCATACTGATGTTGAATAGTTTTGACTCTTGAATTCAAATCAGGAGGAGATGCAGCAGTTATTGTTGGGAACTGCAAGCAGACATGATTAAAGATATTGGTATAGTGCATAAGTAAGCCCGTTTCAGACCTATGACAAATGAATCTTTTGAGAGTTCTTTTTTGATTTCCTTTTGCATTTACACCTTGTGGGGGATGCACCATAGCTGGTGTAAGTCAATTCTCACTTACCTCAAAGTGGCCAAGCACACAGGTGATCCAGAGCCCTGCTCCCCTCTGCATAGACAGACCATGCTGGAATCTTTACAGTTGAGGCAGGAAAAAGACAGGTCAAATGGTTCTCTACTGATTCAGTTGAAATTTTCTCAACATGTTGGTGGTAACATAGGGGACAAGAGATCAGAATTTGGAAGAGACCCCACTTCTGATGCAGACCCATGATTTTTAAAATGTTTTATTAACACTGTGCGTTTTTCAAAATTTTGGATAATTACTCAGTCAACAATTTTATTGAGTAATTATTTTGTTTCTTTGTTTGTTAGTATGTCTGTCTTTCTGCCAGCTAGATTACTCAAAAATTCTCTACAGGTTTGGCAACATTTTCTGTGAATGTTGGTCACTGCAAAAGGAACAATGGCTCAATTAGAGTGGTGATCCGAATATGGGTGAGGATTCCTTTTTTAAAGATTTGGACATGGTGCAAGATGGGGCAGTTTACATTTTTGACAATAACTGTAATAACACATATAAATAATATTATTGGAGAGGCTTAGAGGTTGTTGCTCTGCTAGTTTTTCTTCAGTCCTCTTAAATATTTTCCTTTAAAACAAAATTATTAACACTATAACTATTAGTTAGGGTAGGGCATTTTTTCACATAATTACTAATAACTATTAATTCTCAATAGTTTTTGATGAAACTTCTCAGAAAATGGTGGACATGACAAATGATTATATGAGTATATTTTAGTGGCGATCTGAGTCTGGTTGTTGATCCAGGTGGGTTTTTTTAATATTTAAGTGCAACCTTAGGCAGTATATTATCTTGATAATAACTCATTCCCATAGCGGCTAACAGCTAACAACAGCTTGTTCATAGTTTCTTTACAGGTTTTAGGACTGTGAAATGTAACTGAATTTGCAGCTTGATGCTAAATTTAATGTACTTAACCCTTTAAGGCCCAAGACCATAGATTATAGATAGAAAATTCAAATTTTTGGAGCTGAAATGTTTGTTTCACTTTCTGCTAAAATCCATAAAAATCAAAATGTCCATAAAATTCAACATATAGATTTTTCGTATCTCATTTGATACATTAGGTGTTTTTGGCAACTGATAATCCATTTGAGGTCATTTTTATCATTTATCTGATTGTATTCAGATGTTTTTTGTAATTTGTTGATCATATTGAATAGAAAGAGGTATTATAAAAGTATGTATCAAATATGATACAATTGGCTTTGTAGGGTTAAAAAGAATTGCAGGTCGTAGTAACTTACAGTTGTAAAATTACCTAGCACACCAGTGTGCCCCTGCTCACTATTTGAGAACCTACATGCACTTTTGTGAAGTGTCCTAAGATAACATTGTTATCTACCGGCAGTACACTACTAAGAGAGCACAGTTGCAAAGCACAATAAGTTCATGTCTAACTAATAATGCAGCTGCAGTTTTATTGGACATAATCTACAGAGCAAACACAGATGGGATGATAAAAGCTCCCTCCTGCTCTAACAAGAGTTTATATCTGTGCAGGAACACACCTGCTGCAGTAACAATAGCCTCATTCAGGCCTCCCTGTGCTTTTTATTCCCCTGATGTGACTTCATTGTGTCTGCCATGAAGACATTGCGTGTAAGGTCACCACAGGCTCAGTCATACACACACGTGGAAACACTTCCAGACCGAGGAAAAGCTTCCCCCTCTGTGACTGATGCAACATGGGTCCTATCCTCAAACATCTGTGGCTGAGTCAGGCTTTTTTGAACAATGGGGAGCACAAATAGAAAAGGAGAATAGGCAATCAGTGGCTAAAATGTAGCATTATGTTATTTCCCTGTAAATACTCTCAAATCTAATGCATGGTCGATGTCGCCTCTCCGGCACATGTCACAGGCTGATATCAGCATGCTCATCTGGACAGAAACCACAAAACCCATGTTTAAACATCACACGTACACGCTGAATCCATCCGGAAATGTCTGACTTACCGGCACAGCTCAGGATCAAGTTACTAACAGTGTGTTCCAGAGGAAGCCTGTGTGTCTGTATGTGCATGTGTTCATGGATGAAGCAAACAGAAGTCCACGTTGCATTCTTTTTGCAAAATCCTGTAAGCTTGTGTTTTCTCTTGCAGGAACTGAGATGTCTTGGATGCAGACACATTAAAAATAAAAGGTGTTCTCAGCTCACAGCATCTTAAGCCAACCTGCAACCACAGCACAGACAGATTTATTACACTCTGCACAATGACATCAGCCAGCTATTCTGGGGGTTTGTGGGAAACAGAGTCCATTTTGAAGATCCCGATTATGTCATTGGCCGCCTTTGTCTCCAAACATTTGATACTGATGAACGGATGGTGGCGGCAGCGGCAGAGCCGGGCCCGGAGAGGCCGGCAGCAGCAGATCAATCACATTATCTGCCATGATGCAATCTGAATGTCGGAGGCAGCAGTTGATCGTGATCTGGATGTTTCAGGGAAGGTGGCAGATGTGCAGCCTCCAGATGTGACTGGCTCCATGGTGGAGGTATGATCTCATGTGTTTATTTCGTGCAGACATCAAAGTAGATTTTAATCCTGCACATGAGGGTTTCCTGCAGGCGCTGATTTAGCTGTCCCTCTTGATTGGACATGACTCATGGATTGTAAAATCTGATGAGGTGAAAAGTTTGACTTTGTTATTCTGAAGGCTTTTTCTTACTCAATTTCAAAAACTTTCCAAATGTTTGTCTGGCAACCAATCAACAGCAAAAAAGTAAACAAACCAAGGTGACTGCTGTTGATGTTTGACTTTTCAATCTGCTATTTTGGGAGCAGGGCTTAAACAAACCGAGATATATTTCACACAAATGACAAAAAGTCTGTTTGCAATTAAATTACATCATAACGAACACCATACAACTTTGAACTTGATGCTGGTGAATTTTGCCTGCATGTGAATACTGTTCCACATGTTTTATGCTTTTCTTTGCATTTTTAAATTATCTCTACTGTGTTCTTACAGTTGTCAAAAGCAACTGTCATCCTGAGGCCAACCAATGCATGAGGCAAAGGAGGACTCAACCCTTTGCCCAACCCAACAACAGCTGACAGGAGATCATGTTTGTTGGGTAAACTGAGAGATAGATAATCAGAGGATAGCTAAAGTTTCTAATATGTAATTAGATTGACAGCTGGCATTTATAATATAACGTACTGTGATCCAATCTTTCAACATTTTTGTTTTACTATTTTTAAAATAAAAAAAAAACACTAGAGTTGTGTAAACATACTGGGAAATAAAACATTATACAGATATTAAATCTTACACTTAAGAAAATGCACCAAAACTTTAGGGTTTTATTCTTAAAAAAACATTAGAGATCAGTAAATATACTGGCCTTAAAATGGTTAAAATCCCCAAATTAAAATTAACATTTGGTATATATTTTAAAGACAGAAGTAATTTTAAAAATCTGACTCATTTAAAGTAGAAACATTTTTTTTAAATCAGTTATTGGAATGGGGCCTTTTTTGTCATTAGGAGCAAATGAGAAAGTTTAATAAAGAACTCCCTTTGTGTTAAAATACTACTGCTCATTAAATCATATAAAAGTGTTAATTACATTGATAACATCATAAAAATCTAGATTAAGTTGGGTTCTTTCAAATGCAACACCTGGGTTCACACTGACAGCTCCACTGGAGACCTTCAAGAATCTTTTAGGAGTTAAGTGCATGTGTGAAAGCACTGTGACTCAGTGACACTAAAACCTACAAATCCTGGCAGACACCTTGGTCTAATTATTGACTCAGACGTTAACTTTAACAGCCACATTTAAATGGTAACAACATCAGCCTATTACCACCTATTAAATATGACACAGGCAAGAACTGAATTATGTCTGAAGATGAAAACATCATGCTTTTATTTTCAGCAGGTTAGATTATTGTCACAGTGTTGAAACAGGTCTCATTAAAAAATCCATCAGACAGATGCAACTCATCCAGAGCGATGCAGCTCAAGAAAGCTGTAAAACAGAAGTTTGGTTGAGGAAATGCTGTAAAAGAATCTTACTGTAGCGTCCAGTCAGGACAGTTTTTGACTAGGTCTACCTAAAACTGGAATAATTTTGAGGTTTTCATGGCACCAAGTATTGGTTTGTATTGTATATTGTCTGGCTGATCGTGCTTTCTGCCTTGATCTGGATATCTTCCCAAAGGGTCAAAGCTCGCAAGTTGTTTAATTTTAACTTGTTTTTACTGGAAGTGTTCCCGGACTTTTCTGATAAAAAAAGCCATCCATTATTCATACCACTTATCCCTTTCAAGCTTGCAGGGGCTAAAGCCTAACCCAGCTGACATTGAGTAAGAGGTCGGGTTCACCCTGAACCAGTCTCCAGCCGATTGCAGGGCACACATATAGAGATAGACCACCACTTATGCTTACTTTAATACCTAAGGGCATTTTGGACTCACAAACTAACCTAATGACCATGATTTTGGTCTGTTGGAGGTGCCCAGACAGAACCCACACATGCACAGGAAGAACACTCCACACAGAAAGGTCCAGACCAACCCGGGGCTCACTCCAGTAACCCTCTTGCTGTGAGGCACATGCACCACCTACTGCACCACCTTGCCACCCAATAAACCAGGCTGATAAAAACATGCCCAGATATTGAGATTTTTCTTCTGGTGTGTTACATTTATTTTTTAATGTTATTTATTTTTGCAAGAAAACTAAAAAGTGTTTTGATTTTCATGTAAATTAAATTTCAATTCAATCTTGATTTTTTAAAAAAATATTATTTGGCTCTTAATTTACTTATTTGAAATTATTTTCTTTAACTTAAGCTTGTATTTTCTTTTAAATCTGATTGCTTATTGTTATTAATCACATATGATTATCACTAGACTAGCAAACCTTGATTTGTTTTTTAAGTTTTATTCAATTCAAGGAACTTTATTTATCCGTTAGGAACTTTATTTGCGCAGAGCGTCACCGCGTGTCCAATACAACATGCATTCAAAACAATCAACCCCCATGCACACGAATACCCAACAATCGATCATCGATTGACGTGCCAGCACCATAGAAAATAGCATGATCAATGAATGGATGAATACTTAAGTACTGATAGAGGACAATTAATGAAAATGAATGAATGAGTGAATAAATAGTAATGATAAAAAACAGTTGATTAAAATACAGAAGGTATATAAATAGGTAGATAAAACAAACCCTAATCATAGACTTGTGCAAACATACACAAGATGCATACACATGGCAAAGGCAATATGATGACAAAATTACAGGTACATTAAAAGTAAAGTTACTTATGGATATAAGGAATTATTTTCGGTGGAATCATCATTCCTGAACCTATTTTTACATGTTTGTGTTTAGAGTGGGGGACAGTGATTTGTGTGATATTCCAGTTGAGTTCATATTGTAGGGAGTATGTATCAGATCTCTCCTGGGATTGGAAGCGGCTAAATCTTGGAATAAGCCTCCTGAGAATGTCAATATTACAATCAACTTTTTTAAAAAAAAGAAGAAGCCCAAGATCACTTATAATAAGTGGACCTGGCAACAATGGCCTCAAGCAACTCCACTTAAAAAAAAAAACAAAACTAACTAACCCTTTTATTTCAATTCTAGTGTGTTTTTTCAACTGGTAAAAATTTCTCACAGGAGCTATAAAACAATGTGTGGTGCAGTTTATTTTGATTCACACTCTACAACCCGTCACACTTGATCTTTAACTTTCCAGTAATGTTGAAGTACCATTTGTTTAGCAACCACATGCAGCACAGCATGATGGAAAATAATGACACACTGGGCACCGTGATGACGCCTGTGACATTTGCTTCTTTCTTTAACTTCTTCCTCAGCGCTGTGACTGTGCACTCAATCTGACCGGATCACACATTACAGCGGGTGTGCATTTCCTCTATTGCTTTTTACAAGTTAATGACAAAATAGCCATTGCCACATTGTGTCAGCTAAATGTGATTTGGAAAGAAATGGTTTTGAAATTCCAGAGGAGCATTTGTGTGATGTTTGTCTCAACAATAGCAGCAGGTCACCGTCACATGCTGTCAAATGACCCGCCTGCCCTTCCAACTGCAGCTCATCACAACAACTATACATTTCTATTAACGTCTCATGGGTTATGCCAGGAAAATAGAAGAGCAAGACACAAACAGCTCCTGGAAACAAATAAAGTTTATCTCACTTCTCCCAGCCATGCCCCTCCCCTCCTGCCCCTTGTTAACCTTGAACCGTGCTTTGTAAATATTGGAGTGCTGCCCAGAACTGCCAGAAGTTTGCTGGTCATTTGCTGGCAGGGTGAACACCTAACAATGCCAGAAAGTGCGTCAAAAATCAAGAACCAGATAATGAATTCAGAAAGGCCTCTTGACAATTTGAAGGCAGACTGTTAAAGAGTTAAAGAGCACAGATGTTTTGAGATGGCCTGACAAGTTTTTTAGGAACATGTTCTGAAGCCAAGAAAAGAAAAGCACTGGCAGAAGGCATCTTTAGGGAGCGTGCTGCAAGGGCAGACTTTTCTAGCTTGTTTGAATATGCAGTGTTGATCTATTGTCCCTCTCTGCTCCGTTTAATGTGCGTACATTTGTTATATATATATTCAACTCTGCACAGCTTATGGATCATCCTTACTCAATGTCTCTTTTAAGGCAGATCCATCGTGCCAAGTGCAAGCCTTCATACGCTCCTGCTCAGCCCAAGCAGCACAGTCCAATCAGGGTCTTTTAGAAGAGGTTAGAGAGATAAGGAAAGAATGCACTCATAAAGATTAGCATAGATGCTAATAGCTTCAGCAGTTTATCAGATCTGGACTGCATTTCTTCATTAAAAAAAAAAAAAACAACACCACCAAAAACTTCTCTATGGTAAGGATATTTTCAGTCCTTCTCTGACATGAGAATGTTTTACCAAGTGGCTTATGCTCTGTAATGCAGTAGCGCCTGCCTCTAACATTATCTGGTTGGCCCATAACTAATTTTGATTGATGGAACTATTGTCCAATCACCTGCTAGATATGCTTCTAAAAGGCTCTTCCCCTTACAAACACTTTCTACGCACTCTTTCCCAAATAGATTATTGAGATATTTTGAACGATCCATCTGATGTGTCAGGTTAATTGTAGGAAATGGCCATATTGATACACCCAGCACTGCATTATAGGGCATCAGAATGGGGGAAATAGTCCTTCCCCTGACTCTGCAATACTGGGAAAGCAAGAACTTTAAAACTATTGACGCTAATGCTAGCAAGCTGTATCCTTGCAGTGCAGTTTGGTCTGCTTGATAAAGGTCAGTAATTAATTAGATCCATCATGCAAAACTCAGAACAACTGAGCTTAATCCTCAGAGACATGGCCCAATCAGCATCCTTCAGAGCAGGAAGAGGCGGGACATACAGTATGTGCATGAAGGCAGCAGGAAGTGGCTTCACCTACAGAATTACCAAAGATGCCAACAGCTTTAGTCACATTTTTATCATCTCTAAACCGTTTTACTTTAATGTAAAACAAATGACAACACTTCAATCATTCCTTGATAGAAACTTTGGGCATGTATCAGCAAGAGCTTGCTGTCCAAATTGGCTCAGCTTTTGTACTTTACACCTTCATTGAGCAGTGTTTTGAACAGGTAAATGGAAAATTATGTTACCCAATAGGGTACAGATTGGTGCAGGGAGATGAGTATTTTTGTAGGCCAACCTGCATGTTAGCATAGCTCTGGTTCTCTTGACACAATCTTGGATTATACTGATAATAAGGTAAAAGATAGTGAAAGAAAACTTGGGTAATTTGAGCGTTTCTTCATTGTGATGATCCTGACAACAAACCTAAATAGATTTTTTTAGCTTTAAAATAAGTAAAATGCTGGTGTTAAGTTACTATGGGACGAACACACGGTGGTTCAACTTAGAAGTATTTACACCTGTTTTCCAATGTATAACGTCACAAAACCTTTTTTTTATTTCTGCCTAATAAAATGACTCATGTGTATGAATTATTGTTACTTGAAAAACTTTAAGAAACAATGGCCTTAGGTCAGTGGGCACTTTTGTAGTTCTTGTTAGCTGTTTGTTAACAGCAGTCCTTTTAAACACACCGCAATGCTTCAAAATTAAAAGTGTACAGTATCAGGTGCATTCTATTATTTAAATCTCAATGTTAAAATATCACATGTTGTGCACAAACCTTATTTAAAGCAATGTTCACGAAGGGGGAGTAAACAAACTAACAAAGTAAATAAAAATGTAGTGGAAGTAATAATCAAACACCATATGGAAACCAACTCAAAGTGCAAACATCCTGAAGAAACAGCCAAAGCTTCATGACATTTATGACCATCTGCTGGCATTGCTGATCTTGAATTTGAAAAAAATGGCACACCTACAGCTGGCTAGCAGAATCAGGTTACGGGATATCCTTCTTAAATTTAATGTGGTGTTTGATGTGAAACCATTTCATTTGAAGCCATGCATTATAGCAAACAGCTTTTTAACAGCTGTACACAACAGCAATCATGCAGAAACAGCTTCTCAGTTGTCAGTTCTCATCATTGATCTGGAACAATATGAATTAATCAGCTGTTCAACTCTGGTAGTATGATAAAATTAAAGTTTATGGAGTTTCAGCATGACTGCTATTTTTTGATAACTTGTTTGAATTAAGCACATTTTACCAAGACTTTCAGTAAGAGCTCGCATTAAAAATTCTCTGTTGACCGTTAAACTGCAGAAAATCTGGGTGGTCACCTCAGAGGTATATTAATGGTCAAAAGAAGCTCTGTAATCTCAGCTCTTCTTCAGTCAAGTCTTAAAACTGCAGAAGCCTTTTGCAGAGGAGGTGAAACACCATCAATCATCTCACCAAGTTCAGTTGGCTGTGGAAACAGCCTTGGATAAGCATGACTTGGACAACCGAGAATCTACAGACACTTACAGTAAATGTTTCTGGTACCCATCACTTATCCCTGCATAACTTGTATAAATATACAAAAGCATCAAAAACAGGTTGAATAAACAGTAAAATGGGTCACCTATGAAGCTCCAGTGCAGTAATTGTGATTGTTAAATATAACACTGTGTAAATTGTGGGTGTGAAAGGCACTAGCTTGTTGGCAGTCAGTTCTGCTTTTAGCTCTTCCCAGAAGGCAGCTGTAATGACAGTACTGTGGGCTAAAAATAGACTCCATGTGACAAAGTGCTTATGTTCCCAGCATGCTTCGCTAGGTTAAACCGCAAAGTTTCACACCTTTACAGGTTCTCATACGCAAGAATATTCTTTGGTCACCTCTTACTCAAAGTAACAACAGCAGAGGGGCCTTTCCTTGTGAAAGAGAAGGAAAAAAAGTTTTCTTACAGCGAACAGACTTTGGACTAAAACAGGTGGATGCTTTTGGCCTGAGTTAACCCTTATAGCTCCAAGTCATTTCCTGCCAAAGTCAACAACCTACAGTCAAGTTCAAGACACTGATCTTTTAAAAACCTGGGCTATCAGAATATTTTTGTTATAATGATTCCAAACTTATGTGAGCATAGTTAATCATCCACAGAGTAATAATGATTTAAAAACAACAAAAAAAACATAATGTAATTTAATTTCATATAGCTTTTCATAAATCACACGGGCTCAATAAAGAATTATCTTTTTCACAACTGAATACGGTTTCTACAAACATTGGCTACCAGAGGATAAAACGACTTTACTATTTCATCTATGAATTTTTTCATCTGTATTGTTAAGTTTGAGTGAACAATGATTTATTAGACAAGTTGATATGATTGAAAATGTGCAATGTCTCTGTGATTAGTATTTCTTTGGTGACTGGACTCCACCGTGATGTCTTGTACTTCACAAGTACTGAGGGTCAGTGCAAGATAGGAGACCCCCTTGGAGTTTACAGGAAGGAAGGGTAGTAGACTGCTTGCTGGGACCCTGATCTGCAGAGGTGAAGTCTGAGGAGTTGGACCTGGACACTGGCTGCGGTCGAGTAGTCACCTCCTAAGCCCTTTCCTATCTACTTTTCCTTAACCCTGATGGAAAACGTCACGAGGTTAAGGAAAGGAGAAAGGAGAATTCAGAAGGACTTAGGAAAGGAAAACATCCGTGCAGAGAGAATCCGACTACGCTTTCACTACGCTACGTCATCATGTGACGGCAGATGATACTGCTACGGTGAAACTACAATTTTCCAAAGGTGGACTACAAAAGACGCATCATGCATCATGTATCATGACAACATTGAACATAATAACCTGGTAAACATTACATCTGCATAACCGATGTTGGAAATGAGGATTTAAATAAATCTGTCCTCTCATTATCAACATGAACACCAATCAGTGCATGAAAATAAATGGGAACTGTATGAAAGGAAGAAAGGCATAAATTGTTAAGACCACAATCTAATGGTGTACACATTATTAATATTGAACCATATTTAAAAAATAATCAACATCAAATGTCTCATATCCTGCTCTCTTCAGAGAATCAGACTACTGGAAAGTTAAGGCAGGTTTTGGTAAACTTTAGAAAGGATGAACAGCAGAGGTAACTCACATGGTCTGTGTGATTTGTTCGTCATTATTCGGTTGAATTCGGAAGCAGTTGGAATATGCGCTGTTTATAAAAGCTGTTGCTGCGGAGAATTGTGGGATAGAATAATCTCAGCTCCTTTCGTAAGGATGGTCCGGTGTATCCTATGCTAAAGGAGCTAATAAAGGGAGCATTGAGCCTCCTTTCCTATGCATTTAAGCTATTCGAACAGCTCTAATCGCAAACTACTTCCGGTTCATTTCACTCCGTTAGGAACCTTCCTAAGTAAATGGACTAGAGCTTATATAGTGCTTTTCTAGTCTTTGACTACTCAAAGCTGCTTTACACCGCAGGTCACACCTACCCATTCATACCCATTCACACCCATTCACTCTCACATGGTTCAGAGTTTCTATGTTATCTCTATCTCTAACACATTCACGCCCTTTCATGCCCATTTACACCCCACTGACGCAGCAGTGGGAGCAACTTGGGGTTAAGTGTCTTGCCCAAGGACACATCGCCATGTGTCGCCCGGAGCTGGGCTTGAACCTGCAACCTCCAGATCACTGACCAAGCGCACTATCCAACTGCGCCACCGATGCCCCATCAAGCTGACTTTTCGACCGCAGCCACTGATGAGACAACTGGAGGTGCCTGGGGTGGAGGAGGGCTGCCAAGATCACCAGCATGATGCCACCACACTGACTGTGGAGGAGGAAAGACATGATTTAGAAACATGGCTGCACCAGGCTGGCTCAGAGCTTAATTGATTTGAATCACCTGTGCAGGTAGGCAGAGTGATGAAATGAATAAGTGGGAACTGAATGAACATATAGGTCTTCCTGTCTGAATGATTACTTACTTCAAAAAGCATTCTTCGATATCTTATTATGTTAAAGGAGCCACGTTTTACCAGCTTTTCTATTTTTTTTTATTTAATTAGCATTAAAAGAGCCAAAAATGAATCATGTTCCTTCATTTCCTTCTCCTTTAAGCCTCCTCCTGCACCTCTCACATGTCCCAGTAACATCTCACCAAACGTCTTTACTAGAAACAGATAATAAACAAAGGGCTCTTCCCTGTTTATTTACAGTAATACTCTGTGGTCTGATTGTGAAACCAGCATGCTAAAGGACAGTCCTGAACAAAGAGTTCTGCAGAGATTCCTGGCTTGAATCCACATACCGATGAAAACTACTCAGACGTGTTTCCTCGGCAACAGAAAGAACATGAAAGAGGGTTTTTTTCTGGTTGGGTATGCGACCATGTTTTTCTGGAGAATTAGTTGTGAAAGACAGTGAAGCCTCTTTGGATTTTTGTGGCTTCATTCTTTTCTGCGGTGGTCACACATGACTCCACGCTTACAAAGAACGACATTGACAGCAACAACACAAAGAGTATAAGAGAGAGAGTTACCAGGAAACTATTACTGGATGATTGATAATCACATGTACCAAATCTTGCTCAATCAAAGAGGAAATTGAACATCTGTAAAAGGAAATACTCTTCAATGGACTAGAATCAAGCTGTGTTAAAACATGGACATGTGCAGGTAGAGAAAGGAAGTGAAACTCAGGTACTTCTAAAGAGTTAACAGGAATCAGATCAACTGATTCTGCCAGGAACTTCCTGACATATCTGTACATCTCAGCAGTGACAGTTCCACCACAATTTACTGGATTCAAAGCAGTGTATGTAAACTCTGACAGGAACATGGCTGTTTCCTCTTTATTAACTTGATCAATCAAGCAGTATCAGTTCAATGCTTCAGTAAGCCATAGCAGACCACTTTTGAAAACCTAGAAGCCTTTATAATGCTTTTGGTGGCCTTTCTCTGCCTCTGTTTTTGTCTTTTTAAATAATTTTTTATGTTTGATTTGATGCTGTTTACCAGTTCGTTCTGTTTTTATATTCGTAGGTGTAAAATGTAAATTCCTGCACGATGGGTAATTAAAAAAGACAAAAATGAAAACAACCAGTTCCATTAGCCCTTTCCAGAAGATTAAATTGTCTACCATATTTTGGTCAAACTAAACTCTACTCTGACAGGTGAAAGGTTTCCTTTTTCTGTCTTTTGTTGCTGTGAAATGGCTATGTATGAGTATGAATTAATGTCACAATTTGTGAGATGGACCGGCAGCTCTACTCACTTACTGGAAGAGAACAATGTTGAAGTAGTTGATATCGGTGGTAAGAACACTTTAACTCTGTATCTGTGTCATATTGTGTCTATCCAAAATGAGAATAATCTACCCCAGGTCTCTCTAGGTGCAACAGTTTTAACATCTATTTAACCATTTCCTCCAGTTTGTTTATAATGTGACACACAAAATGGCTAAATACTTTCATATTATGAAAATAGCATCAATAAATGGTCAAATAGAAGTCATATTAATGTAATTATTTATTGAATTTGTGTTAAATCTGTAGACTTGCATGAAAACGACCTGCTGTACTCAGCACATCATTTAAAGTCTTGATGTTTGATTTCAATTAAAAAAACATCCATAAAATTAAAATAAAAACTTGATGACTGAGAGAGAAGTGGAGTTCATATTTATCACCTGGATGTATTTATCATCTCCATTTTAAACCTGACGTTACGGCTACGAATATTTCAATAACATCAGCTGAGGCCCTTTTTGGGTGAACATTACCGAATAAGGAAAAACAAAACTGAAACTTCTTAATTAAATTTAAGTGTCCCACTGTTTACTCCCCTCCGATTACTGTTGTCAGTGTGTGCTAGTTGCCACTCAGTGAGTGACGTTGCACACTCTTGTTGACCGTGTCGTCGTGTGAAGGCCTTTCGTGAAAAGCTTGAGCTTCAGCCTACACCTTTTCTATCAGTGAAATTCCCAAGTATGTTTATCTGTGATTCTTTGTGTCTCATTTGTGATTCTAACATACTGCATATCAAATCTTTAGAAGCTCAGATGGTGTTGGGAGGCTGTTTTTTCTACTCTCAATCATGCAGTTTTGTTTTAACGCCTCAGTGAACTGCAAAAGGCTGCTTAAGAAACCCTCTCTGAAGATAGAGGGACTTTTAGGCCGCGTTTACATGGCGCCGAAAACGGTCAAATCCGATACGTTTTCATTGCGTTTTGGCCTTGCGTCTACATGGAAACTCATTGAAAACAGAAACTTTTGAAAACAGGCTCCAGAGTGGAAAGATTTGAATCCGCTCTCCATTCAGCTCCGTGTAAACCCGTATCAGAGCGTTTCAGGGCGAAACGCTGACGTCAGAAGAAGGCTGCGCGCGCATCCCAGTGCCTCTTCCAGTGCTTGGTTTGTTGTCCAGTCAAAACCATCCAGACAGATTTGTTGTCCGAACTGATTTGTTGTCCAGAAAAAAAACTCCTGTGTCTCTGTGCATCTATTCACCATTGTTGTTTGTGAAAGTTTTTCTTCTTCGTTTGTGTGTTGTAGCAGCGCAGCCTCTCTGCAGACCTACACCGCCATCTACTGAACCGACATGCACAGGACAGCGGATTAACACTAGAACTACCAAGGCAGTCATTTTGACTGCTTTCAAAATTTGCAATGTCATAACTTTGATTTATTTTTATCTACATACCCATAGGACCCTGACTTTTCCTAAATGTGGGTGTATTTTCTTCTGAAATTGTTCCATCATTAAAATTCAAAAACACAAAAGAGTTGTGGGCATTACTACCTCGAACTACCATTGGCAGTCAAATTGACTGCATGCAATTTACAAGGGGTACGATTTTTCACTTGTTACATTTAGCAGCTATTTCTTCTGCTCTATTGATTGTTTGTTTCTTTTTCATACTCTTTGAAGCTACTGGGTGGTTTTCCTTCTGCAGAATTTATAGTGATGCTAAAATCTAGTTAACAAGAAAGACAAAGTGATAAGGTGAATTACAAATAAGGAGGCTTTACTCTTGCTTCACAGCCTTGACAAAGAAGAACCAGAGCAGGTTCAGAGAGTAATGTCTCTTGGTGCTTGGAAGAAGGTTCATTTCGCTCAGGGAGTGACTCAGAAAAAAAAAAGATGAGACTGGAAACATCAAATTAAACATTTGCTGACATCTCATATGCAAATTTTCAAGGTATGAAGTCTACAGTAGGAATCCTTATTCTCATACTGTAATGTAAGCTTGTATTAGTTTTATGTGTTGTTGAGATCTTCTTAGTCTATATATAGACCAGTGGTTAACAACCTGTGGTCCAGGACCCACTGGTGGCCTGCAAAGGTGCTGCAGGTGGCCTTCGAAATAATGACCTCAACCAATGAGGTAATGTTTTCGCCGGGGTCTGTCTGTTTGTCTGTTAGCAAAATTATGCAACTATTGAATAGATTTACATTAAAAAATTTACCAGGTGTTGATCAGATCCAGGTTGATGACACAGAACACTTAAGTTTATAATGGCAAATCCAATTCATTTACATCATTATGGAAATTGTACTTTATTTGCAAACTGACATGAATATTTTTCAAGGCTATGCCACAGTACATTTCCCAGGTTCCCTTGCAATGCCAGGAGGACTTCTGCTATTATAACGGCTAACAATGGCCCGTAGATCGGCACATTTTTTCCAAGTTGGTAACTGAAATGGTGATAACTTGAAGATCACGTCATTTACAATCCCCTCTCCCCCCTTCCAATGTAAATGGAATGCAGCAGCATGGAGAGATATGAGTGGACACTCGACTGTCCAATCAGAGAAGAAAAGCCACTGAGCTGAGCTGGTTGGCAGAGGTCTGCACTCTCTGAGTGCTTTTCTAGTTTACATAATAGTTTGGTTTCTTATATATATATATCTTTTTGGTCTATCTAGTGTGCCATGAAATGGAAATGATCTGATAAGAGGAGTATTCCATGAAATAAAACTTTTAAGGCTTTACCGTTTTGCTGACAGGGCAACATCCCAAAACTTTAGCAGCAACTACTGTGCCAAACACAAGAGCATTTATGATGTTTAATCAGTTCTCTGTTACAGTTACAGTGTCTTAAGATAACATCAACCTATTTTGAAGACAGAAGGAATTTGATTGTATTTGAAAAAGAAAAGGAATTCAGTCCAACTTTGCATGTGTAAGTTCAGAATTTATGTTGGTGTCCATTAAATTAATAAAAATCTCATTCATTTCAATTTTTTTTTTTGTGTCCTGGTACATTCTTAACCCTTTTCATCAAATAATTATTTGAAATTTTTATTGATTATCCAAATTATTTCAAAAAATCTCTGAGCAGTCAAAATGACTGCCATGGTAGTTCTAGTAGTGGCAGAATTCTGGTAGACCGAGTGTTAACTCGTCTCCGAGCGTTGTCGTCTGAACGCAGAAGAATTCTAAAACGCAGAGGAAAAATCTTTGCATCTTTAAATCAGGAGTTTCCATGTAAATATAGCCTCAATGGCAAAGTTTGTTAGCCAACACAGGATCTCATGCCCAAGAGGCCTCAAGATATAATCATTATGGGCCTTTAATATGTAGCATACAACCAAAAGTTCTATAAATGGAATGAAATATGTATTTTAAGTAGTGTACCAACTGTCTTAATGAGCCAAAAAAGACATCAATGTTTGAACAAGTTGATGAAACTTCTGGATAACTTGTCGGTCTTATAATTTTACAACAGTGGAGAAATCTGTAAAGAGTGAATTTCTTTTTATCTTTCCACAGGTTGTCAACCTGTTTGTGTATGCAGACAGTGTGAGGAGTTTGCCTGAATTATCCAGACTTAAAGGGAGAGGCAGCACTGTTTAGGATGCACAAATATGTTAAATCAACTTTATTGAGGGACAAAATCATTATATAAACTACAGTTCTCCTTTTCAGAAAAATGCTGTTATCTTTCATTGTAATTACATTTGTGTCAGTTATTTTGTTCAATTGATTTTTTTCAGTTCAATCTTGGCAACCCTCTTGTGCAGTTTAGATGGTGCTGGCTCTTTTTGTGAGGAATTATGCCGGCAAATTCCTGCACACCGTCCAAATAGTTTTAATGACTCATATTCATTAAGACTATTTTATCCTGCAATAAGTCAGTGTTTGGGCATTTTAGACAGTGATCTTTCTCCTTTGGTTAAGATGACACAGGGACAGTCCTGCACGCTGCATGACATAAATTGGTTTGTATGATTAGGAGAATGGTGGAGATTCACCCATTTTCTAATTGTTTTCAGTATATTTGGAAATCGAGCTTTAAGCCCAAGGCAATCATTTGAGACAAACATAAATTCCTCAAACAAAGTCACTGAAAACTGCAGGCAGACTCCTGCTGTCTTCACTTCAAAAACAAGATGACAATCAATGTAATTGCAACTCAGTGAAGAAAACAACACACACATTCAAGAAAAATAATGTTCTGGTTGCAAGACACAAAATACATATGTATGATGGAAACATCATGGGCGGCACGACGGCACAGCAGATAATGCACAGATGGATGATGTAATTATGTTAACTATGCAATACTGAAAGGTATAGTAATTGTAGGTGCTAAGTTGTGTTTTTTGTGCAGTCTTTGTTTTGTTTCTCTTCAATCATGATATTACACATCACATGACTTGTCAGGTGACCCACAATTGTTTAAATGGAGGTGCATCTTCTCATCCGATCATGTCTGATTAGGAGCTAAGACCTGAAGCTTCATATTTGTAGTGATTTTCATCATAAAGCCGGGCATGCACTGTAAGACTTTTTCGATAGCGGTGTTCAGCTACTGCTCATACTGTACGAGTGAATCACAGGGGTTAACAGTTCACAGGTCACGATTCTTCTTCTCACACTATTAGACCCAATGCTCGGATGCGATCTGACTGCTCACACTGTTTGTCCATGTACAACACGCATGGATGTATTATAAGAAGTTATAATGTAATAAAGTCTTGCAGTACATCCATGACGACACGTCGGACTCTTGTATCCAGAAATGCAGCATTAAAAGTAATAGTAGAAGTATGAAGTGGTCGGATGCGATCGGGAGGTGGTTGTGAGGTGTTAATCGCTTCTAGTTACCTCGTGTATACTACACGATGTGAGACGCACGATTGAGCCAAAACTCAGCCCGATCCCCAAAATAGTTGCACGGGTGAAAAATCGTGTCAAAAAGGGCCAAAAATCGCACAGTGGATGCCCGGCTTAATAATGACATTGGGGAAACCTCTGGCATGCAGACCTTTCTCTCTTTTCACTCTGATCTTTCCAACCTATTTGTTCAATCTTTTTTTTTATATATATATTTTTGGGGCATTTTGTGCCTTTATTGATAGGAGAGGGACAGTGGATAGGCTTGTGAAAGTGAGTGAGAGAGTAGGGGAAGACACTCTGCAAACTGGCCACAGGCAGGATTCGAACCTGGACCGGCAGAAGCAGGTACATGGGCTGCCTGGTTGCTAACCACTCCGCCAAACCAGCACCCCATATTGGTTCAATCTTGACAGTGCACTTCTCCTTTTGTTCATCTAAAATGCGCAAAAAGTTGGTGGAAAAACCAATCACTGCCATCTATACTCAGGTTTCCAAATACTGCCAACACAAGTGTGCAGTTATATGTTGTTATACAATCTTAAGAGCCCAAAAACACAAATTCTTTTGAAATAGAATTGATGTCCAGTGTACACCTTCCCCTTCTCTCCCATTCTATACAAACAAAGGGTGATACAGCCGGATCATGAAAATAGTTATTTTCTGTAAGACTATAAGCCTGTGAATACCTGTGATTCTTAACAGTATTGTTCTACCAAAATACTTTGTGTTGCTAGTATTGTATCGCTTTAGTTCATTTCTAATCAAAGTCTCTTGCTAAAAGCACTTTCTCATTACTGGGGCAATAAGAAAAATTGTAAATGAACAATTAAAAGACAGACTTTTTTAATTTTGGGGAAATTGTACTTCCCCCCTGTATGGATAGTTATTCAGAGTGGTTTTTTTTTATTATTTTACTTTTGATTGACTGGCGTGTAGGACATGAGGTGGGTTAAAATGTTTGTGGATTTGTTCGTTGTCTGCTTGCTTGCTTTGTTTAATTTTTAACTGTTGTTGTATTGTAAAGGAAAACATTTTAGAGGAACATTTAACCCTGTAAGGCCCAAGACCGTAGATTATAGCCAGAAAATCCTAATTTTTTGGAGATTAAATTTTTATCTCACTCTCTGCTAAAATCCTACAAAAATCAAAATGTCCATAAAATTCAACATATAGATTTTTCATATCTCATTTGATACATTAGGTGTTTTTGGCAACTGATAATCCATTTGAGGACATTTTTATCATTTATCTGATTGTATTCAAATGTTTTGTTTTTTGTAATTTGTTGATCATATTGAGTAGATAGAGGTATTATAAAAGTATGTATCAAATATGATACAATTGGTGTTATAGGGTTAAGAGAACAATATTAGTCTATATTAGTTCTGTCGCTTTTTATATAAGTGTTGTCCTTTTTCCAAGTTTTCCTGCTATAATTTGATGCTGCATACATTTTCATTCAGGCACAAGACACTCTTTCAAGGGTAAACATTTTTAATTTTTGTAAGAATTTCACATGTATCTGTGCACAAAAGCCCCCCAAAATACTAAAATTGTTTTCAGTCATAGCAAATTATCAACAAGTATATAGCATATAAGGATTTCTCTTCTTGTCACTTTCACTTTCATGTCCACCATTTTGTTTAAGACATTTTAATGAAGCTGGCCTGCAATCTTCAGTACATTTACATGATAAAATGAGAGTACTATTTAAAATTCAGAAATATGGCTCCAACAAATTTAAAAAGAATGAATCAAAATAACAAACCTATGTAAAGAAATTTCAGTTCTTGAAGTAAATCCTTTGCACTGTCTTTACTGCACAAATATGGCAAGAAACAAGTTCATTCCTCTCTTGGCCAGTTCACTCACTTCTCCAAACATTGCAAGCATATTTGTGTAATTAAGCCTGTGCTCTCTTTTTTGGTGGGCTGA
This sequence comes from Scarus forsteni, assembly GCA_036419115.1. Taxonomy (NCBI): domain Eukaryota; kingdom Metazoa; phylum Chordata; class Actinopteri; order Labriformes; family Labridae; genus Scarus; species Scarus forsteni. Next base: position 16,943,010 of record JAZDUH010000342.1, read on the forward strand.
ACATTATGTTCTGTATAAAAGCCCCTCAAAAGCCCCCAAGAGTCTCCATATCAAGCAAATTACAGTTAAATGGATCTTTATTAACACGGGAAGAGGCCTCAGGTTGGTCTGCCTGGGGTCTCTGAAAGACTAAAGCCCCGTCTGTCTAATGAAGGGATAAACTTGTTGTAGGTCTAAGTTCAGGCCTCTCTGTATTCAGCTGTGCAAACAATACGCAGTGCCTTTTGTTTCTGCCAATGCTGCAAATAATTCAGATAAAATCTGGCAAAACACCCGTGGCTTCTTAAAGATCTCTATGTGCGGTGAAATTGCAGCATAGAGATATTTGGTTTAATAACATTTTTCTGCATTTCACCCCATTTTTCCACTTGAGAGCTTGGCTTCTCCCACCCTCTTGCCCAGCGGGTTTACGGGAACTCTGAGCTTGAGTAAATCTCTGAGTCAATGCGGGAAAACCTAAACAGCTGCCTTTTCCCCTAAACAGTGGTTTAGACCAACAGACTGTCATGCAAGGCTTTCTTTAGCCACTTAAAATAAGAATGAATTCATTAACATCCCTCTAATTAAATCTTCTTCCTTTGTAGTGCATAAAAGAGGCATTTTTGTGTAAAATCACACTTTGAAACATGGCACAAATGGGCAGAAAAATGAAGTTTGTTCATCTTTTTTTTAGCTTCCTGGAAACAAGTGTCACAGAACTACACTCAGACATTTGTATGCATCATTGCCAGGCCTCACACCATGACTTTCCAGCACTCTTAGATGTTTGCCCACTGACCCACAGCGTGTTAACAACAACAAAGAAGTAGAACTCTCCCTCAGCTCAAGGCCACTTGGTTCATTGCTCACCTCAGTGTGCAAAACACCTGAGGGTTGACCTCTGCTAAAGTGAGAACTGTTTGTTATTTTTGCACAGGTCTGACATCTGTGAAAAAGTTTTTTTATTTCCCGTGATTGTTCCCCTTGCTGCACTTATGGGTCAATGGACATAATATCACAGTGGCCACTATAGGACAGAATGGCTCTTCATTCATATGAAGTATTTGCCATTTGGATTTGTTTGGGGTTTAGGGTTAGGCTTTAGGGTTCCACTCCTATAGTTTGGTTGTTCAGATTAAGTTGTGAAAATGGTACAAAGGACCTCTTTCACAATACATGTAATTTTGCCCACAGCCCAATTTTTTGTTTATTGTGTGGTATTTGTAGTACACCCAGAGACTCCCAAGAATACACTTTAGAAAATCCAAAAGTCATCCAGGGCCTGTACGATGACCTATTTTATGATCATTGCCATAGGTGTGAGCCAGGGTGCACACTTTACCCCAAAACTTACTCAAACACAAATAATAAATCATCAAATTGCGTCAAATCACCTTCACTGAAGTCTGGTGCATCTTTTTAAATCAAATGTAAAGTTAAGTATTACAATTGAAAGAAGTTATTGAATTTTAACTGGAAAAAAAATAGTTTTTTTATGATTTTTTTCAACAAATTCAATTCTTTAGAGATGTGTCTGACCAACTTACAGTTACTGTACAACTAAAATATTTACAAATTATTTGGCCACATATATATTCTCAAAGTGGGAAAAAAAATCATCAAATTCTGAGACTGGCAAAGTTGTTCAATTAACAACTTTGCATACTTCCCTCTGATCTTTTCCTTTTAATCTTGAAGTGGATTGATTGATTGATTGGTTATCATGAATATCATAGTTTTTGTCAGGAGTACAAAGTTTAGCCTGTTACGCCAGATAGACAGTGTTAAAGGTACAGTGTGTAGTTTTTAGCGGCATCTAAAGGTGAGGTTTGAGATTGCAGCACTCCGGCGCTCCCCCCTCCCTGTCGGAGAACCTCCAGAGCTACGGTGGCCCTCCAAGGACAAAAAGTGTTTTTAGCTTAGTTATCAGCCTATGTTTTGTCTTACTGCCACAGAAAATGAATAAATCGTGGAGTTTTAGCACAACGTTGTCTCCCTGTTGTCTTTCAGTCTTGCTAACGCTCACACCGGTCATTTGGAAGAGACAATCATTTCAAAATGCTTGTGGCCGTGAAATAAGCCTCGCATAGCAGATACATTCTCTGCGTCTTCCTCCGACTTCTCCCGAAAGTAAACAAATAAATTCGGCTCCATGTAAGAGTACAATTCCACACTTAGTCTTATCTGTCCAGCAAAAAACAGGCAACTTCTGCGTCTGTCTGCAAACTTATCCTTGCCTTCAGGCACTTCCATCTGGGAAAGGCAGCGCCGATGTTGACCCTGTTTTTTTTGTTTTTCTGTCCCGATTGCATTTGGCTTGGTCGCGTTTTTGTTTCTTTGACAAAGATTCACGCTCCACTGATGGCAAATTGTATGTGTGGTCCTCCATGTTTGTTTGTTAGCACAGCTGCTTGGTAATCACTCTCTTCTTCTTCGTCTATTTCACAACTGTGCATTTCCGGTAGGCGTCAACAAAAAAACGCGAAAGCGTTTAGTTCGTCCGTTCTGGGTTACGGTAGAAAAGATGGCGACGCAAGATGGAAGCCACCATAAGAAAGGACCCACTCCTATGTGGATATAAATGACTTATTCTAAGGTAACGAAAACAAAACATCAATTATTTAAGGCTGATTAGAAACTAATTTAAATATAATTTTAAGTAATCTATACCATTTTTTACCAAGTCTGTTATTTTAGATAGCATTTAATAATACACACTGTACCTTGAATGGAAAGCAGAACTTTTCTAAAAACATATCCAGAGGGTGACTGGAAGATCATCCCTATGGCAGTAATAGCCACCAACTTGTGTCTTTCACATTCAATGCTATCTCTCTGAAGAGCCATTGTCTTTCTCTTCAAGAAAGTAGAAACAAGTGGGGTGGTTTACTAGAAAGCACTTGGGGAGTGCAAACCTCTGCAAAGCAAATCATAAAGTTGGCATTATGTTATGATTTCTTGACCCTGAAAACCCAGACCTACCACTCAGAATCATTATTGGTTAGACAGTTACTGAGCAAAACCAGTTGTTCCCTAATGGCAGTAATCTGGATCGCCAACAAAATTGTTTTTAAGTTGGGCGATTACCTTTAACTCCTGAAAATTTCTGCAAAATCCATCCAGTAGTTTTGGAGTAATCTTGCCAACAAACAAACACATGCCGCAAAAAACAAAACCTTCTTAGCGGAAGTAAACAAAAAAAAACGTGTAACTTTTTATAGTGTCTCTTTAAGTGTCTCTGGCCCATCATGGAATGGTTGCATCAATGTGTGGCATTACATTAAAGCTTTACTTGACATGATGACACGGAAAGATCAAATTCTGAGGTGTCTTTATTTAAAATCTACAAATTTAAGAAACTTTTTTGGTACAACCCTTACTTGCTCTCTGGAACTATGTAACATATTGAGGGGTTTTATTGTAATGTGGTGTAGTTTGCTGAGGCTTCGGCGAAAGGGTCTGGTGTAACACCTTTCCATGGGGCCCCAAAATCCAAAAGAATCTCCTTAAAGGTGCCAGGATCTTTCTCTTCTCAAGTGTATTCAACATTGCGAAATTATGCCGAGGAGCAAAGTTAACAAGCTGCTGTAATGATTTTAAGCATATGAGGGTTTTCTCCTCCCAGTCCTGAGCCAGCTCCTCTTCCCTCCTTTGACTTCCACTAAGATCCCAACGGGGGACTCTGAATGCCAGATTCATGCCTCACAATGATGACACAATACATTTTCTGGAAACAAGTAGACTATTACGAGGCTATCCTGGTTGTTCCCATCCCCCATCTTTATCCTGCTGCTGGTGGTCTGAATCAGACAACACCTGACTCACCTCTGTGGACACAGCTGGCTTTTCCCATAGACTATCACGCGTTGTGGCGTCAATCCTTTACTCACAAGCCCCTCCTTTCTGCTCTGCTAACACATGACTCGGTAAGACTGGTATCATGTTAGACAATAATCAAATCTAAATCTGCTTTAAATATGTGGGGGATTACACACAGAGGTACAGGATTAGCTTTGTTTTCTGATCATATCTGAATGAACACACTAGACAAATTTAGCAAGACCACGTAGGCAGCCTGATTGTGAGTATTTAACAAATAATATTTTCAATTAAAGATTTTTTTTGTAAAATACTATTTGGGGGTCATTTTTGTCCTTTCTGTGCCTTAATTTGACCTAAAAGACAGTTTATAACTTCAGAAAATCAGTTGTTGTTTGTCAAATTGGTAGCAAAAATGTGAAAAACAGCCCTATCTTGCCATGTTAAATAAAGGGATGCACCAGCTATTTTTTTTCTTTGCACTCCTGAGTCCATGACAAGCAGCATGCAGAAACAAAAAAAGAGTTGAGTAAAGCTTGCCCACCGCTAATTAGCCTAGTTCCAACACTGGAAATCAATGGGAAGTGTTAGCCTCCCTCTGCCTACAGTCATCAGATAAACTCTTTAGCATCTGTTAACAGTTGTCAGTAATCGGTCAAAGCTTGACGTTGACCTAACTATAAGCACTTCTGCAATGGTTTGCACCTGCGCCCTGCAGTTTAGGTTCATACATATTTCTTTTGAAAATTACATTAAGTGCTGATCTTAGTCTAAAAATACATAATGTAACATAATGTGATAAAAATGAGTCACAACAAACACACAGGGTCATTTAGAGTTGCTGAAGAGTTTATCTGATGACGATGGGCAGAGGCAGGCTAACACTTCCCATTCACTTCAAGTATTTTAGCTAAGCTAATTAGTGGTGAGAGAGCTTTACCCAACTCTTACTTGTTGCTGCATGCACAGTCAGAAGAATGTTGTCTGTCTGCTTGTCTCGACTTGGGATGAAGCAAGACACAAAAAGAAAAGATAAGATAAGAAAAGAAAAGAAAGAAAATAAAATAAAGAAAAGAAAAGACAAGATGGCATATCGCTGCAACAAATCCTTTAAGAAATTCCCGAATCCACACCCAGAGGCAGATCACCAACAAAATCAAACACCTCTTCCTTATGCAATGACCAAAATCTCCCTGATAATGTAATCAACTTAACTTTCATGTGATTTGCGAAATTTAAGAAACTACCTCATATCGCAAATCCTTAGAAAAAAGAAGTCCTGGATCATTCAGATCTCCACCAAAATCCAATCACTTCTTCCTTGTACTAACATTCCCCCCTTTTTTAATCTGTCTAAAACTTTTCAAGTTATGTTGCTCATAGATGAACAGACAGACAAACAAGCAGATGGACAAGCACTGGCAAGTTCTGCCACTTAATTACTGAGGAAGATTTTGAGAAGAGGTAAAACATCTCAAGTGTCTAAACCAGTCCAGCTGACACGTGGATCAGGGCTGGATGACTAAAAACCTATGTGTAGCTATCCTTACACTGGCCTTGGCATCTGTTTTTTGATAGTTAATGCATCCTGACTGATATGTTTCATGTCTTGTATGCCTGTGCAGCCCGAGGTTCATTGACAGCACAGTGAACACCTGAAACTGAAGAGGGTCAGCGCTGAGTCAGCAGGAGGGAGCTGATGTGTGTCGTGTGAGCACTCCATCAGTCACACACATGTTGCCAAAGACTGGAACGGAGTTACATGAGGATCTGAAGTCACTTCCTGTAGACAGCCTAATGCTGGAGTACAGGCTGTTAGACAGTGATGATAAAGAAGAAGTGTTACAGTAAAGGTGAAGTCAGGGGGACAGTCAGAGGGGAGGGGAGGAGCATTGGGTTACCACCCAAATTTGGTGAAAAGAGACATGACAAAAGACTTCTGTATTTTTTGGTGACTGGACAAAAAGCGGTTAAAGATAAGGCTCATACAGACACCTCTGACTCTTGATTCATGGGAAAAGGCTGTTTATTTATTACCATATCAAAAATAACTGATTTAACATACAGTAATGCAGCTGTGTGCAGATAAAGAGATGAGATAGTGCTTTCGCATGTCAGTTAAACAACTATCACTGCTTGACGATATATGTTTATGACTTCAGTTTAGTTAAATTTTATTATCACTCATTATCAGTCTATAAACCGCTAACAGGAAAACAAAGTTTTACAGTAAGAAGAGGAGGTGGATGTTTTGGAAAGCTTGGGACATAAAATAAATTCCTCTGGTTGCTTGGTAATGCTATTTCTTAGAACTTCTCTTGTTTCTTTGTTGCAACACTTTCTTTTTCCTCCTTTATAAATCCATGTGGACTTGTGCAAGACACATCAGAACTCATAAAAAGACTTGAGATTAATCACCTTGTTCAATGGGGATGTTAGGATTATGTCTTTTGTATGAACTAGTTTGTGTAATGTGTTACCTCTTTGGTTCAACAGATTACAACAGATACATTTCTTGTGAATTTTCATGTGACATGTTCTATGAACAATAGATCAATAAATAAAGTGATGTATTATTAACATTTCTTGTTGAACTAGATGAGTTCAGTCTTAAGTTCAACACCAATCCTAAAAAGTTCTACTTATTCTGTTTGACCAATCTGATCACTGTTTTAACTTAAACTGAAATTGTAAATATGAAACATCAAGCAAAATAATAAAAGCTAATTAAGATTAGATATTTCAGCAATGCTATCATAAACTTTAAAGAAGGTTATCAAATGTAACACAATATGAAAACTGTATTTGATAAAAAATATCCTATAAAGAACTAGATATCTCTATAAAATGACTATAAATCAATCTGCACATAAATCATTAATAATGCACTTGATAATTTGAAGTAAAAGTGAAAATACATATTGATTAATATAAAATGGCCAATTCTATATTATTAAAAGAACAAAAGACAATATGTGTGAGTGTCACACTTTATTATTTTGAATAGTATTATAAAAAATTGTTTAAACAATATATAAAAATTGTGCCATAATATAAACCATCATATTAAATTCCAATTTAACTGATAGTTTTTATCTCAAAATACAGATCTAAAATCTTTAAATATAGAGCTATACGACTTTAAGTTTTTTCTAAATAATATATGAAGACATATGTGACATATGTTTAAAATGACAAAATATGTCATAACCAGTACACAATGATCTAACAAAATGCATATAAATTATAATGAAAAACAGAAAAATCAAAATACAGAAACCACACGTGTGTATGACGTGGTATAACACGGACACATATTTCTATTATTTATCTATTTAAACAACTTTTACTTATTTTCATATAAAATCTTTTTTCCATTATCCTCCTGTGACTTTTGTTAATGTTTCATTCCAGTTTTATGCAATAGAAGTAGTTATTTTTAACGATGTATCATCAGTTTTATGCGGACTTTTCCACGGAATCATGTTTTGATCTTTTCTGTGTTATCACAGTCTTTAGGTATTCCTTGTAACTCCACTCTATTCTTACTTCTCTCTTTTTGCTCTGTATAATTCTGTAATTCCATGTTATTATCTGAGCTATTCTGATAAGGAACCTTTAACCATTGATAAACCCATTCATTACTCCTGCTGGGAAAGAAGATCGGCCGTAAACCTGCGCACATGCACAGGTAAATAAAGGCTGTTGCTATTGGCAACCAGCTGTCACCTGCGCTGCCTTCTGGTGCCTGTGGAGGGCGCCGGCTATGGGGAAGTGCTGCTCAGCTTCAGGGAGAATTTCTCAGAAACTGACTACAGGGAAAGACTGAATCATAAGTTCAGTTTGACGCTGAAGAGGAAGTTTGAAAATAAAGGGGAAAAAACATTAAATAAGCTCGATAAATGTTATTGTGTAGGCGGCGCTCTTACACAAACGCCTGAAACTGCTGTTATTCAAGGTGCTGCTGTCACTATGGCTGCTACATGTTAATCACTAATGCTTGGAACTCCTCTTTAACTTCATTTTGCTTGAGCGGGAGGGGAGAGAGAGGGGGAGGGTGCTTCATAAGCTGGAATCCTTCAAAAAAAAAAAAATACTCTGGTTCCTGACAATTTGCCAGCAGAGAGGCTTTACTCTTCCAGGAAACAGGAAACAGGAGGCGGAGCTTCCAGTCTTAAAAGCCTCACCTCCTCTCCTCAGGCTTCACTACCAAACACAGCTCAGCAAGAGTCTGGATATCTAACAGACTGTCCCACACTGAGAAAAAGAAATCCCACACTGTCTGAAGTTTTTCTCCAAAGAGCCTTCAAATTGAAGAACAGCTGCAGGACGTCTGTGAACAAACACCTATTTGGATTACTTTTTCAGGAGTGTCTTTGGAGGAGCATTAAAGGTGAGGATTTGGGATTTTGTTTTTGTTTTTTAAACTATTTTTTGTCAGAATTGAGCGTACTGCATCAGTGCTGCAATTGTCTGTCCAAGAGATGTGGTGCGCTCAGTGGAGCCGGTCTCTGCATGTAAATTACGCAATCAGGTGGATTACGAGGTCCTTACTGGAACTGGCCATGCTGGCGAGACTCGAGGGTAGATTACACAAAAAGTTTCCCCGAAATGTCTGTAAGTTAAGGCGGAAGATTAAAGTTTAACTCTGGGGAAATCTCTTAAACAGTTTAATTATTAGATGACTTGTACTGCCTTTTGGCGCATCACAGCCTCATATTAAGGACACAGGTCCAGATCTGACAACTTTAAAGCTGGAACTTAGTGTAACAAAACATGTGTTTGCACAAAGAGAAATGTAAAAAAAATCCAAAAATGTATCAATTGAGAAGGAAATTCATACTCAGAATTTATTTAACTCCACTACCTTTCATAGCATACAAATTGTTAATTGGATCTCCATTCTTCTTTTTTTTATTTTTCAAAAAACGGTGTATTAAAGTGTATAAAATATGTGCAAATCTTTATTCATTTTCTACCACAAAGCATTTTTACATGTCCTGGACAGAAGTTATTTTATTTGCAAGTGTTAGCCCAACAATAAAAAAAAAAAAAAACTCCTATATTCATATTTAATTGTTGCAAATACAATTAGATAAAGCACATTCTTGCCCACTAAGAGCATCTGTTCATTGTGAACTCTCTGGCACATACATTTTTCCAGGCATACATTTTGGACCCACTATGAACAGCATCCTGACCCACTTTTGGGTCCTATTCAGCCTGTTGAGAACCACTGCTTTATGATTTTTTAGCAATAACCCATCATTACTTAAGGCAACAATCAGGCTGCTTATTCTTAATTTGCGTTTCTAGCTATTTTTTCTACATCGTGGCTGTGGATCAGTGGTAGAGTTGGTTGTGTTTTAACTGGAAGGTCAGGGGTTTGACTCTAGCTTCTGCAGCCACATGCAGATGTGCCCTTGAGCAAAATGAAAAAAGAAAAAAATTTCAAAGTGTTTTCACTGCTGCATCAGTGGCATTTAAATGTGCATCAGTGCATATGAAAGTGATTAGCCTCACTGATGGAAACCTCACACTGCGACCTCTACTGTCAGTGTGTGAATATGGTGTTGCTGGGTGGGTATGTAGTATATGTGTAGTATTTATTTTAGTTCAGGAGGTTTGTCTGGACCCCCAGTGTGGCTACTGGACAATAAAAGGTGGCTGTCAGGGGGCTGGCCTTTTTAAATAGCAAAGTAAATTGATTTTATTGTTATCAAAACCGGTAAATGTAGATTGGGTTTAATTTCAAGGTCTTCCAGTTCATAAAGGAGGCTTTAATGTTCAATTGTCTGCCTTTTATTCACGTTGTATTGACCCAGTGTCACAGCTTTGCCCTCTTATGATCTCTCCAGGAAACTTAGCTTGAATAAATCATAAATTGACAGGAATTTTGTAAAAAGAAATCCTGATGCAGAAAAATCGTTCATAATGATGGGATTGTTGCTCAGAAGCAGCAGTTCTTAACTCGTGGGCTGGGACCCAAAAGTAGGTCAATGATTCATTACCTATTTAGTAGAACATGTAGAAATGCTAAACTTATTCTTTAACCTGAAACTCCTCTCTTGTCTCCTCAGGTGATTCCCTCGCAGACACTTTCACCTCTTCCTGCCCTCTGCAACAACCTTCTGAGCCTCATTTTGACCCCGTCACCTCTCCACTTCCTGTCTACACAGCGCCTTGTGCTCCCCCAGGCTGCCTCAAGAGTGGGCACAGCGCCATGGTAACTCACAGCAAGTTTGACTCCGCAATGAGCAGCAGCTACTTGGACTCCTCCAACATGCGGCTGCCTCAGCGCTACAAGACCTTCGCCTCCAAGACGCAGTTCCAGATGGTCCTGAGCACGCTCCACAAACTGCAGGAGAGCGGCTTCTACTGGGGCGCCATCAACGGGAAGGAAGCCAATGCTATGCTGGCGTCTGAAGCTGTTGGGACGTTCCTCATACGGGACAGCTCGGACAACCGGCACTTGTTCGCTCTAAGTGTCAAGACTGCATCTGGCACCAAAAACCTGCGTATACAATGTGACTCTTCCTCTTTTTACCTTCAAACGGACCCTAAGAACATTCAATCCGTTCCCCACTTTGACTGTGTCCTCAAGCTGGTGCATTACTACATGTCCCAAAGCAAAGGGAACACACGCAGCGGGAATGTTTACTTCATTTACTCCAGTGGGGAGAAGATCCCCCTGGAGCTCATCAAACCTCTCTCCTGTAGCTTATCCACCTTGCAGCATCTGTGCAGGAAAACGGTGAATGGACATTTAGACATTTCCTCCAGACGAGAGCAACTTCCTCACAATCTAAAGGAGTTCCTGCAGGAGTATGACTCTCCTATTTAAAGCTCGTTGGACTGATGCTGAAAGGGGTAGAGACTCAAGTAGAAAGATGCTGCTAATGAGAAAGTGATGCAGCAGTGAAGCCGAGTGAAGCGTTAAAGCACTGGGATTGATCCCATGTGTAACCTGAAGAAAAGACGCTGGGTCTGGGTCCTTGGAAAGAGTGTGTAAAAGAGGAAGAACCCTGCTGATGACGTTCTGAAAACTAAATGCGGCTTACAGTCAGCTGTCTGCAGTCTGATGACACACAAGTTCCCACCACACGCCTCAGTAAACCATCCCTCCATTAAAGCTGGACTTGCTTTTACAATCAGGCTGGCATTTTTGAAGTGTTATAAAGTGTCCGTCCAGCATCCTGGCATGTCTGAAACAGTGGAAACTCAGAGTACAGATGAGTGGACACTGACGCTTGTATGAGTGTTGAAGAGCTTCCTTAGAACCAGGACCAGATGATGTTGAAATGTGTCCTTAAGAGGAGGGTTTCTGCCAAACTTGCCTGAACTAGATGACAATGTGTTGGAGCAGCAACATGACTGAATCAGGATCTTACTTGAGAATAGAGTGAGGAAATAAGTACCAAATAAAGGTCATTTCCATGTGGCACACACAGCAATGCCAGTTCTTGTGAATGAATGTATCACATTTGAAATGTGTCTTTTCTTACCAGAGAAAAGAAACTGTCTTATTTTCATGAGTTTACATGAGTGAAAATGAAGTGGAATCTGTTTGTGTGCTGTCTTTTATAAAGATGTACCTTTAACCAGCCTAACCTCTGGCTGTGAATGCTTGAAGATTTTTTAAGAGAAGTTCGACAAAAACAAGCAGACTGATATGACTTTTTGCACTTATTTATATTTGTAAAAGCATTTCATTAATTTATAATAAAGAGCACTATTTTTCTATGAAATGAGATCTCTGTGGTCGGTGTGATTTGTTTCATGGAGGGGTGAAGGTGAACATGAAAATATCAAGTGAAAGTATAAATGTGGTGTTTAAACTCCAATAAAGTGAAGGTAAAACTAGCTCTCTAATAAAAAAAAAATACACCATGGAGGGCCTTTGGGGCTACTGGTATGGCAGAGTAGGTTGTAACCATTCACTTACCACGTCAACACTGTTGGGTGAAACCTCTCATAACCATTTTTTATGATTTTTTAATACTTTGACATAATTATGCTAATGGTTACCTTCAGTGCTAGTAAGAGGTTTAAGAAACTGAAATAAAAACTTAATTTGCATATCACTTTTAAAACAACAGGTTTAAAGATACTTTGACAAGCAGACAAGAAATATACAGATGACAAAGCACAAGAGCTTAAAGTGACCAAAAAAGCACAATTTGAATTAAAAAAAACCTTAAAAACAAACACAAATGGCAGAATATGATACATACAATGAGGACCAACTGGCTCTCTTGGGAGGGAAACCTAAGATCCCAAAGTGGGCACTACAATCCAGGCCCAGGTGCCCAACCCATAAGGCACGCACACAGACGGACATCAGCCCACGCCCCCCCAGAGGTGCAGCAACACACAGAGAGGTGCAGTGACTCAGTGTGTGACTACATCCAAAAGGCACAAGCCGACGCCCTGGCAATCCCATCCCTTACTTACTGAATGTCTTCCTCTATTCTCAGCCTATCCGCTATCTTCACTGTCAATAAAGGCAAAAGCAGGCCAAAAAATATCTTTAAAAAATATTCTAATGTGAATTTGAGTGAGCTTTTTAACTTTGTGTTGTTGCTGAATTAGACACCTTGCCCTCTGATACAAAACTGACTGGACCCTTCACTCATACGCACATAAGTGGTTCATATGTCAGTGGGTCATACCTGGATCGGAACTCCATTAAAAACTTAATACGTGATTTTTATCATTTGGGTTTAATTGTATTCAGTCTTACATTGTTTTCAAATCCAGAAGATTTAAAGTTTGAGTGATGAATTTATCTCAACATATTTTGCCTTGAATCAGCGTCATGATTGTTGGAGTTTGTTTAACAATCATTTGTTATAAAAAAGACTTCTCATTTTCATACACAAGGTAGCCCTTGTACAGCTGTCTTCTCTATCGTACAAGGCACACCATCAGAACTTTTAAAGATCCCATTGTCTGAAGGGCCCAGTCTGCTTGGACAGGTTCACAGGTCATCTCAGAGGCACTGTAATTTGTCAGTGGCAGCACTGCTCTGTGCCATGTTGTCAACAACGCTGCATTTATTCTAATGTCTACAGTCTGCACTGGACTTTCTACTATGATCCAAAAGGTCTGTTTGGAAGGACCAGAGACTTTTAAGGCAGCTGCTGGCACCAAAAGGACAGGGAGAGGTAAGATTGATGATATGGACCTTTGTCTTGATCACTGAAGAGACATGTTAAGTAAAATAAAACTAAAAACGCCAAATATAGGCTCTTCCTCACATAATAGTATAGCATGAGTTAGTATCATTTTTCAGAATGCTGATAATTTTGGTATTTTATTCTTTTATTCAGCGTAACAAGTTATTTTAATTTGTAATAATAATTATATTTTTGAAGTAAGTAGTATAACTATTTTTAAAAAAGTTTCGAATCATTACTTCAGCTGAATATTTTTCAGTGTATTAACAGAAACAGCTATAGCATTTTATATTTCTGGAAAGCCTGATTAGTCAGCTTTACAGTAAGGGACAACTTGTAAGTGTTGTTTATTCCCAGAATGAGCGACACAGCTGATTGTTTGGGTAGCACCCTTAAAAAAGTGTGCCTAACCCCGCTTCTCTCCTCTAGATATGGTTCTCTATTGAGGCAAGGGTAAGGAGCTGTTTTCTTGGAGCACTGTCTTTTCTTGCAGTCTGTCTTTGACTTCACCAGTCTCATGGAACTTGGTCCTTTTTGGAAATGGTACCAGGACTGACACCAAATAATGCTGCTGCGCTGCACACTGGAACACCAGCTTCCAGCTGCAGGGGACTGTGACACATTTGTTGGGTACATCCCAAATGTTTAGCTATGCTGTTCATTCCGTTAACGCATGATCCCAACGATTTGTACCTCACTGTAAATGGGACTTATCAGGTTTTCCAACAGTATAAAATACTATTCTAACTGATACTATTAAAGGGGAAATATAATCAACCCAAAATAATATTGCCAAATATTTTTAGGGACACAGTGAGGGATTATAACACGCACAAATCTAAGCCTTCTTTCCATTTATGTCTTTTTTTGTGCTCAGGTGGACTACTATCATGGTGATAAGCACAGGTAGCTACTATCTAAAAAGATCATCCCAGACTGATTGGGACACAGTAAGCAGTTACTGGAACACCTAAAAGTATTTTCTTTATTTAAATTTTGTGTCTGTAAAAGGTGCAAAGATCATTGTTGTCTATTGTAACTTTTTTCTAAACCCTTTGTGGATCATTTTTGAAAAGTGGAAAATAGCAAGTGACTCAGAAGTAAAGTAATGAATTTGTTGTTATACAAAGCAACAATGTAGTTGTATTTCTTTTTAAGGAAATAGGAGTTATTCGTCACAGTTTCTGAGTAAGTTGCCTAACACTACTTGTATCGTTGTTTCCACATACACAGTAAAGTCACCAGCTTAGGTTTTGTCATCACTAATACTGAAACACATTACATGCACTGATCTTTAACAAGGTTGATTAACGTCACACTTTGTTTCACAAACATTCCTCAGAGCTCAGAACACTTTTTTTCAGTTTCCTCTGAAATCGTACAGTGTGACCTTCTGTCTCGACCCAGGGAGGAAAACCACTTTACCGCATGATGCTGCCATTTGAGCTGAACTTTCAAAGCATGCATAAGTCAACACAAGTTTGACACCATTTTACTTTTGTAATTTTAGAAGCATTTTTAGTTTTTTGTTATAGTTTTTATTTTTTCAGTTCAGGTTTGTCTGAGTATCAAAATGCTTTGTTATGGGTTGTTTTCTATGAGTTGGTGGTAGTTCAACTGTAGCTGGTCTGCCTCTTCATTGGAACCAGTCAATCAATCTTTATTTATGTGGCAACAAGTCTGAACAGATGTTTTGCAAGACACTTTGGAGAAGAGCAGGTCAAAGCCACACTCTTCTTCTTCTTTCTCTTCTTTAAAAAACGCAAGTGTATTAATTTAGGCCTAACATGAGCCCACCGTTGATACAGATGCTACTTTTAGCAAAAAGAAAGGAAAACATTTAGGAAATCATGTGTAGAACCAGAATCCAGTTAGAAAGCTATCCATCGAAGTCATGTTGTGGTTTCAGAGATATGGAGGGATACTGGGAAAACAGAAGTCAAATTAATATTTTATGATATTAATTTTATGGCTACCCAGATCATAAATTAGAGTTTATCATATCCTCCTCTATGTGGTTATTGCTGAATCATAAAGGTAGTAATAGCAAAAATCACCAGCTATGGGGATATTCTTTAATATTAACATTAATTAACATCTATAATGATTATGAAATGGAGATGAGTTACAGGATATTATGGTGGTTTATGGTAGTTTGATTGAAGGTAATGCTTAATTAGGTTTATTAGTGCAATGACAACAGACCTCAAATTAGCTTGTTCCTGTTTGGTTGGTTCATGCTGAAGCAGATGGTATCAGGCGGGTCCACTGTGGCAGGTCGTCCATGTTGTCAATAATTGTTGCCAACTCGCAACATTTTTTTAGTAAATTGCTTGTCAGTGATTAGCATGCTACTTAGCAGCATACTGAGTGTTTATTAGTCATTAAGTGCCTAATTCTACCTCTAATTTTGATGCTCGTGAAAAGGGTTTTCCCTTAATTGCCTGATGATTAATTATTATAAAGAGGGGAACGTATTCTGAGTTACAAAGACTAAATAACACTATTTAAGCAATAACAAGACTGGAGATTTTTGATTTGTTTTATTAAAATAGACCATTTCCCTTAAAGCTTGATGGAGGATTAGCATTCTTGCGGTACGACTATCTTACGAGAGAATGGTCCAGGTCAAAGGTAAATGGACTTGAGCTTATACAGAGCTATTCTAATCTTTCTGACTCTGAAAGCACTTCACACCCTCTCACTCTCCCATTCTCATTCGTAGGAGCAAACTTATGGTTAAGTGTCTTGCCCAAGGACAAAAACACGTGTCCAAAGGAGATGAGTTTTTATCTCGCAACCTTCAGATAACTGGTAGAGCAATCTACCAGACTGAGCCACGTGCAGACCAATAATGAGCAAAGCTGATAATGTATGCCAAGGGTGTAGGTTTGATTTTGACATTGGTGGTGACATAAAAGTACACCAACCCCTGAAAGCTGATGTGTTTTGAATTAATGACTTTTTTTTAATGCCATGTAGAGCTAATCAAACAAATTTGCAAACTATCACATTCAGAAAAAACTACTTTAAATCTCTACAGTCTGTTCCTTGACAAACATATATTGATGCTTGACACATGAACAGCGGGACAGTTTGGGATCAATCAGAAATTTTGATGGTATGGTTATAGTCTGATAAATATAGAACCAAAACCAAAAAGGACTACCATTAAGTGTATTCCCCAACAATATGAATGTTTAAAGTCATGTTATTAATTCAAGGTTTTATTCTATTTTTTCCCCATAAAACTTTAATTCTTGGTCTTCAATGGTTGCTGCCTTTTAATACACAAATAATACATTGGATAATAAATAAAATAACCAAAACAGGTATGGCTTGGCATTAAATATAAGCTTTTTTTAGTTACAAAGTTATATACTCTGCTTGTTTTTTATGTCAAGGACCATGCAGTAGTGGCATACTATTAATATTCTCCCACAGTTAACAAGCTAACAGGAAACTGGTTATTATTGAGAGTCAATCATGTTAGTATGAAAAACATACTCAAAGTAAATGGAAAACTATTAAACTATGATTTTGTTAACCGAAGTGCTGATAACATTTTAATAATTACATAAAAACTATTAATATTCTCCCACAGTTAACAAGCTAACAGGAAACTGGTTATTATTGAGAGTCAAAGTACTACAGTGTCTTAAACCCAATAACAATATTAACCTAACAATAATAACCTCCACTTTTTAATGAAGAAGTGGCCAACATTTTCACTAAATCAGTTTCTGAAAAATGTTCCAGTTTACACCCTAGATGGACAAAAACAAAAATAAAACAAAAAAATCATAGACATCTCTAAAGTGCATCTTTACAAAGAGCCCAGAGAGGACTTGTGTGCATGCATTTTATTGTATAATGTATGTTTTTGTCATTTCATGTAGAGACTTTATGAAATGAACACATCACAATCAGCTCTACTGTCTCAAAACAGAAATAAACAAGTGAAGCGAAGATCTTGATCTACTTATCATCACGATAATTGTGCAGAATAAAATACATATACATATGACCATCCAGGGCTTCTTTTTGTCATTGACTCTTTGATATTTTTTTTTTTTTTAGGCACAAAGTTGCAACCCTCTTAAAAAAGCTCCACAACTAACTTTTGGGTCTCAATTCACTAGATGATAACAATTGCTCAATTAGATATAGTTTTAAAAAACAACGAAAGTTTTAACTTCCACGGTCGGAGAGCTCAGCTACAATTATGAGTCATTTTGTAAAGATAGTCTGGGTGTAGCAGTGTCCTTGTGTTTTGGAAAAAACAAATGAAACTTTGTTCCTGAGTCTATTTGTAGTCATTTTAATTTAGCCTTGTAAACACACTATACGGTTATGGTTAATCTTTTCTTAAATATTCCATTTTCTGCATTTTCTAGCTTTACAAGCTTCTCAGTATGTCATCTCCTCCCTGTAATAGAGTACTTTTATGCTCTGAAAAAAAATCTGCAGCATCTTGACTTCTCCCTCTTCCTCTGTTTTTTAGCACCAGTCACTGCCTGAAATAGCACATCCTTCCGATCTTGTGAATAAACATACAAGTGGAATTTTCTACCATCGATTGATCTGCCTTATCAGCCAATTGTGTTGCAGTGCCGAGCCCAATGTAGAGTATAAACTGTGGAATTGTAAATTGTACATAGTGATGGCAAACACACCAAAGCAATTCTCAAACCTTAGATGAACCTATATTAAAGCAAAACAAAGACTCTTTGACAAAGTCTTGTTTTTTTCTTAGTGTAGTTGAAAATGTAGTTTACATTTAAGTTAATGTTATTAGATATATTTGAACAATAAAACAGGTGAAACTTTGAAAGTCCTGTTACTTTGGCATCTTTAAAGGGACTGTGAGGAGACTCCATTACCGGCAACGTAAAAGACTGCTACCCATGAGCCCGCGCAACGACTGTTGTAATGCTGCGTTCCAGTAACCTCGGAACTGGGAGTGACATCATCTCAGAGTTATCAGCATTCCAGTTGAAGTCGGAAAAAAACATGCCAATCTACCAGGCTATTGTTAGCTGTTGTTAGCACGCCCTGCATTGTTGTTCACGAATATCACATGAAGAATGTGATGATCACCATGGCAGCATTTTTGTAAATATATGTCTAACAATACGATGTATACAGCTGATCTAGAGCAACACACACCAGTCAGAAATGCAAATAAATTGATTATTACAGGAGCTAAATAACTGTTCACACTGGGGGCATCCATCTTCGATTGTCAACCCGAGGGTGGCAAGGTTTCACCGCATTCCCTGGAGGAAATTCTGACTTTGAGGGACGTTCCAGTTGCAGTTCCCTACTAGGAGCTCAAAATTCCTACTTCTGACTACAACTGGAACGCACCAAAGACGTTTACAATCCACGGCGTGTGTCTGTTTTGAGGCTAATGGATGCAATAAGGACCTTCCTCAGAACTCTGCATTGTATTACAACTTCGTTTTTTCAACAACTTACAGGATGCAAAGCGACGAGGTAATGTATCACGTTTTAGTTACGTAGCGGTAGTTTTTGAAGTTTTTGGAAAACTTATTATCGCAGTTGTAGCCGGCTATATATCGCTACTTACAGCCCGGTGCTCTAAGACGTGTAATATAAATAATAAAATAATAATAAATTTGCTCTAGTTTTAATTGTCTTGTTCCAGAAGTTGAGTATCCAGTCCAGCCCTGTCCGACCTGAACGGAAGGCTAAGAAATAGCATTTATGGATAACCTATTTTGATGCTATTAAACTCATCTTAAAGTGCGTATTTCGATCAAGCATATATTTAAAAGGGAGACTTTTTTGTAATCACTTAGAAACTCCTCACAGTCTCTTTCAGGTCATATCTGGCAAAATACAATGTTGAATGGGTTTTACACAAAAAGGTGCTCATGGCCTGTCTATAGTCCTCTTCTCAACAAACATAAAAAAAAAATCTGCTGTCCCTGTTGCACATGCTTCACTTTTCAGAATATGTGCCTTCAAAAGTCTACTTGAAAATCTTCCCATAGTGATGTCAATAAGGGTAATGCAGCCTCTCCCATATAGGAGACATTCCCTTTGCTAGATATATGTTTAGCCTACAGCTGGATCCAACTGAAGGAATATGCCTTGGCACATAAAGCCACAGTAAAGATTAGAGCACAGGGCTTGAAAGCTGAAACCACACTTCCATGAGAGAGACAAAAGCAGACACAACTAAAAATGGATCATGCTATTATAGGGTGTTTGGAGCAGGGGTGAGAAAAAGAGGTTTATTGACTGCTGCTGTCAATAGACTATATAATGCAAATTTAGCCAATAATTAGAACAAGAATTAATTTTGAACCACTAAAGTAACAGAAAGTATAATAATTTGGAAGAAACATGTCACTAAAGCTGTCAGATGAGTCTGGTCACCTTAAAGGCTCATTTATGCTCAACGTCAAATACGGATCCGGATACGGACAGAGCTCTCCGTCGGTGCTTAGCGTTCTTTTCGTCCGTATTTCTGCGCATATCCTTGAAGCTTACGGATATGGACCAGACGGAGCAGTACCACCGGAAACCGTGGGGGCAGTGTTGCTACTGTCGCTCTGATACTCATCTCTGGAGAGAAACGAAGAAGAATGTGGCGGGGTTCTTCAAAGAAAAGTTGTGTGGGCTGGTGCGAAATCACAAACATATATATGATGTTACTTTCCGGGACACCACGACAAAATCAAACTCCAAAACAGCTGGGAGGAGGTCGGGGGGGGAGCCAAATGTTAGCTCGTTGGGATGCAAAGGAGAAGTGGATGCAATGGTCAACATCCATTGCCAAAGTAAAAGATGCATGGGAGTATGTGCGCAGTGACGGAACCATCGGACTCATACTTTTTCATGAGTATGATGAGCATAAATGAGCCTTAAGAAGACTCACAAACAGAAAAGCAGTCTAGACTGGACTGAAACAGCCACTGCACAGCAGTTAGTGTATGGATCAGCTGTTTATGTCAAAAGAGGAAAGACAACCACTGCCAAGCAAGATAATTTGGTGATCTTTCCAGGGATTATGGGCACTTAAAGTTTACAGTACACAAGGAGACTGAACTAGGGTACACACAGCAAAAAGGTTTGCTGGAGTCTCTTTGCTGAATGAAAGTCCATCTTTAAAGCAAGTACTTTTCTTAAACTGATCCTTTTTATTGCATGAAGACATAACCATATTTTAAGTGATAAGCTCACTTGAAGACTGCTAGCATTAGTGTTAGCCCACAAAGTGTGGCGTCAGGGAGAGGAACTTTATGTCCAAAAATTTGAAAAATTATCTTTTGGTATCTGGGACCAGTGAAGACTTGTTGGAAGAGAATAAAACATGACCTTTATCATTTTTAAGGTGTTTTTTTTTTAAAATAACTTTTATGTATTTGTGTAACGTTTGACTCTATCTCCAGACACACTTCTGTAAACCATTGTTTACAGAATGTTCTTATCTGATGACTTCTTCCTCCTTAAAAGACTGAGCAGCTGCTTCAGACAAAATACAGCAGAAGTGCAAAAAGACCAATTCAGTCTTCTCGAGAATCTCCTCCTGACTCTTTTGTTCTCTGTGACTCACTTGGTTCTCTGAAGGTGCTAGCGTGACCCGACACGCTCTCACATAAACACACTTCACACATAATAATGCAGCGCCTGCTTGCAACACGAGTGCCAAGTTTACTTGTTCTCAGAACCCCCTCCTCCCCACCATCTCCTCCACCACACACCCTTTGCTCAGCCTAAAGCAGAAATATGTCAACATCTGTGCCACAGTATGCAGAAATTTAAATACGCTGTGGTAAGTGTTATCTTTAACCCACTCAGGAATCAACAAGTGACAGCTAAAGGGACAACGTGTTCTTAAGGTATCAACAAAACATGCTGTCTGTTCATCTGCATGTTGAGACGCTGACGTGGAGTGTAAACAGCACTGTTGTGTTTTTTTCTGGAGTACAGGATGTACAGATAGAGCATCTTATCAGGAAGTCTGTCAGATTCCCTCCAAACATCTGTGATGCACACAAGCTTATGAGGATAATTCTGAGAGCACATCCTGAGCTTTATGGCCTCTGCTCTTTCTTAGGAAATGCCTGGTTTTCCTCTGAGTCAGTGTGTAAGAGTATATGTTATGTTCTTATGGTGGCCCTGAGTACAAGGCATGGAAGGCACGGCAACTATAAAGGAAACAACAACAGTTCAAGAATCTGATATAAGAACCACAACAACAAATTAAAAGTATGAAACAAGTAAAATACAGACAAGAAATCAATTGGATGCCAGGCACTGAGTGGAAAAAGCAAAGGTTAACAACAGTTGGTAGTGGGAGGTAAACAGTAAAAAGTCCTATTTAGATAAAATTAAATTTTTGTTGTGCAACAGAATTTTTGCATGCTTTGTATTTTGACCTGGTGAACCCTTCTGTTCTAACCCCACTGTTAAATCATCCACTGGACACAGAGGAGAGGTCTGAGAGAGACCTTGATCATAACAGCAGATATAATGCAAATTCCTGAGTCTCCATCTGTTTTTTTGTACCCCAATTGATCTAAACATCTGGTAAGAGAAGCTGTGTGTAGTTTTTCAAGGGTCAGGGGCATGTTTAGATGGTTTAAGAAGAGAGCGGGTAACATTTGTTCAGGGGGCAAAACTGTGAACTGCTCATTGTGGGAGGTGTAATGTTCCCTTCTCATGGGAATTAAAACGTTGTGCATTGCTACCTTTCTGGTCTTGTTTTTTGACTTTATTGGGCAGATCAAGAAATTTCCACAACAGTGAGATTTTTTGATTACGTTTAAGTCAAGCAGTTTGGATGCTTAGCTTGTTTAATAAAAACATCAGGAGCTATGATGTTATGTATATAATGAAGACAAAGCTGCTATGTTACAGTAACTTGTTCAATATCATGGAGCATACACATTCATGGTGCATACACATTTAGGTAATTATTATTTTGAACTCTGCTTTCTCTGCCCTTTAGTGTTAACCAGACTGCAAGACTGCAACCCCTGGGGGTGTAACTCAAGGCCCATGCAGAAGTGACAAAAGCAGTCATAGCTCCAGAGTCCTCTTGTGTCTGACCGCAGAAAATGATACATTAATGATTGTGTGCAAGGCAAGGTTTTTACAGCCTTAATTCACATATTTCCAACTGGTTCAAATAACAGCTTCAGTCTGACACTATTATACACCCATGCTCTCACTGTGAGGTGGGTGAGATTTTATATTTATACACTATTGCCAAAATTATTCTCTCATGACTTGCATATAAACATAAGTGACACTTCATAGGGTTCAATATGACGTTGGTCCACCCTTTGCAGCTATACCAGCTTCATCTCTTCTAGGAAGAGTGTCCATGAGGTTTAGGAGTGTTTATGGGAATTTTTGACCATTCTTCCATAAGTGTATTTGTGAAGTCACACACTGATGTTGGACGAGAAGGCCTGGCTCTCAGTCTCCACTCTAATTCATCCCAAAGGTGTTCTATTGGGTTGAGGTCATGACTCTGTTCAGGCCAGTCAAGTTCATCCACACCAGATTCTGTCATCCATGTCTTTATCGATCTTGTTTTGTGCACTGGTGCACAGTCATGTTGGAAGGGGAAGGGGCCAGCTCCAAACTGTTCACACATAGTTGGGAGAATGGAATTGTCCAAAATGTCTTGGTATGCTAAAGCATTCAGAGTTCCTTTCACTGGAAATAAGGGGCCGAATCCAGCTCCTGAAAAACACCCCCCCATTATATATGTGTCTGTGTGTATATATACATATACATTAAAACAATTCTTTTACAGAATTTACAGAATGTGGTTTTGGACAACAAAAACAAAAGATTTCGTCTCTATTAAGGATCAGATGCAGCCCCTTTACCCTCAAAAGACATGACATTTCAGCAAATTAACCATAAAATGTCATAGATAACCAGGCACTGATAACCACAGAATAAGATTTCGAAGCTTGAATTTTAAACCCAACAAAGTCTGATTACAATGGCTAGTTCAACAGAGAAGTTTTAAAAAGAATGTCCATAGCTTCTTTTTTTTTTTTAATCACAAATCAATAAAATCATTAGATTCTTATGACTGATATTTGGTCCAATATTATTATTGCTTGCCTATTATTCATTGAATGAGAGTGTCTAACCAGTTTGGGTTTCACATTTAAAATAAACATAAACTATAACAGTTTAACATATGCTCAGAACAGCCGCTCAGAGAAAGGATGTATTGATCTCACTTTGAATAAAAACAAATTCACAGTTATACTCATGACAGGGCAATAACCTATCTCAGAGGCTAGTAAGTGTTGCATTACAAACACAACCTTATGGCACTAAAAGATTGTTTTGTAATATTTGAAACATACATCAGAGTGTACATTTCCTGTGATTAGCAACATTGAGATTAATTAGGCTTCCTAAAAATCATACAGTCACATCACTTTTGAGGTTAATTTGAGTGTTGCCCTGTTTCTTCAAACCACTCTCTAGTCTTGTGACAACAATACATACTCTGTAAACAACAGTTAAAAGTAATACAGCTTAATAAAAAATAACATTAACCCAACAAGAACTGAAAAACAAAACAAGAATAAAAAAACAACACATTTGAAAACATAAAAACAAATATAAAAAAATACAGACAAAAATAAAACATACTTCAACGAAATCATGCGCAGCAACCAATCAGATTGCCTCTAAAAAAGCAAAAAAAACAGGATTCATCATTCATGTAAAGGAATTCAAGCATTTCCTTTTCAGGTTGGCCCTCTGCCCACCTGTTAAGGACTTGTGCCAGTAAGGGCTACTCTTGTGAACTGTCTTCAAAAAACTTTGGGGAATTTTCTTTACATGAATGTCCATTCAGACCTAAAAACTATGTCTAGAAAGTCAGGTAGGAGTCCTTTGAAATTCACCTGCCCCAGAGACACAGGCCGTTTCATCACACCAAAATGTGTGAAAAACCAAAACCACAACAAATTTCAACACACCCAGCGTCTTTGTCAGTCTTGAAGTTTGGTTCTGATGAAGACACAGGGCAGGTTGAAACGTTAGGCCTTTTCGCCTGAATAGATGTTGACAGTCCCCGTGTGCTCCGGTTGCTTCTGTGGAATTGTATTTACTTATGAATACATTACGTTGTTTTTCATGAGATTTGTTCAGATCAAAGATTTAGTTCACTGAGTCTCACATTCAACAAGCCTTCTCAATGACACTTATAGGGATTATCTGTAAAACATTCGCTCAGACTGTAACACTGTGTTGTCACTGAGTGGGAGCATTAAATGTCAAGCTGCATCACACACGTATTAAATATTCAATTCTACACCCTTTATTTCCCCTTTTAACAGAACGCCAAGCTCTTAGATTGTACAGGTGAAGAAACAGAGAGACAGCGTTTTGTCGTCAAAGTGGACTCAAAGGCTTATCAATACAGAGCTCTCTCTGTGAGCTAAGCTAAGTGTCTCACTCTGTTTAAAGGAGACATATCATGCTGATGCATGATTTAATACTTACATATAATATAATAAATTTGAAAACAAGACCTTACACCCCCTTAATTTTCAAAAACTGAGATATTGTATTTTTTCTGATATCCTAGAACGAGATTTGATGCCTCTGAAAATAGGTCATTGCGAGATGGCCGCGAGATTTAAATCGTCGTGACGACAGGAGGTACATTTCTTTTATTGGAGTAATCTAATAAAACAGCTCCTCCTCTGTAATGTCCGTTAGCCACAAAACCGTCACCGAGGAACATATCCACCCAGCAGCAGTGTATAGCTCCCTAGCTCACACTCACTCATTACCAGCTCTGGCCTGTAGGGGGACTCAATGCGCGGTCTCTGCTTTGAGCCTGCCGGAAAATACAGTAGAAGAAGAAGGACAGGCCGGCTCAACCCTCTCGGCAGCTCTGACAGAACTGACCAATCAGAGCTCAAAGGGCTGTGACGTTGCAAGGTAACTGTAGGTCAGTCTGAGAACCGAATGTTTCAACAAGAGCTTGATAATGGCCTAAAATGAGGATTTTGAGAACGCTATTGTGGAGCAATGAAGAAACTAAATGACTTGTACTGAGGGCAGAATGCTTTACAGGCATCCTAGTCTGGCATAGTGAAAAGGAGAAACAAGCATGATATGTCTCCTTTAAAGTGAAAGTAAAACTGTTAATTCACTGACACACACTCCTAAAAAAACCCTTTGATAAAACATATTGATATTGTATTTTAAATTGTCAAAAAGCCTGATTAATCATCTTTACAACGAGGTACAACTTGTAAGGATCGTGCATTCATGGAATGGACAACACAGCTTAACGTGTAGGGCCACACTGCCCCCTTACCACCACATGTGCCAAAATCCCCTACAGTTTTCTCATGAAGCTAGGGTGAGAAACTGGTTTTCTTGGGCTGTTGTATTCCTGGCTTTGCTACTATATTTCACTTCACTGTGTTCTTGGACCTTGGTCCTTCATTTGTAAATGGCACCAGGGCTATGACACTAAATAATGGTGCCACTCTGCAGCTATAATAGCAGCTTCCAGTCGCGGAGGACTTGTTTTCACTGGTTCTGTCTACATAATAAGCTGTGTTGCTAATTTCACAATTCCACAAACCTTACAAGTTGTCCCTCGCTGTAAAGGTGATCAATCAGGCTTTCCATTGATCTAAAGTACATTACCACTGGAATTTTAAAGGGGAGAAATACTTCCAAAATAATGTATCCAAGCCTTACTTGATGAATTACAGATGATTTCTCTGCCATCTCCGTGATGGCAAACAGAGTACGAGCTTTCCTGGATAAGAGAAATAATCCCTGGCTCGTGAACACGATATCTCAAAAGGTTTTTGAGGACTTTCTTCAAACTTTCCTCAAATATTCCTCTGTGGCGGGGCGTGTGGTTCAGCTCAGCTGCAGGGGAGAGAGATGTGAGGGTGGCTGATGGAACAGGGCCAGCTGAGTGGCACAGGTGTGATCTGGTGGCTGATTGCTCTTCTTTGTCTCTCTGCAGTAGCATGCTGGACCTGGAGAAGCACACACATGCTGAAGAAAGCTCCTGGAAAGAGCAGCTTTAAGTTAGGTGGACCTTAGCCTGTGGGAAACAGGCTGCAGCAATTGTGAGCAACTTTGTGCTCACAGTAGGGCTATGTGTGTGTGGCTGAAAAATAAATTATAATTTCTGTTGCTGCAAGATCTCTGTCCTCATTGTGTGCAGTGAAGGGAACCCCGAGACAAGGTCTCATGCTACATCCTCAGACTGCTTTTTTTCTATGACCGTCTGTTTTATTGGATTTGCATCCATTTTATTCATCATTAGCCTCCCATTCACATAACCATCACTGTGGTGGAATATTTTTTTCAAAAGTCTTACATTTGCGTGACTTTGTCAGAAAATAATTACTAAACATAAACGTGTCATCACTCTAGGGCACAAACAACTTATTTCCATTTTTATGATTTCTTTTTTCTTATTAAGCAGTGCCAGTGGTCATCTTCCATGTTGTCGGTCTTCCGTGTTTACTAAGTGGGTTTTTATGAAATTTCAACCAAATCAAAGGACAAAAAATAATACTGATCAGGGAAGAAAAAAACTTCATCCATTCAGTTATAGAGTGTTTAATTCATTTACTTATTTACAGCAATTTTGGAGATAAAAGTTTTTGCTCGATAGTGATAATTTAGAACAGTCATTTTTATTTGCCCCTCATTAAACTGCTAGTCCTGTTTTTTAATTATCAAGCCCTTTCTTTCAGAGAGAAAAGTGTTTTTATACTTTTCACATTTAAAATAAAAGAACATCTATTTGATCCCCAAAAATCTGAAGAAAAAGTACTGTGATGTTTTAGCAAGTGCCCCAAATAACAGGCAAAAATGGCCACATTGAAATCTATATTTTTTATTATGATTTCTACAATAAATTATTAATAAGTAACGATCCCATCATGTAGCTTCTTTTATTGCACCCTCTATGTGCACAAAGAACTTTAATGTTGACACATTGAGACGGACTGCAGCCTGGAACACGCTGCATGTTTACCGCAAACTACTAAAAAATGATGGATGAACGGGAATCTGCATTAACCTGCATATCCAACATAATTACGGGAACAAGCAGCTGCTCTACCTGCTTCAGCAGCACTTTATGTTTTCCCCTCAGTTAGAGGGGCTCAGAGAGGGATAAAGGGTCTCTGGGGTGATTTGTGCTCAGTGAATGGTCCAAACAAGGCCTATTTCTCTCCACCTTAACAGTCTTTGAAACTTTAGGTCCTTGAAATACATATTCAGAGGCCTCAACAAGCTCTCAAGGGTCCGGCTGCCTTTAAGGGCCTCAGGTTGACAAGGTCAAGTCCTGTGATTTAAGTAGTGATTACCATGCTTTATCTAAAACCTAACCACTCAAAATTACTTCATGAAGAAACAAAATACAACACCCAATTCATTGTTGCCAGTCTCAAAATGTAAATCTGCATCTTCATTAAAAGTGAAAGTGTTTTTTGGGGTGTGTTACCTTTGTGGTAAAGCCCATTTTAACTCAGTTGTAAGACCAGAGATGTCGAAGTGTTCACATCTCAATCTGCTCTGAAATCAAGGGCCAGTATGTGAATGCTAGCAGGGAAGCTAGCAGTTACCTTAATGATCTAATGCATGTAGCAGAGATGAACGCAAGTAATTTATTGCGAGTCAAAGTCAAGTATGAAGTCTTTACAGGGTAGTCTTCAGTCTTCAAATCTTTTATGGTCTAATCAAATAGCTAATATATTAGCACGTAAATTTCAGATGTGTACAGAAAATGTTAAAACTGAGCTCTTTAGAGCTTACTGTACTCCACTGTACACTGCACATTTATGGTGCAACTACAGTAAAGCGAAAATGAAAAAGGTGCAGGTAGCTTATAATGATGCTTTTAGAATATTTCTTAAATATCCTCGATGGACGAGTGCAAGTCACATGTTTGTTTATGACAATGTGCCCACATTTTATGCTGTTCTTAGAAACTACATGTACAAATTCACAGGTCGATTGGTTGATTCAGACCATGAAATAATAATGTCACTTACTCAGCTCACAATGAGTGACACAAGGTTCACATCCAGTTACTGGAAACATTGGTACAAATGTCTCTTTGTGTTTTGATTTCTGGCAATATATGAATTGTGTTTTTTCCTTTTTTTATTACTTTTTATCCCTTATCTGTTCTGTTATTAATACAATTATATGGACCTAAGGATCTGAAATAAAGTATAAAGTAAAGTAAAGTAAAGTAAATCAACCAAAGTGGCTAAAGTTGAAAAAAATCTCCCCCCATAAGCTCATGCTTTAAGTCACAAGGCACACAGCAAAAGTCAAGAAAACTCATCCATGTCTTTGAGAAGTATGCAAGAAGGGCAGGGTTTCTTTTTGTTAATGTTCTTACCAAAAATGACAGGATTTGGCAACAAAAGTGAACCTTTTGGGGTTTTTTTTAGGCAGTGAGTGCAGGAAGAGTTCCTGGACACTGAAGACTCATTATGTGCATAATAATACCAAATAAGTGCAGGCTGCTGCAAAACTGTTCAGTATAAAAAAAAAAGGCTTATCACATCACTCATGGTCCCTGGAAGCCTGAGCTCCATTTATGCACATCAGAAGTACACATACAACATGAGAAACATGAGAAAATCTATGTGCAGTTTGTTATGAATTCCTTTTATTTAGTTGTCAGCGCAGTGGCGTATATTTAAAAAAAATGTAAGCACTTTGGAGCATGTGTCAGTGATTTTAAACAGTTTAATAAGAAATTCAATGAGGAGTGTCGGCAAATTTCCAACAGCCTTTTTTGAACGACAGACAGACTGATGAGCAGTGGGAACCAGTTTACTCTTCGTTGGAGGACTATTAAAAGGCTTGATGCTTCACTCAGGAGAAATTCTCTGGTATTCTTTTTGATCACGTGGTTCTAGAGAAAAGGCCCGAAGAGCTCTGTGTCTAATTATACAAGCCCTGATTGTGTCATCTTGGCTACGCCCCCACGCAGCCAGCAACCAGCAGCCAGCAGCCTGCACCCTGCAGTCGGCTTTGAAAGACAACAAACTGAAAGTATTACCGCTTCCACATCATGTTTTATTTTCTGAGGTGCCCACACATCCTCCACAGCTGGGCAAAGACCTGTGACACAAATGACACAAAGCAGAGAAGTGCTAAAGGCTGAGAGAGAGCATGACTGACTAAATTGTTTCCCCTGATTTTCCTGAGAACTCTTTTATGCTTTATGCTACTCAAACTTCTAAAGTTCCTGTGAATGACAGTCAGGTCACACTTGGGTTGGACAACTTTATTAACCAACAGTGCAAGACAGTCAAATTACTTGTGACTTTGAGAGTATTTACTGATTTATATATGAGTCAGTAAATGATCCAAATGCTTCATATAATTAACATTTTGAAATATGCTAAACTACCATAGTACAGACAAAACATGACATTGAGGTTAGATCTCTAAAACTCAATGAAAAAATCAAGATGATTTAGACCAGGGCTGTCTAAACTGTGGTCCAGAGTCAATTTTTAATTGGCCAAAATAAAACTTCAAAAGACACAATTGCTTAAGGCTCACTTAGGAACATAAAGTTTGTGCTTGACAGATGAATAAAGACAAATAAATTATGGCAGTTAATCACACAAATCATTCTACATTTTAGAGGCATCTGCACTGCTCATAATTTTGATCTTCTTTAAGCATCAACAACTTAAAGAAAAACATATCATGCTTTTATATATGGTGGGTTAATATGCCCTTCCATGTGTTTTGTACTTGCCTGTAGTACTTCTATGCCCAAAACAAAATATCCAAGGCATCAGGATTTCTCCCTCTGTTCCCAGCCCAGGTTCCAGCACCAGTACCTCCGTCACACATATGGTCCCCTGGCCCGTGATTAACCAGTGAGTTGTCCTACTATTGTTTTGTTAGCTTTGAGTTACAAAAATGTGTAGGGTCCCCTTCTCGAAGCAAAAACATTCATTTAACAATTTGAAATTCAAGAACAGATGTTTTAAACCTTGTTTACATGTATTTATTCTATAATGGCACAGCCCCACAAAGATGTTTAAATTTTAAATTAAAGTGTTCATCCTAGTGTAAAACTACATTAGCTATCTCTCTTTTGCTTTATGAGTGCTGTCTGATCATCAGCAAAGGGCAACAGGATTTTCTTTTTTCGGTTTACACTGAACCCAGTGCTCCATGCTTCCCTTTTTGAGGCCTCTGACAATAATATGCAGGGTTATAAATGGAGTTACAAATATGTTTGGGTAAAATACTGGGAAATTCCAAAACAGTTTGCCTCCCGGGAACTACTGCTATGTTGTTTAAACGATCTTTTGACTATTTATGAATAATGCATTTGCAGAAAATGGGGGGAGTACAGAGGAAAAGCCACAAGAAACATTATGAACTACATGAAACATCACAGACATTACAGAGGTTAGCTTCAACTGAGGCAAAAGGAGGCATGTTAAGATTTCATACATTCTTTTACTTAATTGGCGTCTCAAGTGTTGCTGTCAAGCCAGTGAACCTTAACATTATTATCATTATTTGATTTTATTCATTTTTCTGAATGACCCAGAATTTCATATTGGTGCCTTTACATGATGATGGTGTGTCTAGTAAGTATTTGTCATGTTTCATGTAGGTTATATGTTCAAGTTATCGCTCTTCCTTTGGAGTAATTTTATTAATGTCTCTATTAGCTCTTGCCTCTAAGAGAACATCTATTCAGGGATAACAGATGAAATTAGCTAATGGATATAGTCCCTTTTGCTTCTTCTGCATGATGATACACATAAACTTGCACTGTTCCCTCTGAGATAAATTGGAATTGAAATATGAGTTACACAATTTATGAAAACTATTAACAACATGATTTATGGTTGCCTGTTATGAATTTTAATGGCAGGGTATAGGTGTCAGATATGGCAGCTACACAATTTGTAAAAATCACCACACTGCATCTGATTCTTGAAAACTTAACAGTATTTTACCACAAAATGTACAACTAACTACCATAAAATATCCATGCATTAAATTACTAAAAGGGCATGGATAAAGCAAAAACTTCATATTTGCCCATAAAATCTGAATAATAACCGGTATTTCAATAAAGGTTGCACAGTTTTGGGTGAAACAAATGTTTGGGAAATGTATTTTATTGGGTAAAAAATTATGTAATTTTTTTAAATGAAACATCTTGCTTATAAATCATCAGTAAATTAGCTCAAGATATAATATTAGGAACTTAAATACAGCAAGTTCACTGTAATTTGAAATTCATTTAAAGTTATAAAATAAAATATGGTATGATAAATGAAAAACTGTATATAAGTATGTAAGTATACAGTATTTGTGCTGTAACTTGAAACACTAAAATGGTACCTTGAGTAAGTATCAGTAGTAAAACTATTAAATAAAATGCAGTAGTTATTCTGTAACTTAAAATAGAAGGATGCTATTGTGAAGATTTTAAGTAACTTACTCACATTTTGTTTTAAGTAATAACTGTAACAACTGACAATAATATTTTTACAGTGAATTTACACATTAAAGTTCAAATCAGAAACTATTTCAATACTGTTCTGTCTATAGGTATTACAGAGAATGTAATATTTATTATTTAACTTACAGATAAAGGAAATCTTGCCTGTAACTTTGACCACTAACTTCACTGGAACTACAGAGAAATTCCCATCTGATCCAGGAAACATACACCCTCTGTCTGCTGAAAGATAATTATTGCTAATGGGTTCTAAGATTGTCAAAAAGAGAGAGTTCCCCGTAGGAGGTTTAATCATCACTTCTACAAAATGACAGAAAGGAACAGCTTTTTCAGGACATCATGTGCAGACAAAATATATCGTGTGCTGTATTTCTACAAGGGCTCTGGTTATTAAAAACATAAAAAAGGGACTACCCGATGTACCCGGCTCACTATCAGAATGTGAAGGACATTCCTGGATCATGTAAATGTAAATGTGTCACCTCTCTGTCTTTGAGTTTTACATATGTGCGATGGCAGGGCCCTACTATGCAAATTATGATTATATCTAATATAAATGTGAGATTGTCAAATGTCAGATAGATAAGCTCCTCTTTGCGCTGAAGACTCCACGCTGAGCATGATCTTTGTTATAGCAACAGAGGCATTTATTTTGGGGCTGTCTGTCCAGGCTAATTACCTCCGCCAAGGAGGTTATGTTTTCGGGAGAGTTTGTCCGTCCGTCCGTCCGTCCGTCCGTCCGTCCGTCCGTCCATGAACAAAATAACTCAAAAAGCGACGGATGGATTTGGATGAAATTTTCAGGAAATGTTCAGCATGGGAAAAGGAAGAACTGATTCGATTTTGGTGTTGATTGGGATCAGCGTCTGGCCGCCATGGTGAAAAATGTAATATGAATCCAGTTCTAATGGTATGTTTTCATGGTCAAGGAATCTAAATATTTAAATGAAATAAAGTTAGGAGTAATATTTATGGTCAAAATGACAATATGGCTGAGGACTGTGGCGCTGGCGGAGGTCTGCGCTCTCCGAGTGCTTTCTAGTCTTGTAATTGCGATGAACACTTGAAGGATTTTCTTCACACTCTAAGCAAATGACTGGTCATACAGTTCAAAGCTCATCTCTTGTCTATGCAGTACAAGATCTCAACAACTAATGAAGGAATTCTCTAAAACCTGGAGGTCTCTCAAGGATAATTTCACAGATTTTAGAGGTCATACGCCAAGATCACTAGGTCTTGTGTTTATCCTATGCTTGTGTACTGCCTGACTCAATGTCTGTAATCAGGCATATTCATCTTCCCAAGCTTCAATCTAAAACAACCGTGCTCTGCCAATCAGTGTCCATCAGAGCAGGAAAAGGTGGGAGATACAAGCAAGATGACAGGAAGTTACTGATTGTACAAAGATTAGCATTGATGCTAACAACTTTAGTAGCAGTTTTAAAGCTATGGTCTACGATTTGGAAGCTTTGTACATATTAATAACACCGTTTATAAGGCTGTTATGGTCCTATGGTCCTATCTACACAGTATAAAGACCAAAAAGAATGAAAAAAATCCATTCAGTATATCCGCTGAAAAGCTGCATACTAGCTGACCAATCAAGCCTAAGAACCTGCAACTATTAATTGGTCCGTGAGTTAGTCCATGAGTCCATCCAATCCTCGTCTCCCTCACTCATGATGCAGCATCTTGCCCATGGTCCGCCTCCTCCCTCTACCTCCGGTGAGCAGCTAGCAGCGTTAGCTACTGAACTATCATGGAGCAGGAAAGCCTAGCGCCCGAACCGGGGAATCCGCCTCCCTCTCCCTTGGGCCCAGCGGAGCTCTGCCCGGGTGGAGGGAGGTGGAAACCTGTTAGCGGGCTAACGGCTAACGAATAGCCTCAGCCGGCCGTCAGACCTTCAGCATCGACCGTTTCGCCCCTGGTTGATCAGGTAATGGCTTTGTTTACTACAGTGTGAGATGTCTGCTGAATAACTCTGATTAGTTTGTGCCTGTACGGGCTAATAACTTGTAGGGGAGCGGGTTAGCCTGTTAGCCGCTAATCGTTAGCACTGTAAGCTGAGCTGGGGAGGACGGGCTGAGAAAGATTAATCCTCCCCCACACTCGGCTCCGCTCTGGCGGCGCCAGACCAGCATTGCCGCCGGTCCAGTTGAAATGGCTACTGCTGTGTGTTATAAGGGAGATGTCTGTCGTGTTTGATACTTTCAGTTGAGCTGAGCTGTTTTTGATTGAGTTTGCTGCTGATATATTGTGCTAGTCGCTCGTAGCTCTGCCGGAGGGGGCTTATATGAGCCAACACGAGCTGGGGGCGGGATCTTGGAACACGGGGGGGAGAGGTGAGGGAAGGAGGGGCAGGCTGCGGTTTCAAATCGTAGACCACAGCTTTAATAGATATTGACTATATTAAAAAATGAATGACAACACTTATGAGTTTGTTCTATAAAGTGGCTTTTGTACTTTACACGGTGACAGTAGTGCCTGCCTACTACTAATCTGATTGGACCGTTATGAATGTGATTGACAGAACAATCGTCCAATCACCTGTCAGATATTCTTTTTAAAAGTTAGGCCCTTCCTCAAGCACTTTCTATGGACCAGTGAAATATATTTAGAGGTCCAAATGGTTAATTTGAGGTAGGGGGATATTTATGCCCCCAGGCTGTCAGTTGCACATCCTTAAAGCTGGGGTTGGCGATCTGATTTAGATACACTTTTTGAAATACTGGTTAAAATGGTCTTTATGACCCGATGGTAATCAACTCATAATGTGTTCTTAAAACAGAGTGAAAAATATCCGCTATCTACAGCAGGAGTAAAACAGGGAAAACCCCAACCAATAATCTTGCCGGGATACCTGTTTTTACACCAATCAAATCCTGTCGCCATTCTGCGTGCCTGCTGCGCGTGCATTTTCCCGGCGTGCACAGACAGTGCGTGTAGCATGTAGCATGTAGCGTGTAGGGAACAGACTCCGCTGGAGAATGCTTACCTTTCAAGTTTTGTCTTTGAAAATAAGGGAAGTCCGCTGTGAGCTGTCCCACAACACCAACCAAGCTCCAGTATCCCTCACATTTAAGACAGATGTACAAGAAATCTAAAATAAACTCTTTATTTTTCTAAGTTTGTTCCGCTGTTGGCTCTAATCTCACATGAACTGCCTTCCATGCTACTGCGGGTGGCAGTTCTCGCGAGACTTCTTCTTCTTCGGTGGTTGGCATCCATCATTTTGGAGCATTACCGCCCCATTCAGGCTAGAGACAGAGCTCAGTTTGGAGAGGCAGAGGAGTGCTTTTATTATTATATCGTCACACGGGAGATTTACGGGAGAATACTGATACAGGAGGACGGCGGAAAAGAGGATAAAATACAGAAAATACGGTAGTTTCATGGCCAAAACAGGAGATTTGACAGCTATGTGGAGAATGTCAGAGGAACTACCTATACCCCGATCAACATCGGCTGTGAGTACTAACTAACTTTACATGTTTGTTTGGTGTTTTTCTTTGTGCTGACCGAGACATGACTTGGTGTAGTGTGAAACAAACACGTTGTGCTGAGGGTTTGGAGTTGAATCAGTCTTCTGGATATAGCGGCTGCGCGCATGCATGTGAGCGGGGGGTGGGGCTAGGCGGAGCCCTGAGGAGATGTTACTTTCAAATTCATGATAGTTTTCCAAAATCACCAACCCCAGCTTTAATGGTGTAGTATATTTGTAACTCTTTAAAGGATGTTCTTGCAACATTACATAAATGTCAACTCATATTCAGTGATGGAGTGATTGTATTTTGGACTTTAGAAATTAGAGTCTGGGTCTCATGTTCATCTTTCCTTAATGATTCACTGAATGATGTTTTTTTTCTTTATCAAACATTACATTTTCACTATTGCTCATGGAGGCAGTTTTTATCTCACTTGTTAAAGTTGGAAACGGAAAAACTTATTAAAAATACTCCAAAAAATAAATGACCTCAGAGTTACAAGCATCCATAAAGTCCTAAAAAATGTCCCATTCATGTCCATAACTTTTTCCCTTTGACCTCAGCTCGTGTGTCTACAGTAAAGTGACAGCCCAGTTTGGAGCTCTCCTCTATATGCTGGAAAACGGACTGACTCCTGCCTGTCTTTCCACTCTCTCTGTTTACAATTCCACAACTACTCGTTGCCATGGCCTAACGTCAATGAGCTCCAGATGCCAGATATCATGGCCAACCATGGAGCAGCAATGACTCACAGTGGCCCGCAAGTCCCGCCCTCTGAGACTCTTCTACGGGCACGCTCCTCCTGTTCCTCCTTCAGGCCTCAAGATTTACTGTTAGTGCTCCACTCCCCTGTGCACTGCTTCACTGCCTGGCTGTAACTCCATAAACCTGCACTTCTGCCTTCACACTAGCTGTTATTTGAACATGAATGCTTCGTCACTTCAGCAGCTTTTATGGTGGTTTTACTTTATACCAGCTCTGCTTTGTTCAATGAGTTACAAGAAGGATAAAAACGTGCAAATCAGGTCATATTATGCAACAAACTAAAGCCATAATTATGTGATTACTTCTGGGAATTCACAAGGTGTGTTTAAGCCAGCAGCTTTTGACTTTCTGGAAGCAAAACACGATTAAAGGACACAAAAAGTATGGGATCGTGCAAAGGTGCATTGAGTGAGGCATAGGAAACACACTTGAATGAGGAGTCCAGGACAGCATGGCAGATGTAAAATCTAAAGAACAGATATTTTTCCACTGTTATGCTGATCTAGGATTTTGATCATCTAACACATTTAGCTTTGTATGACATTTCATTTCCCTTTTTTTTCCCAATACACTCGCAGAGCACAAGAGCTCACAGCATGTGCATGTGTCCATGACGCACCATGGTTAAAAATAAACCAGTGACGGTCAATGGGCAGAACATTTTGCATAGTCAGATAGTCTGTTTATATACGTAACTTTTCCAATAAATGTCTAAATGTAAGCTGATAATTTACATAGATATAAACTGTTATCTTGTCATGGTTTATTATGACACGTTAGATAAGGTGACTGGAAATCAGTGTCTAATAGTTTATTTTTGAACAGAAATGAAACAAATACAGGAGATAATATTTTTATTCTACAATGCATGGTCACATCATCAGCTGAAAATGAGTTGTAACAATTTCATTTTGTGTATTTTATGTCACTTTGTAAAAAAGGCATAGTTTTTTAGCTAAAACTATGACATCCATGGAATGTCAACATGTATTCTCTTTAAGTTATAGAGTTCGATCTTTATTCAGTCATTTTGCAGCGTTAATGGTTCTGCCTGAATTAATAACTGTAATCAGGAATCGATCTTGCCAAGCTCCAATCTACAATCATTGTGAGCGGCCCAGATCAGCACGGACCAATCATAGTCCTTTTGGGCGGGAGAGGAGGGTCCTTTTAGTAAGACTACAGCAGGACTGCCTGTACAGAGTGTAACATAGATGCTAACAGTAGCTGTTTCATCAGACTTGGACATTTCTTTATTAAATGAAATTCAAACAACCACAACATAACTTCTTAGTAGAAAGGATATTTTCACTCCACTTCTGACATGTTTTACTGCGAGTTTGTTTAGTGAAGTGGCTAACGTTCTTTCCTTTACACAGCAGCAATAGCACCGGCCTACCTCATTATCTGATTGGCCTGTAACGAATGTGATTGAGGAAACTACCATCAAATCACCTAACAAAAATGGTATCAAAAGGTTCTGCCCACTCCCCAACACTTTTTATGTGTTCTTTTCCAGAGGGTATAGTTAATTACATTGAACAGTCCACTTGGTGCATCAAATTAGTTTTAGAGCTAATTTAAAGATTAAGTTTTGAAGTTTGCGAGGATAACAGGCCTAAAAAAATTCATTCAGTATAAAAAGAAAAAAAAAACATTACAAATCTGGTGACAAGTTTGTGTAGAGACAATACATTCACACAGCACAATGAGCAAAGATAAGATCTGGGTGATGGAAAATTTTCCATAAGTGCAGAGTTAATCATAATCTGGATGGAGTGAATTACCTAAAAATGTAGTTTAAACAGAATTATAGAAAGGCAATATTCCTATTATTTATAAATATTTAAGAAGGTATTTTAAATTATTGTGAAGCAAAATAAAATTTCATAGCCAATCACAGTATCTTAAATTCAGTTTTCCAGAAAATTTTAGATAATTTATTTAAATACTAGCAATATTTACACCTTGCAGTGTCACTTTAGTGGTAAAAAATACTCGCCCAGTGCTATCAAATGTTAAAACAAGTTAATAATTGCGTCTAATTGGTATCAGAATAGTACAACTAACTCTTGTCATACAAGTCTGTTTATGTTAATTAGACCATAATTTATCTATGCGCTACATTGTCTATCTCTTTTGTGGTCACAGGGTAGGAATATGTTGGAGGTTGGGAAGGTTATGTGATAAATGTTGCCATGTTCTTAATACTGGTGGACACTACTGCTACAACTTTCAGTGTTTGTAGATGTTTTTAATTTCATTAAGAAATGGCTCCAAAGCTGCTACTAAACCTGTTAGCACAATGCAACTCTCTGTACAAGCAGCAGTAGTTCTGCTTTGTTAAGCACTAAGTTCAGGAACATGACTAGCTTAAGTTGGTATTTTGGCTTCATACTTTTATTTCTTTCTCTTATGTTCCAAGGATTGAAGCTTAAAGCAAGCATATTCAGATGTGAAATGGCTTGTTCATCATTGCTCTGTAAAGTGTTTTTCATTAAGTTTTGTGAGATTTTAATTATGTTTTGAATTGAAGTTTTGTCTCTTTGGTGATCAAACAACGATTAATATGTTAATCTGACATCATCATAAGAATCCAGATGGTCCAGATTGTCTTTAACTTGATTGTGTTTGAAGTGTTGGGATTTTTCATGCATGATAACACAAAATCTGAGCATATTAGATAAAAGAAGAAAAACTGCTTGGAGCTGCAAATGTAAAGAGAAAAGTCGCTATGACCTGACTTTGTTGAGCACAGAAGTAGTCAATCATGAGGAGGACATGTGAAACACTGAGGTGAGGGTACAACTTACAAATCATAATAAGACCTCTTTAAAATGGCTGCTC
This sequence comes from Scarus forsteni, assembly GCA_036419115.1. Taxonomy (NCBI): domain Eukaryota; kingdom Metazoa; phylum Chordata; class Actinopteri; order Labriformes; family Labridae; genus Scarus; species Scarus forsteni. Next base: position 16,981,622 of record JAZDUH010000342.1, read on the forward strand.
AACATATCCTCAGTTTTTCATGTGTTTATCTCTTTTGGCTGATGCTGTATGGAAAGTGTAACTTTGAGGAAACTGACTTCAATTTTACTGGAAAATAGCCACACAGCAACACAAAGTCACTCTGTTGTAACAACACTGCTGTTTTTTCTTGGTATTCCTGGCTATGTTACACAATTTGTCACATTTCGAAATGGGCTTGTGCCAGCATTTTAACTTTGAGTCACGCACAAGCCCCTTTTAGACCAGAGCACACTGCACAGCAAAGCAATGTGCTGAACTCACATTTCAGTGTCACTAATAAAAAAAAAGTGGTGACACTTTTATTAGAAGTCGTGGAGTTACTAAAACAGCCCCTTCAGGTAAATGATGATTAGTTTTTGTTTCTTTTTTCTCTGACAGAAACTTTACTTCTACTGTATTGATAGTAAAGCAAGTGCTGAATGTAAACAAAGTCAGCTGAGGAGAAATCCCAACAATCCCCAGTGCTGCTGGGAAACACCCTCTGAGTCACAGCCCAAAAAAGCAGCTGGGTTTACTGAAGCAGCAAGGCCAAGATTTACATGACGTATTTCTGGTTGCTGGATACTGAAGGATAAACTTCAAAAGCAAACATGGATATGATTTGTCACAAGACAGAATAACAAAGGGTCTGTACACAAGACAAAACAGTGATTAAACTGTAAAATAAACATGAAATGTCAGATGGAAAGTACCAAAAATCACTCTGAACCATCTCTTTTTTACTCTCTTTTCTTGAATTACAGCCATTTTATGTAGTACTTTCCTCTCTTTTGTGAAAGGTCATAACAAATACAAGTCCTCTACTTTGTTTTCTCACAATAGAGGTAAAAGACTGCTCCAAAAATAATCAACACTCTGTACACACAGGGTTGTGAGTCTGTTCTGGGAAGTGGGTGTGTCTCTGTCACGTCAGTCAGCATGATGTGGCTTGTACTGTGATGTAATTGGGTTACTTTAGTTCTCTTCCTATTCATTGCGCAGAACAGGTTGTGATCACTATGGAAACCAAATAATGCAGTGTAATAGTGACTTGGATCCTCTTTGTGTTTAGAGACATACTTCTTTATTGTGGTGTAATAGTCAGAGGGTACAATAAAGGCTTCCCTGTAGTAGAAAATAGACATTTGATTTCATTAGTACATCTTTTATAACATGTATATAACATGTAATATAACTTTACGTTTCTTGTCATAAAAGAGCAATTAAACTCAAGTTGACAAAGAAGTCAACCTAAAACAAGAAAAAAAAAAGAACATAATATTAAAAGGGGAAGGTCTCAAATTCCAGTACCCATGTAGTAGCAGTAACTTCCCATGCTATATGCTGAGAACTGAAACACAACACAGCATGCTTACATGCTGCGGTTTCAAGGGGTTTTACTGACTTTTCACCTCCTACCTGAATGTTGCAGAGATGAAATGGTGAGAACTAGTCAACCAGCACTTTGCAAGCAAGCAGACAGGCATGCACATGTTTGAGTTAAAGAGATATTCCAGATTTTTGGAAGTGGTATCCTCAAAGGCCATAGCTCTTGTAAATATGATTGCCAAAACAGGGCCCAGCTGACTTCGTCCCTGAGGGGAAATGGCCAGGTACCAAAGCAGTAACTGGGTTCACTGAAAGCCTTGGCATTAACCCTCTCTTAGAGTAAAATTACACAAAAACAACCAAATGCTTATGTGTTTATACCAGTGGTGATTGCTCTAAGACTGCAAGGGAAGCTCAGCTTCCCCTAAAATGCCCCCCAAAAAAGTGGTGATATGTACTGCTGTGTGTACATTTCATTGACTAAATATGTGCTAGAATACCTTCATCTTTTGTTCAGAATCAGCTACTTATCACAGGTACCTGGCGCGACTTCCTTCTCATTCATCCCCGCAGTGTTTCAGCGTTTTAACACAGCCGGACGCTGAGCGTCTTCTGACTTCGATGAGGAAGCGAGGAGAAAATGTCGGGCTTTGTCCCGCCCATCGGACGCTCAGCGTCTCTGGGAGTCCATAAGGCAGTGGGCTGACTCAAGTCTTACACCCGCAACACAATGGGCCAAGGCTGTTTAAGCAGTCTAGCTCTGCTGGCCATTGAGAGAACACTGGTAAAATCCCTGGAAAAGACACCTAGTTGGTACAACAGGGTCACAGATCATTTTCTTGAAAAGGAACGAAGGGTAGAATTTATATTTAAATAAACAAATTTATGATGTAGGCCAGAAAGAAATGAGCTTCCCCTCCTTGACTGACCAGCAGCTGCCACTGGTTTATACATTTGGTGTGTTGCAACCTGAGGGTCATCACCATCTTCACCCTAAGCTGGTCTAGACATCTAAAGAAACAACAAACACCAACTTCCCTAAAACTGAAGTGAAAATCAGCAAATTGGACTTGAAAGACGTCAGCATGCCATTAGTCATGGTTGACACACTCAAAACAGTTACTTATTTTTATTCCTCTGTCACTAAGGGTGTGAGGCTGGCTTTATCACTGGCCGAGAGGATTTCGTCAAAATTTTTGTTTTAATTCAAAAAGACAGTGATGCTCATTAACACTGATAATTGAGAGCAGAACTTTGAAGATTACAAAAGCATTAAAATAGACCAAGAGTGGGTAATGCCAGCTGGGGGCCACATGTGGCCTCCCAGTTCCTTCAGTGAGGCCTGACTGCCAGCCAGTTCAAATTATGCAAAAAGTGAATACAGATGGAAAACTCCTAGCAAAATCCACAACATCAACATCAAATATAACGATATCTCAGAGAAAATAGAGCTTTAATTGCTTCTGTCTCTTCATGAAAGTCTCTTTTCATGAATATCTTTATGTGGAAATAAAAATGTTTGAATGTTTGTAAAAAGTAGCTGAAACTAGCATGGATTTAGTGTTTACCTTATTTGGGCAACTATTGTTATTTGAGTTTAAGTATAAATGTACAGTATATAAAAACAAATGAAAATCTAGCTTTATATGTTATACTTTTTGTTAAATTAGGATTTTTTTGACTGCCAAATTACAAACTGTCTTACAATTGGGATCATTTTCTAACCCTCTTGGTCTGCAAAATTGTTCATCCCTAAAAGAGGGAAAAATATGAAAGCAGATATAGACAAGCTAAATAAACAGTAGTTTTATTGGGTATAATGGCCAGGGCCAAAACAGTTCAGTATTTCCATAACAATACGCTAATGGAAATATTGTAATGATAATAATGTTCTTTTTAGCAGTAGCATATTACTATTGTATATAACAGTGCTATCTAACTTGTTTAGCTCATAAGGGATTCATAGCAGCTACACATGCTACATTATTAGTGTTGATCTAATTGGCTGATAATGAACCTAACAGATTGAATAAGCTCTCATTTTTTAAAGTGACTCTCATGAACACATACCTTATCCGAGAAGTGCTAAGTTAATAGACAGTTATTGTTAATCGTATTGTTTGTCAGACATTATTCCCAAACATTAGTCACATAATTATAACTTCTACAACAGTTGGTGTCCATTTTAAGACAACGAATTCATTTACTCCATGACCCACCCAACATAATTGGCTCATAATGACTTCTGTTAGGTAGTCAGTGAACAACGGGAAATGAGCTGCAGAGAATTCCATTAATTATTTGACCTGCATTTTCTGTCGTTGCATAAGCTCTGCCTGGATCCTATCAGAGAGTGTCAAGGTCCAGTGATTAAAGCAGAGGAGGTCATCCAAAACAAACGGATGTAGGAAGCAGGCAACCCAAAGGCTGATAATGATTCCCACAATAGCTCCTCACAGCACAGACTGAAACAGAATGAAAAGAGCATGTAAATAATAGTCTAGCTGTGATGACTTAAAAGTCTTGAAATGTAATATGATTTCTTAATTAGATGTGAATTCCATTTTAAGATATCAGTCAATTTGGCTTAAGTTTTAACTTTCCCTCATAATTCAGTTATGGCAGTGTCAAAGGCTTGAGAGCACATGTATCCAGGCCATCTGTCTATCCATCCATCCGTAGGGGTTCCTATTTTATGTGGTGTAATAACATATTTTCATGAAGTATCCAGACAAAATCTCTTGATTAGATGCAAGTTTTTGCTGTACTAATTTTTGGATTTTTGGTATGTGGCCCTGCGGTCCACTGGTGACCAGTGCAGGGTGTACCCCGCCTCCCACAATTACAGGCTCAGCTGAGATAGGCTCCAGCCCCCCCCCCCCCCCCCCTCCAGCCCCGAAAAGATAAAGGGGTATAGAAAATGAATGAATTAACCATTTTTGGAACAGAATTTTCAAGACACTCTTAGTATCAGCTGCCCGTCCATCCTCCTTTATGTAGCCTGGAAAGCATCCAGTGGACTTAATTGATAATATTAAATTGGATTAGTCTTGTTTTTGTTGTTCCCCTGACATATTTTATGCTTACCTGAGAATCCTGATCCTGCTTCTGTGAATCATACATTCAGGCCAGTCAGTTACGCCCCAGTAAATAGTTTAATTCATGGTTGTTAAGTATATGCTAAACCAAACCTGTGGTTGTGTGGTTACTCATTACATTATAATCATGCCAAATGTTTGTCACTAGTGAAAGCATTTCCTGACAACACAGCTATTTTGCATATTAAATGTGGATATATAAAAAAAAACAGGTCAACTTTCATGTTCTGTCAACAAAACCTGACTGATTAGCTTCCATCATTCAGCAATTTTACCCAGAGAGAAAAAAAAGAAACACCTCTATATTGGTTCTCTGATTCTTCATTTTTGAGGTAAACTTATACAGAGAGCCTCAGATGATAAGCTACATTTTAGAAAGGTCAGGAGGTGAGGCCTACATGCATCAATTAAAGCCTCTTGTCCACGCTGCAGGATGCATTAACCCTGTGAATATCACACTGAATTTATGTATTTTGTTTCAGTTTATTCACACATTATTTTTGTTTATTTGATGGCCATTTGAAAAGGCCATTTTTAAAGAGTTTTGATCAAAAATATATTATTTAGAAATGGGGATATTAGAAATACTGGGTCCTCAGGTGATTATTATTTTTTTCGATAAGAGGATTTTGTCCATAAAATGAAATGCCCTGAATTAATTCTGAACTGCATCTCCTTTGTTACAGTTCAGTCCCAATTACCTCCTCTCAGTTTCTGACTCTACTATTGTGTCTCCTTATTTCAGAAGTTATACAAATCAAGACAAAGACATAACAAATTAAAAGATAAAGAATGATTCAAACATGTATAGTACATATTCTTACCCACTAAACCTTTGATTTCTCTGCCTTTTGCCTTTTTATGTTTTTAATGGCCTTAATGGTCTTAATGGTTTAATGCTATTGAAACACGCAACCATAAAACAGTGTATTATAATGAATTATATTATCATATGTCTTACATTTCTAAAAGAAAAGTAAGATCAAGTGAACCATGCAAATAAAATAAAAAATGAAAAACATTTGCATTCTGACGGATTGATCATAAAAACCCAATATTATCCATAATTATGTCAGTTTTGCTTTGAATAAATTAATTCAATGTCATTTGGATTTTACTTGAATTAATGTAAATGTGAAAAAGGTAAAAAAAAAAACAGAGATTGATGATTTCTCCTCCTTAAAATAACTTGCATTTACTTATTCTAAACAAGTTTACACTGGTAAAAAAAAAACGTCAGTTTAACAGGTTATGTTAAACTTGGAAGTGCTATTGTTTGAGCACACATTTCCAGAAGGTGTAACAAGCAGAAGAGGAAAAGAATCAATGTTTTCCAAGTTGGTTGGTTTGTAGACAGGCCATGGACAGATATTTTTTGTAATAAAGCAATTAAAAAAGGGAATTTTAAATAATGTATGACCTTGAAGACCTCAAATATCAAGGTACACAGATTCACAAACAATACACAAATAATACCAGATGTCATATAACCTAAGAAAGCTACAAAATTTGAATTAATGGTATATTTACTCAGTCTGTTAAATACTGACACAGCACATGGTTAACTAAAGAGAAGGAATGCCAGTCTGCATGTTTTGCCCTTTTTTTTATTTTTCTTAGTACTAGAAAGAAAAATCCATGAAACATTCTTTCTGTGTTACCAACCAACCATTTCTAATGTGTTATTCAACATTGTACTGGTGCTATTTCTTTCTATGTAAAACTTTGCTCTGCTATGTGCTGTATTGTACTGTGCTTTTTCAAATGAAGCTGTCTTGCCTAGCCTTCTGTCTCCGGGTAATTATTCAGGGACTGCTTATGTGTGGTTGTTTTCATCAGCTTTTCTCTAGAAAAAAGTATTTAAAGGTGTAGACGCCTCAAACTTTATACTACAGAAAAACATTTATTTTGGTTAAAGGGGTGGACCATCCTGCAGCTGTCTGTCTGCGGTGTTTCACCAAGCTGAAAGTAACAGCTGGAAACTCACAAACACACACACACCCACACACATACTCACGACAAGGGGCGTGACTAGGAGTTCCTCAGAATTTCCCCAGAAGTTTTTATAGATGCATCTATTGCACGAAATAGATTTGCTGATAGACTCACAAAGCACATGCTCTCTGTTGAGTGTTTCGGCTCATTCAGGTCTGTTTGGCTGACTCGTTTGTTGAGATAAGCTGTATTTGTAAAACTTTAAGAAACATTTTACTGTGTGTCCCATCGTCACTTGTGTCATTCCCATGAAACTGTGTCCAAATTACAACACAGGAATGTAAACACAGAGACTCTTATGACTCAAGCTTTTGTCATAATATGCAAATTTGGTCTGATGTGCTCTCAGCCACCTGCAACTACTAATGATGGAAATCACGCTAAGATGTCATCTGTGGAGACGTACAGTATACAAAGCTTAAGAGTCACTTCATGATGGCTTATGAAAGGGGAGTCCAAACTGTGACTGTGATCAATATTAGCCAGTGCTCTATTTTTATTGGCCTGCAGAAAATCCCTTAAATTAGGTGAGGTATAATTTGGATTATGATATGCAATTAATGCTTGTCTGTATCTTACTCCTTAGTTTCATCACAAGGCTACAGTTAAAGGTGTAGTCAGCAATGTGGGTGAAAACGAGTGGAGAGGTTGTTATAAACGAATTGAGACCCACCTCTCCCTTCATACTTCACCCCAGGCTCCACCCCCGAAAGCTGATGGACGTGTATCGTCATGGAAACGGCTGTAAGACTGCGTAGCTGACCAACATAGCTGGCCCCAACTCGTCGGACAACTCGACTTCCATTATTGATAACATCACAGCAACAGTACAATTTGGCAGATTAGACAATAAGATGAATGCCCGATGGCTGTTACTGTTATGTGAAGCACCACAAACCTAATGTTGCTTACCTATCCAGCAGAAAGACGGCGACATCTGCGTCCGTTTCAGGTCTTTCAATTGGCAGATTTCCCTCCACCGTTGGAAAGCAATGCCAATGTTGACCTAGGTCTTCGCTCTTTCATGGTCATAGCCCTTCTTTTCACTCTCTACTCCTCTGACCTTTTTCTTTTGGGCTGTTTTTCAGCTATTGCTACTGCACATATTGTATGGCTGTGTCCAAAATGGCATAGTAACGTACTACCCATACTAAGTGTGACGTCAAAATGAGTATGTAGTGTGTTTTTTAAAAATTTTAAGTTTGCGAGGTGGGCATACTAGTCACACTCAAAATGATGCATTGCGAGCCCCATTACGCATTGCGCCATGCAAGACTGACCGGCATTCAGCTAAAAATCGGCCACTAGCAAACTTCCCATTTCCCCAATAAACGCTTCTTTTATTATCTCCTTTTACTTCTTTAACGCTTTTGTAAATGGGCTCTTGGTTTGGAGCCGACCGGAAGTTTCTTCGATAGCATAATGGGGCACATAGCGGAATGTCCGAAATGCCGAAATGAAATTTGTATCCGTGCGTTTTATGGCTAAAATGACCACATTTTGGTATTCTACGAGGTGACTTTCTCGCCTAAAATGCTCTCTGAACTTTCAAATGTGGCGAATCAACAGAGATGTTTGATAGCCTGGTGAGCTTCTGATTTTTGTCGTCGAAGGTTTGAAATGCATCATGGGAAACTTAGTAGTATACTACAGTGTGAACGGTTGGCATCCTAATCATACTTATAGTATGTAGTATACAGTATATGCACATGAGTTTGTAGTATGTCGTACGTTAGTATGCCATTTCGGACACAGCCTATCTCTCTCTCACGCTAACTGCACACGCTCCGCAACCTACTACTCTCCCTCCCCCCTCTGTCTGATCTGCGCCCCCTGGATGTGGGGGGGGGGTGTACCCTGTTTTGGTAACTTGGCCCGAGCCACAGTATATACCTGCTGAAATTCAGAGCCAAGGCTGTGTATTGAGACCAGACTTTTTTTTCAACATGCTGTCAGTGGTGACATCTTGTGGATGGGGAGGAGAAATACTGTGAATTTGACAAATACTGCATTAGATGAGAAGATTAGAAGATCGCTGACTACACCTTTAAGGGGCAACACAAAAGGTGTGCATAATTTCCACTTAAAGCAAAAACATCATTAGGCATGAAGACAAGTTGATCATTAAAGTATATCAACAGGAATCATGCCAATTTGCTCCATATTTCCTCTGTCTCAAGGTTACAAAGCACACAGTGCCAGGAATCTTCATCTTCAACACTTTCATAGTTTGTTAGCTTTTTGCAGTTTGTTCTTGTTTTGAGTCATAAACCTGGAGATCAGCTGTCTGCACCTTCCCACTCTGCTGCATGGAGGGTTGATTTATCTTCACCAGGGACCAATGCAAAGGTAGTCATGCAAATCTGATTGAGCATGCATGTTTTGTAATGTTCAGCCAGTTGTCAAGTCAAGCCATGATGTGGCCTAGTTTTACATTAGATTGGTTTTACTAATTTACTAAGTCTGGTTTGCGTTTTTGGAAAGTCTGGTTTGTTTGGGCTAGAGAGAAAGTGTCACAAGCTGGCCTGGCCTGACCAAAGATCCAAACTCTGGTCTGCCTAAAAATACGTGATGCTCAAAATAACAGCCATTGGTGAACAACCTTTTTTTTTGTCACAATAACTGCCTCATAATAATATCAAGATGATTCTGAGGGCTAGGTGTGGATTTTTGGGGTCAAGGAATCATATTATGGTAAATTTGTCATGGAACTATTGCTTATAGATTTAACAGCAATATGAGAGCTACTGTGATGGAGGTTTGCACTCTCTGAGTGCTTTCTAGTTGGATATGTTTCTATTACACAAACAAAAAGTGCACCAAAGTGTGATGCCTAGTCATCTGTAAAATCTCGTAGATGCTTTTAATAAGAACACATACCACATTTTTCAAGGTTCAAAGTTATCAGGATGACAATGCGCTGCCCTGAAACCAGGGGTCATAGTTAATCCTAAACACACATAGGAAACTGTCTTGGTCCTGTATCAATCACATGATGTTGTCCTTTAAATGTCAGACTTCTGTTCACCAAATGAGAAATTGTTCATTTTTTTTTTAAACATTTATGCTTTTAGAGATATACACATTTTATGTTCATGATCGGGGCAGTGATTTTATTTATTTATTCATTTTTTGCATCAGTGCACCAGCCTGGACTCCCAATAAAAGTTGGTCTAGACCTGCCCCAGGTGTTTAATTAAGTTTATTGTGTGGGCAGATACCTCATAAAGTTGAAAAATGAGCTGTATCAGCAGCAAAATTATATGAAGATAAAGATACATGTGACATACCTCCTTTACAAGTCTTGTTAGAAATGTTTTTTTTTCCTTTTTATTGACCATTAGGAGGCAACATTGTCCAATTCAGTATGCTTGACAACCAGTACAAAACTCCTCACAGAAGCTTTAATAAAAATGTCACCCCCTGTTGCTGACCCGGCCTTCACCAGCAATATGAATAATGATTTATTTAAGTTTGGGTAATCATTATGAACATGTTCTCTGCCCCATGTTGGGCCTGCCGACTCTCATCCAGACAGCCTTCATTACATCTAAACACATATGACACAAAGTGAACTTCTTTCTGTGTATATAGCAAGCCATAAAGCCACCCTGATAAAAGCAGCTGCTGTGACTCATATTTAATACCAAATGGAAATCTGTACCTGCTGGCTCTCAGCAAGTGAATAGTTAATCTATTTAATGTCTGGTAATGACAATTTATGGTTAAATAGTGGATCTTTTCACATAACATTGTCAAGAGCTTGTCTTTATCCTGATGCAACTTTTTTTATTACTTTGATTTATTATAACTTCTGACTGCTTTATTTCCCTTCACTCTCTGGCGAGTGTAATATACACCACTGCCTGGTGGGTTTTGCTCTCACATTAGAGCAGGGATAGACAATTTGGACATCAGAGCCACATGCGTGTTGTCCTCATTGCTGGCAGGCTGCATTGTGGCAGGTATAGGAGGCTGTCATTTCACGTTTACAGTTACTTATGATTTAACAAAAGACCGCAGAGAACAAGGATTGAATCAAGATATATCTTTTGACTTATATAATAGAGCAATACTTGATTTGATAAGCCTATCCCATTATTCAGGCCAGTGTCAGACACTTTCTAAATGAAATGACAACATTTTACTGGTTATTTGAATATTTTGTCCTTTTTAAATATCTATTGCATGCTTACAAAAGCTTTACAGGACTGATTTTAGCAAAATGCAGCTATTTTCATAGGCCACATTGTGATGTTCAATATTTCCCTGGGATATTTTGTCGCATTGTTCCTCATGAAGGTATTACATTTTCATTGGTTAGGGGGGACTGTATGTGGACCATGGGCCACAAGTTGCCCATCCCTGCATTAGAGCAATGATTCTCAACTGATAAGTTGTGACCCATAGGTGGGTCGCAAACCCTTTTTAAATGGGTCATCAACCCATTACTGGGCAAAAAACAAGGCCAGGAAAAAATCCTGTGCTTTTATTTTGAAAGGGAGTGTTGTTTTTTTCAAACTTCTTAACAACAGGTGGTGATAATACCCTGTATTGTTAATTTACACACATTTCAATCGAAGGGTCTTTGTTATAGCCTATTTTCAATAAAATTGGCACAATCAACATATTTTTTATATTTTTAAATGACTTCTCAATAGTTGGTTCTTTTTATTTTTTCTTTGTGCATGAAAGCTCTGTTGAGTCTATTTGAAAAAAGCTGAAGGTACTGAAGTGTTTTGTGTGTTGGGACAGCCCCAAGATCAATAGCTTATTTAGTGCTACTGAATGAATATTATTACTTAAGATCTTGCGTCCCTAAGATGCATTTTTTTGTTTCAATAAAATGCAGCTAATTGAGTTTAAAAGAAAGGGCCATTTTTGGCATCAATCAGCACTGTAGAGATGTAGAAGTCTTGAAGCTGCAAAGAACTCATGTGGAGGAGACAAGAAAACATATTAGGGAGCAGGCTAAACTAAAAAAAGATCAGCCCTTTAAACTATTAAATGATTGCATGATAGCAATCCTATTTTAAAACAGTTTTTGTCACAGGAATAAAATGTGCATTTTTTTCTTTCCCCCTGATTTCCGACAGACACTTTTCAACGCAGCGTGCAGACCTCAACATGCTTGTGAAACAATCACTGTGGCTTGCTCATCAAAAATGAAAATAAGAGAAATGACACGGTTTTGGTTCATGTGAGGATGATAATCCTGCACTTACTGGAAACTGGCTTTAACACACAATCGAGCCATTCAGTAGCGCCGCAACACTAACCTACTTTACAATGAAAGCTGTGTGTTTGTGTGAGTGCGAATGCAAAAAAAAGGGGTTAAAGACGGGATTTTCAGTAACTGTGTACCAGAGCATGACTGCCACAGTGAGTTCACAATGTATTTATCTGCATGTGTGTTTGTGTGTGTGCAATGGGCTTTATGAAAGGAGAACAACAGGCTAAAAATAGACCCCATTCAAGTGCGGTCAACAGGTATTTTCTGTAACAGAGGTCATGAGGGTGACCACAAATGACCCTGACCGGCCTCAAGGACTCAGAGTGCTGGGATTTTACGTAAGCAGAGTCTCCGCTCGTGACTGGTTCACAGATAAAGAGAATAAAAACAAGAAGTGAAATCTTTGGTGATAATTCTTGTAAAATATGTAAAAGCAGAGAATTATTAGCACAAAATGTTAATCACATAAAGAAAGTAAGAAAACACTTAAAGTGACAGAAAAGTACATCAAATAATGAACAGAATGTTAGCACAAGAATGCATTTTTTCTTCATAGGATCTGAATGTGTTGAAAATTATTTTAAGGCTCTTGTGATGAGCTTTTCTCTACTAATGAAGAAAACTTTGAAAAGCAGCACCAACCTCCTGCCAAATGTTGGTATTTTTGCTCAGTGATGGGTGAATCTGTTCATTCAACCAGGCGCTGAGGCAGGTGATTACAAATATCAGAAATGTTATTAGTGAAAAAATATCTAGATTAAATGCCACTGATTGGTTTCTACAAACTTGGAGATTATATTACCACCAGCTAACAAAAGAATAGTTGAATGAATTTCATAGATGAGTTGTAGACTCAGAGAAATTATGTTAAGGCATCCATGTTCACTCAATCAGCTATACTTGATTTATACAACACATTTTAAATACAATCAAGTTTACCAAAGTGCTGCACAGTGATGACCGAGCAAGAACAGAAAAAAAGAAAACACAAAATAAAAACCGATTAAAACCAAATAATGGAATGATATAGAAAGCATATAAAAACTCACTAAAATACATAAAACACAGGACAAATTTTAAAAATAAAAACTTTAAAAAAATAATAAAAACATAAAAACAAAGACCACACAACTCTCTGCTGTATCAAAAACTAACCAGAGAAAGTGCAAAGCTTAACATCTGACAGCCTGTGTTGTGGTGCATGACCTTCAAACACAGGGCAGAAAACAACCTTGCTCAGGAAGTCATGCTAATTAGGGACAACAATAGATGATATAGGTCACAGAGGACATCCATTCTGAGAGGTGTTTGTTGCAGAAGTTTAATTCTTCCTCTGAGCAAAAAACAGACTGGCCTGAGGCCCAGAGCCAAGTTCACTGAGGACATCCCCCTGGTTTCAAAGGCCAAAAGCCAGGACAGTGTTGGGGTCAAATAGAGGGTCTAATATATACAAACTGTGTATATTTTATATCCAAGGTGATGCAATGGGAGTAAGCCATAGTGTGATACTTTAAAATGGTATGCATATTCACAATATAACTCAACTCTTTGTGTCTGAAACCTAAAAAGGTTAACGTGTTTTAAATTGCAGCGTCTCCTGTTCAGTGTGTCTCCCTCGGACTCACTGATCTAGCATTGCACCAGATCTGCAGTTCGTCAGGCATGTTCGCTCGAAAAAATATGGATCAAAAGTATTAAAAAGGAACATTTTCAACTAAAGTACTCGGAGAGCACTAACGCCCACCAAAGTAGCTCATGTACTGCCGTTAAATCTATGAAGCAATATTTCCATGGTAAAGTTGTCATCCTAATACGACTCACTGACCGTGAAAACCAACACATAGCACTTCAAATCATGTTGATATAATAATTAAGACAGTTATTGAGCAAAAACAATCATTCACTAGTGGTGGGTATCTGGATCACTACCAAAATCTAATCATTTCTAAGTTGGGCCATAACCAACATCTCCTGAGAATTTCTGCAAAATCAGTCCAGTAGTTTTTTATAGTCTTGCTAACAATCAAATAAATACACAAACAAATATGGGCCAGCAAAAACATAACCTCCTTGGTGGAGGTATTAATGCCTCTAACTTTGGTTTGCAGAGTTTCCTATCCTTACAAGAGAGCTCAACATTTATGCAGCTTTTATTAAATTTTGCTTCATGGTGGATTTGATCCAACAAGTGATGGGCTTGGTAGAGAGGAGGAGGGCTGTTGATGGGCTTCTTGCTAAATTTGTATATATGACCACAGGCCCTCACTTGTACTTTTTGTCAATTGTGCAATCTTAGGTTTTCCCTTTAAAAGATTTGGCAGCACACAAATTTAATTTATGGGCTTTTCTGTGGAAAACTCTGGAGCATTATTGTGAAAAAAGTCATGTTGATTCCACACAAAGCTTCTCAGAAACAGAAAAAACAAGAACCCCTGCATAAAGGCTTCCACTTACAAACCCTCTAGTTCAGGACCGGCCTGTGGCATAGGCAGTATAGGCAATTGCTAGGGGTGCTGGCAATCATAGGAGGCACCAGCAGATGATAAGATCAGTGGATTATAAGAAGAAAAAATGTGTTCAATGAGTTAATATTATCTTTTTATGAAATATAATTCCCATGCTTTTATCCTGTAATTGTATAAAAGAATCCAAAAACATGACAATAACCTAAAAAAAAGGCCTTTTTTTCCCTGCACTCTGCTGGACCCCAAAGGACACAAGATCACAACATCAACAACACCGCTTCTCCTTACTTTTTCATTTGTGGGTGAGATGGACAGGCAATTTATCAGGCATAATTGATACCGAGTAGGGCCCCACGATCCATGGGGGACCCCGCCAAAATGAAATTCTGCCTGGGGCCCCAATTTGGCCAGGGGCGTCCTTAAAGCTATGGTCTACGATTTGGAAGCTTGGTACATCTTAATAACACCGTTTATAAGGCCGTTATGGTCCTATGGTCCAATCTACGCAATATAAAGACCAAAAAGAATGAAAACAATCCATTCAGTATATCCGCTGCAAAGTGGCATAATAGTTGACCAATCCGAACTGCGGGGAACGGCGGTTTGGATTGGTCTGTGAGTCCATCCAATCCCCTGGCTCCCCTGCTCTGCATCGTCCCGCCTCCTCCCCACTACCTCCCTCATATACCGGTGCGCAGCGAGCTGCACAGCTACTGAAGCGTCATGGAGCCGGAGAAGACCAGCACCGAAACCGGGAGGCCGCTTCTGTTACCCTCCACATCGAAGGGAAGGAAATGTAAAAGTTTCGAGGCAAAGGCTGAAGTAAGGAAGAAATATGAGCAATACAGGTCCCAACGGAGACTCAACATTGGAGAATCATATGACTGGTGGAAAAAGCTGCAGAATGATTTGGGACTGAAAACTCACGCTGAGACAGCCGAATTTCTGTTGAACAAATAAGAACTTTGTTTACTACAGTGGGAGATGTCTGCTGAATAACTCTGGTTAGTCTGTGCCTATACTAGCTAATGACTGAACGTTGTTAGTTGGAGCGGGTAGGCTCTGTCAGTAGATTTTAGCATAAGTTAGCCACGCATCATTAGCATTGTAAACTGAGCTGGTGAAGACACGCTAAGAAACATAAATTCTCGCCCACAATCAGCTCTACTCTGATCAGCTAACAGTGGCGACGCCAGGCCCGCTTCGCTGCCGGTCTAATTGAAATGGCTACTGCTGTGTGTTACAAGGGGGATAACTCTTGTGTTTGTTACTTTCAGCAATGAGAAATCTGACATTCTGAGTTGTTTTTGAAGTTGTTGTTGCTACTGATATTTTCTGCCGGCCAGCTTCTTGCTCTATCGGAGGGGGCGTGTTGTTCGGAGGCGACACGAGCTAGGCTGCAGGATCTTGGAACACGGAGGGGAGGGGTGAGTGAAGATTTTTCAAATCTGTCTCAACAGCCAAAACGGTTTTCAGATCATAGACCCTAGCTTTAATGGCAACTTTATTAGGTATACCTTTATAGTGTCAAGTTAGGCCCCCTTTCCCTCTCAATACTGCCTTTATTCTGCATAAAATTGATTCATCAAGGAGCCAGAAAAAATCCTTGGAAATTTTGCTGCACATCAACATGATATCATCACGCAGGTGCTGCTGATCTGTTGGCAGCGCTACCATGATGCAAATCTCCCATTCAAGCACATCTACATTGTGACATATTTGATTTAGCTCTGGTAACTGTGGCAAACAGTGAACTCATTTTCATTGTCATGTCCAGAAACAAGTTTGTGATTAATTTACCTTTGTGACATGGGCTGTTATCCAGATGATGGGCACATGTGATCATGAACAATGGCCTCTGACCTCTGGCACTAAAAAGGCACTTAACCCTTTAATGCATTACCTATCATCATAAATGAATATGTTTTTTTAAAGTGTTTGTTTTTACTTTCAAACAAGTTAATAATCATGGCCAATTTTTTCAGTGTTATATTTTGAGGGTCCACTTCACCATGTATCAGCAGTTTCAAAAGTGGAACCTAATAAAGATCCACACACACACACCTTAGACAAACATTTATTAAGACTAAATAAAAGAAACATGCAAAATCTGAAGTAGCCTTTATGTTCTATTACTGTTCAATAAAACTATTCACTTGTGAGTCACACCCTTAAATAAAAAAAAAACTATGTAAAAAATGAATACAGGCATAATACCCAATTTCCCTTGGTCAGCTGTGTTGGATTTATGATGCAGAATCTGAAAATAGAGAAAATGTTCAGAGATTAAATTTTTACTAAACTTAACACAAGTGTCTGGGAATTTACCACCTGGTAGTTGGACATGGTGCTGCAACCTAAGGGGTATAAAATGTATTTCAAATATCTGTCAACTGTAGTGGACACTATTCATTAAAGGGTTAAACTCAGAGACCTAACACTCACTGAATATTTCTCTTTTTTAGACCATTCTCTGAAAAACCTAAAGGTGGTTGTTTGTTAAAATCCCAGTAGCAGTTAACGATTCATAATGATGCCACCTTAAAAGTCACTTAAATCCCCTCTCTGTCCCATTCTGATATTCCTATATGCATTAACAAGCATTTTAACAGAAATGCCTAATGGAGTGGCCGGTGCATACATTACAAAATGTATCAGTGTCTAATCGTGTCTGCCAGATCCAGCTCTGAGGGGGTTTTAAGTGTAAGCCAACCCTTGAAAGTGAGAAGGGCTGTCCCTGAAAAAACAATTACAAACCATCACTATGGAGATGTCCCTTGCAGACACTCATATCCCCCACCTCAAAGCATTCCGTAAAGCCAGAGAGCCTCTTCAGAGAGCCAGTTCCATGGAAATGCAGCTCAGCGAGAGTAGGAAACAATTCAACACTACGCCCTGCTCGCTGTCTAGCAGGCCTGAAACAGCCCACATGCAGCCTGAAGAGCATGTCTCACCACATGCTGACTCTCACAACACAACAAAACCTCAGCTCAGAAATGTCACCACGTCATTATCAAAGGCCACGTTTATGAGCTTGCTGACCTGGAGAGAAAAACTTATCTTTGGCATTTTGCCCCTTTCTGGATGAGGAATCCCTTTATATATGGGCCTTATCCTGATGCTCTCCAGCGTGGGGGGAAAAATGTCAAGTCTTACAACATTTAGGGGAGGAAAAGTTCATGAATGTTTGGTTAAGACTGAGCAGGAAAGCTTGTGGCTCCTCAGGAGAGGGATTATGTTAACTTAGACGTGAAATAGAGTTATGGTGTGTGGGTCAGCAGTGAGTTTATTTCACTAAGCTGATAGCAGCCGAAAATACTGGGTACATAAGAAATGCTCAGGTCTCAGAATCTATTAAAAAAGCATCAGGTCTCAGGAAAACCTCTGTCACACTTCACACGTCTTCTCAAATTCTACTAAAAAAGACACCAGACAAGAAGTCAGCAGAAATACTGAGCAAGAAAAAAAGTAGGCACGAAAAAGTAAGTCAGCGTAGGAGGCCTCAGTTAAAAAAGCCAAAGAAGGAGGTTATCAAATAAATGGGCATCCCTTTTTGACTTCCTTTTTCAATTGCCATGAGTATTTGCTCACCCATCCAAATAATCAGAATCAGGTGTTTCAATCACTTCCATGGCCACAGGTGTGTAAAATCAAGCACCTAGGCATGCAGACTGCTTTTACAAACATTTTTGAAAGAATGGGTCGCTCTCAGGAGCTCAGTGAATTCCAGCGTGGAACTGTGATAGGATGCCACCTGAGCAACAAATCCAGTGGTGACATTTCCTCGCTCCTAAATATTCCAGTCAACTGTCAGCTGTATTTTAAGAATGTGGGAGTGTTTGGGAAAGACAGCACCTCAGCCATGAAGTGGTAGGCCACATAAACTGAAAGAGCAGGGTCAGCAGATGCTGAGGTGCATAGTGCGAAAAGGGCTCTGCAGAGTCAGTCGCTACAGACCTTTAAACTTCATGTGGCCTTCAGATTAGCCCAAGAACAGTGCGCAGAGAGCTTCAATGCAAAGCGTCAGATGAAATGGTGTAAAGCACGCCGCCACTGGACTCTGGAGACGCGTTCTCTGGAGTGACAAATCGCACTTCTCCTTCTGGCAATCTGATGGAGGAGTCCTTATTTAAACTGCCAGTAGAACGATACCTGTGGGACTGCATTGTGCCAAGTGTAAAGTTTGGTGGAGGGGGGATTATGGTGTGGGGGTGTTTTTCAGGAGCTGGGCCTGGCCCCTTAGTTACAGTGAAAGGAACTCTGAATGCTTCAGCATACCAAGACATTTTGGACAATTCCATGCTCCCAACTATGTGGGAAAAGTTTGGAGCTGGCCCCTTCCTCTTCCAACACGACTGTGCACCAGTGCACAAAACAAGGTCGATAAAGACATGGATGACAGAGTCTGGTGTAGATGAACTTGACTGGCCTGTACAAAGTCTTGACCTCAACCGGATACAACGCCTTTAAGATGAATTTGAGCGGAGACTGGGAGCCAGGTGTTCTCGTCCAACATCAGTGTATGACCTCACAAATGAAGAACAGTAAAATAAATAAATAATATATATAATATGAATTTTTGTGCCTTTTTTTTTTTTTTTTTAAATCAAATTCCTCCATTTAGCTTGCTTTTTAAATCTTGTATGTCTGAAACCTCCTAAAGGCATTCAGTGGTTTTCTTTCTGGTGCAAATGTTGTCTTGTGCTTTTTTTTTTTTGACTCTTGTGTCAGATGTCTTCTATTTTTGACTGTTTATCACTCAGAAATAGAAGGTTTTACCCTGTTTTAAGTGTTCGTCTGGTGCCTCCTCTGTTCCTGTCCCCTTTTTAGTCTGATGCCTAGCTTTCTGACACCTTATACAGACTTTTACAGTTGGTTCTTTACCTTCTCTCTCCTTTGTCCTGATGCCTTTCCTTCTGTTTCACTCATATTTTGTTTCCTTTTTCTCTCAGTGCCTTTCTCTCTGACCTTTTTTTTCCCCCCTGACTGGCTTTTGTAGGAAGCCGATTTTTTTTCTCCTTTATTTGCTTCTCTTTAATGTCATTTGGCTTTTCCTCCCAGACACTTTTTAGAATTTATTTTTACAGATTACGTCCTTTCTGACACATTTGTATCCAACTGCTTTTATTCTGATACCTCATTTGTTTTAACTAACTTTATTTTTTACACATTTTTTTCTTCCCATTTAATCTGATTACTTTCTGGAAACATCTTACAATTTTAATCAATGCTTTCCAACTCAACTCCTTTTCTTTCTGACCAATATCTGGTTCTCTGCCCATTGCTCTTTCTTTGTAGGTTTCTGTGAGATTATAGGAAAACTTGCTGTTAAACCTTGTTATTGCACATTTACCCACCTGTGATAGAGACTTAGAAGATAAGTCCGGTTTCTACAGCTTTCACATTGTTTATAGAATGAAGTAGAACAATATACTCACCCAGAAGGCTTTCCTGATCCAAACAGTGCTTCGGGAGAAATTTAGATCCAAAATTGAGCGGCGGACATCCGTATAATGGTAGCACATGTATGTATAGCGCTGCTCCTAAAACTGCATTAATTGTCCAAAAACTCATTAGTTTCACCAATATTTTATCATGTTCCGCTTGGGCTACTCCTCCACGACAGTCCGGTGTCGCTCCTGACATGTTTTTGTGACTGTGCTGACCTCTGAACTGAAAACTTTCTTCACGGCTGCCGCACACGCGCAGTACGGCTCATTGTTTCATGGGCGACCGCCGGCTACTCAACAACTTTCTTCTTCCAGTTTTGTACAAAAAATGGACGAATATCTATCGGATGAAGATGTTGTGGACGAGAACTTTGAATATGATGGGTGTCCTTACAGTTTCGAGCCAGAGTTTACAGATGAGGAGCTCATAGAAAGGAGGACGCAGAGGCAAAAAGAAGAACAGCTGTCCAGAGAGCAGTTTTCAGTTCAGAGGTCAGAACAGTCATAAAAACATGTCCGGAGTGACACCGGACTGTCGTGGAGGAGTAGTGCGAGCGGACCATGATGAAATATTGGTGAAACTAATGAGTTTTTGGACGATTAATGCAGTTTTAGGAGCGGCGCTATACATGCCCTGTCCGCTAACATTATACGGATGTCAGCCACTCAATTTTGGATCTAAATTTGAGCCTTCTGAGTGAGTATATTGTTCTACTTCATTCTGTAAACAACGTGAAAGCTGTAGGAACCAAAATAACCTTTTAAGTGTAGCTTAATTTGACTTTGCACAATGCACATTACTGGAGGACACCCAAGGCACAAGAAAGAGCTGTCCCACTGCTAACTAGCTTGGCTGAAACACTGGGAGTCAATGGGTAGTGTTAGCTTGCCTCACCCTACATTCATTACATAAACTCTTCAGAAACTCTTATCTGTACTGTGTGCTTGTTGTGACTCTTTTTTCTTACGGTCTTATGTTATCTTGTTTTAGACTAAGATTAGCACTTTAAGTAATTTTAAAGGAAAAACAAAACCAAGTTGCAGGCACAGGTGCAGGAGCAGGATCAGGATCAGGATCAGGATCAGGATCAAATGAGGCGCAGGCACAAACTGCTGACTTGCTTGTAAATATGTCAACAAAAAAAGCACATCTGTGGTGGTTTGTGCATCAGCCCTGTGGCATGGTTCTGTATGTATTTTTTCAATAATGGTAAGCATTGCCAATCTTAGTCTGAAAATAAATAAGGTAACATGGTGCATTAAAAAATCGAGAACAGAGGGATTGCATACAGTACAGAGCCCAACTAAACCAGACTGCTTTGTGGAATCGAAGCCTTCGAACAACCAGCTAGTGGAGCAAGACAGTTTGGGGACCATTAATCTAATTCATCAGAGCCTTAGTGCAAAGGAATTAATCTGATGTTACTGTCAGTCAGGTCAAGACTAACTCTCATTTTTTCAACATGCTGCGAATTTGCCAGAGATATGGGGAAACAGGCCTGTTGCTGAGACATAATGAGATAGTCACAGCATGAATTGAAAGATTCAAATGACCTGCACAATGAAGCATGAAGCAAGAGTTCTGTGAAACTATTAAAGGGCCTTTTCAGGCGTGAGATTCCAAGAATTTGGTCTGTTCTGGAGGGGATGGGGGTGGGGTGCTCATATCAAAGTAAACACTAGGTATATTACTTCTTCTTATTAATGGCCTGAGCAGAGCTGGGAGTATGAGTGTGTATTTTAAGCAGCATTAAAGGGGAGGTAAAGTTCAAATCAGAACACATGACTTATCTTGATAAACAATTCCATGATCCAAAACTCTGTCCAGTTTCAAAGAGGGAGAAAATAGAAATAAGATGTTGAACTTAAGCAATATGTGTTGAATATTTATGCTGTGCTGAATTTCATATCAACAGCTGTAACCATAAGTAAACACACATTTGAGAAGAAAATGAGCTCACAGTTCAGGAGAGGACAGGATACACGCAGGCAGATCTCAGTTAGATCCGGATGACTCATGTGTTTAATATATGAAGATGTGGAAGAGGTAGAAACTCAGATTTAGTACACCATTTCAACATCGTTGACCATTTTTTTCAATATTTGTCTGTTTTAGGACAAGGATTCTTTCCTGCATCCATTTAGTGGCCTCACAGTGCAGCTTATTATCTTAGAAAAATGACAGATTTTGTTGTCTTGTCAGTTGTTTAAATGAAGTGCTCTAGTCATTTAATACTTCCGCTCTTTATTTTTGTTTCTCAGCCAAGCAAAGCCCATGTAGAAGTATTTACTACATTTAACTCCGTCATGTTGGGAACAATTTGTCAGAGATTGCAAGAGTAGATTAAGTGTGAGCCAAACTTAATAAAAAGCTCCCCCGGGACATCATTTACCAAGCTGCTAATGTGTCTGTAATTATAGGCTCAAGCCATTGTTTATCAAATGAGGAGAAAAAAAATTCTGAGGCAGAGCACTGAGAGAGCTCATTAAATGATAAAAATTGACTATTAGACCTTTCAGGCCAAGCTATTCAAAACGTAGCTGATCAAAAGAGCAACTGGATAGGATCAAGTAATGAAAATAGTTTAGCTACAGCAGACATCCAAAAAACAACCATAGTAAAGTTATAAAAAAAGAAAAAAACCTGGATCAAACCTCCAGTGTGCAGTTGATCTACAAGATGTGTTGTGTAATATTTTAAGTAAAGTTCTGGATAACTCTTAACTACAGGCCGATCAGATAATGTTGCATGCGAGGGCTACTAACTGTAGAGGTGTGAGGGACAGAAAGTGTGTCAGTGTGTAAAACAATTTCAAAATGCAAAATCCTTAATTTTTAAAGGTCTTGACACAGAATTAAAGCCTCCTTCAGCTACTTTTTAGTGCAAGTTACAGGTTAATAAGAGATTAGTTTGCATGTTTCTTTCATTGTTTCAAATATGATAAGCTTTGCATCAGAAGTGTTTTACTTGAACAGTTAGGCTGTAGCTCTGTTCTTAGGGAAACATTTTTTGTCTTATGCAGACTTTATTGTAAATGCATTAATACATTCATACACAGTTTTCCATGTTTAAAAATAACTGGCATGTTATATTGAGGGAGCAAGTGGCCGTCATGTGACCTCAAGGAAGCCTACCCTGTTCTCAGGAGTGCTGCCATGAGGCCACATGAGCTCCATATTAGGACTTAACATTGGGTCCCAACCCAAACCAGCTCTCAGACCAAGTCCATAAAAAATTATGAAATAAGATTTATAAAACAGCAAAAAGTGGACCATTTGTAATCTTCACAGTCAAGTTGCTCTATCTGATGAGAAAAATTAGCATGGACAAAAGGAGATAACTCTCTTTAGATGAAAATTTACAATAAATAGGAAGTTTAAACATACTATATGTTCTGCATTTGGACCTATTTATGGGGTAAAGCTGTTTTTATTTATCATATAAGAAGTTTAGATCTTTGATCTTTTGATCTTTTGATCTTTGAATTTGTCAAATATTTGTTGTTATTATTATTATTATTAGTATTATTTACATATATACATACATATATATATATATATATATATATATATATATATATATATATATATATATATATATATATATATACATACATATATATATATATATATATATATATATATATATATATATATATATATATATATATATATATATATATATATATATATTACTCAGTGCTATTCTTTTGTATACTGATTGTAATACCTGCCTTATTAGTATTTAATGCCAGAAAGCTATATTCTTGTTTAAACTGTATTTCAAAGTTATGTTCCCCAGCTAACCCAATGGTGGGTCTGGGTAAATAATGTCATTTTTGTAAATGAAAATTGATTTATAGCGTTTTGGAAAACAGCTTTTCATATTTATATATATATATACATATATATATATATATATATATATATATATATATATATATATATATATATATATATATATATATATATATATATATATATATATATATATTAGTGTGTGTGTGTGTGTGTGTGTGTGTGTGTGTGTGTGTGTGTGTGTGTGTGTGTGTGTGGGTATGGGGTGTGTACTTCCAAATCATTCCCATTCATACTGAACTTAAACCACAGTGCCCTGATAATTCCTGCTGATTGAGTCACCAAGTACACACACTGACTGTAAACTGGGATTGATCACTATTCCCAACAACTGCTGTCTCACTAACAGTCACAAAGACAAATATCCTTCCTGGATGCACGTCACCTCAAACAAGAACTACAACCTGATGGTTTGTTGCAGTCAGATAATGCTTGATAATGACAGAAAACTGGTTTGTCAAGGAGGGCTGTGGTGGGTTTTTGTTGTGGTATGATTATCAAAAATCTTATTTTATGATCAATGTCTGTAACAAGATATGAAGTCATGCCTTTGCTTTGATCCTCTACAATGAAACAGTTTATCCTTTAACCAGAATAGATTTTCATGTGAAAGAAAATCACTTAAGACATTCTCAAAATATTTATCTGGGGTATGATTCTGACTTTGGATCTCTGACATGTACTTAATCCAAGAATCAAAAGTGGATATTTGTGTAAAGTTTGAAGAATGTCCCTCAAAGTCTTCTGTATGTGTAAGACTTTCATACAGAGATAACCATGAGACATGCTCACCTTGATCTGTGACATGGTGTCTCCAAAATATGTGACTTTTTATATGAGTCAGAGACATCTGCTTCAGCTTTATTTAGATCATTTGAGAAAGTATTATGAGACAGTTTGGTCTCAAAGTAGGGTTAGGCATGGGTTCAATTAAGTTGACCTTTGACCCCCAAGATCGAATCAGTCTCAGAGGCGCTGTTGTCTTCACATTTGACTTAAGACCCCTGAAATCTGATTACTTCATTTTTGTGTCATTTCTGCAAAGTTTGGAGAAAGTTCTTTTTTCCTGTGATACAGTGTTCCCAATACTGCAATCACAAGGAAAAGACAGTCAAGGGCCTCCATGACCTTATCACTTAACATTTGGTTAGAGTGGGCAATTCCCTGAAATTGTTCAGAAAATATTTCACAAGCAAACAATTGACCAGCAGCCAGCATTACCTTGACCTTTGTCTTCCATCCATGTTACCTCGGTTGAGAATGTTGTGTGCAAAGTATGATGAAAATCCTTCAAAGTTTTCTAAAAAAATTCATGCATAGCTGGAAGTAACTACAACACTCTTTTACACTAACCTTTGACGTCCAAAATACTATCCCTAGGTCAATCAGAGGAAGTGAAGTTCTGATTGACAACATCGTGAGTTTTTTCATTCACAAGCGAGGGATGAACCTTTTTGTCCATGACCTTAGCCTTTGACCTATAACCTTCTTTTTTTTCCTATAACCTTCCAAATCTGACATCTTGGCATGTGTGCAGAGTTTGGAGGAAAAATCCTAAAAATGTTTTGGAATGAAGAAACCATGATGAATGTCCTGCACATATGTACAT
The DNA here is from genome assembly GCA_036419115.1 of Scarus forsteni. Classification (NCBI taxonomy): domain Eukaryota; kingdom Metazoa; phylum Chordata; class Actinopteri; order Labriformes; family Labridae; genus Scarus; species Scarus forsteni. The sequence goes on from JAZDUH010000342.1 coordinate 17,006,659, forward strand.
AACAGAACGACAAACTGACAAGGTAGAACAGCACACTTGCTCAATTATGAGAGATGCACTGGGCAGGTTATTATTTCTGTACTGAATATAAACTCATTGATATGAAAAGCTATTTTCCAGTGATTGATACAAGAAAACTGGTCATAAAATACTATAAAATTGAACAGTTTTTAAAAAATGACCTTATCAATGCATTTAAGGCTTTCAAACCTACAGTAGTTGGCCCACCTGGTCTCAGGGTCTACTTTGTAGTGATTGGCCAGTTCAGCGTGCTTGTTGCCATGTTGTCGACAACTCTGCATTCATTCAAACATCCACACCTGAACTCGGCTTGCTCACATGAGTCACTAGGCTTAAACTGACGAAGAAACTACCTTGGGACATCATACTGGTTGGCCTTTTTCGGAGTCTGTCCAGATAAGATTTTTAAGGCAGCTACTGATGCTGCAATGAAAGTAAGAAGAAGAGGCTCGGAATTCTTTTCTCTTGTCTAGAAAAACTCTTTCATGAAAATGAGGTACGAAAAACACATTAAGGGACTTATAATACTTGCTAAAGTATAATACGGGCTCTTAAATGTCAGCCTATGACCTTTTGAAGTCACAGTGACCCTGAATGCTGAAACAAGCTAGAAATTAAACAGGCATAACAAAAACAGTTTATTTAATTGGTGCTGTCAGCAGATTTTAAAAATGAGAGATTAATGATGATCTTAATCTAATTAATCGCTTTTTTAATTTCACTTAAAAATATGCTGGATAAAAGCCTCAACTTGAGGTATTTTCATTAGAAATTCATTTGATTATTGTGGGAGATCAAAAGATTGTTCTCAACCCCCAAAAAAACTCAAGCACAAGAAGCCCAATTCATGAAAAACTTTAACGGCCCAATCAAGGGACAGAGGCGGCAGCTGCAAGTGACGACAGGTAGTGACTGCATGTTTGAAAACAACAGCAGTGTGTAAAAGCGATCTCTGTGGCTGCAGCAAGATCTGCAGTTTTATTAGAAATGGACTTGATTTCTCCTTTAAAAGAAGACCAAAGAACATCACTTCAAGCTTTCTTACTGGAAATCATATTTTTGCTCCTCTCCTGACCGGGGATCACCACTGGGACACATAGAGAGATACGAAAATGCTGTGCGAACAATGCCAGGCCAGAGTCATGGTTACCCTATGATATGAAATATGCCCTCCTCAAAGTTTTCCGGAAGAACTTGGTGGGTTTTGTCTTTAATGAGATTCATGTCACATATAAGTGGCAAATGATACATCTGTGTGGTATCATGTAATGTTAGACAAGACAATAGTCTAAGGACTGATGTACTCATAGGTTGAGCTAACGGCTAACAACAGGGTCGAGCTGCTACGTCATACTGTGACTTGATATCGATGGTCTGTGATGAGTGTGACAAGTGCACTGATCATCCAATCACCACCTGCTCTGGTATTTTAAGGTTCTACACTCTGAAATCTGAAATCAGATTACAAATGCAGTTAAAATACATAGTGCGCTAATTATGACTGTAATTTATTAATTGCAATTAATGAGATTATTTGGCACCCCAATATTTAATTTGATCATCCATTTAATACATGCTGTCCAAAAAAATAATGTTTTCATTATTGGTGATGACAAGATGGTAAACAAGCACCTCCTTATTGTTTCTTGACTAGGAACCAATGGACCAGATATTCCCCCAACACCAAACTGCGTACTCGATTACAAGTCAGGTTTAGTAATTTAATGCCTCTGGCCTCTGCTGTCACCCATGCAGATTTACAAAAACACTCAATGTGCACTTCAGATATGAACATTTAGTGTTTAGTGTTCTTGAGATATTACATTCCTAATAACTGAGGTTTTGTCATGGCTGTCTCTGGCCTTATGGCATGAAATGTTACTTTTGATTTTCTTTTTCAACATTAAATGTGAAACTGTTTTATTTTGTATTGATCCAGAGGAGCTCTGCGTTAGTCATGCTCCGTGGTTTCATTTTTTATACAGGAAGTGCAACTACAGAGTGATGGGAACTTATGTAAGAACTACAAAGTTGAGTAAAAACTGAAAAAAACAACAATGTATCTCATTGTATATCCCAGCACAGTGTTCTCTTGCAAAACTCCTTAACCAGAAACACACTTGCTTAATTTACATACAAGAGGAAGTGCAGACACGGCTCCATGTATTAATTATGACCTAATCATATGACGGATAGCACAGGTGTAAAAAGACATTGATGTCTTACCGGCAGTGACACTTAACTAAGAGGCCCAGCTGCTGTAGAAGAGGTGCAGCTGTCAACACCTAATTTACAAGGAAAATCATCACCAAAAATGCATTCAGATGCTATGAGAGCAGAGTTAGGGACAGATATAAAGTAAATCTGTTTTCAGTTAATGTGATGAAAGAAGGAAATGTTTTGTAAAGTCATCTCAGTGTCTGTTTGGGTATTTAGCTGGAAATGGAAAATTGTGTTGCAATGCTGTGCATCACTGCCATTCTGATGAAATGAAGTAATTATTGAAGGATAAAGAAGGGTGGTGTTTTGATCCTGTGATGATTTCTAAATAATCTGTTAACTCATATGAGCATAAGGAAGTTGGTGTTTTTACTTGATGGTATCTGACAGCTTTATGGCGTTGATGATGACAAGCATGTTTTGTGTCATGCACATTGATCTGGATTTCATTGAAGAAAGTGAAAACATATTCTTTTAAAAGTCATGCTAAATGTTTTTTTAAGTGAGAAAGCTTTTACAAAAGTAAGTATTTATAACAGCAAAAAGAAACCATCTCAACTGTGGTGTGCGTGCAACAATAACATACATATCACAATGCCCACTAAATATTAAAACAAGTTATTTCTGCACACCAGATACAGCGGCTCAAGTTTGAGGACTCAGACTGTTGTACCTGTTAAGACCTTATCCTTGGTGTATGTACTACTCTGTACAACTCACTCTGACTTTAGAAGGAGAGCTTTTAATAATTTTGCAACATTGTCCTGGTCTGAACTGTGGAGTCACCGTAAACCAGCATGTTGTATTTGTTTTGAGGACATTCACAACAGAATCAAGGGTCACCCGACCGGTGTATCTACTTGTCTGGGTATGGGCAGAAGCTTTCAAAAGCATATCTGGCAGGTGATTGGATGATTGTTCTATCAGCCACATTCTTTACGGGAAATTTCGATATCACAATACTTAAGCCACATTGCAGAACAAACTCTTGCCAAACTATGTCAGAAGTGAAGTAAAATATTCTTTCTATCTAAAGTTTGTGCTGCTTTGGGACGTGCAAAATCATTTTAAATTGGATCTTGGCAAGATGATCAGCCTGATTGCAGACAATGGGCCCTAATTTCTGGCACAGCAAAGGGTGGCAGAGGGTGGCACAGGGTGGGTGAGCCTGGCACATCCTGCACAGCTGTAATATCGTCTGGCGCACTACCATGCGCAGCCAATTTGGCAATTTGGCCAACCAGTTGTGCCGAGATGGGTGTGACAGTGCACCAGGGTGTCGACAGATTCAACAGGAAATATTCAGTATTGTAGGCCCCATCCACTAAATTCCTGTAACTTTGGAAAATACTTCCCCAGAGCAGGGACTTTTCAAAAGTAGATAAACTAGCTTGAACTTAATTTTGACAGTTGCATGCACCGAGTTCCTTAAAAGGTTCCTTGTTCCCTGGTAAAGTCAAACCCTACTGTCAAAAAGCTTTATAATTAGACTTTCCAATTAACACACAAACTGACTCAACTTGTACTAATGTAAGGGAAAAGAGCATGACAACAACACCAAGAAGTAAATGCATCAACTAGTAACAGATGAGATGTATGGGAGGATGGCTGAGTGGCTGGCTGATTGAGAAATGTTACTTAAGAGCTCTGACACACTTGGCATGAATGAGAAAATGACTACCATAGATGGAGGGCTGGGAGGAGGGGGGTGGGATGGGCAGGGAGTCACTCTCTTCGTAACAATTCAAGGAATTGATTTTGTTGTCTGAGAAGTGTGAGTCATCTCTCTACGAACAAGGAAACCCTTCTGATGTTGCTCACAACCTGACTGCCTTAAGCAAATATGACCACATCTGAAGGAAATTGCTCCTCCTTACTTCTCTCTCTCTCATTTGATTGTTCTCTTTTTTTAAAACTGAAAACTTGACTCTATTTCTGTGTAGGCATTGTAGGTACTACCTCCTGCTGCCTCACATTTGGAACTTTAGCGTAGGATATTGACACACCTGTGATTGGAAATCGCAACACAGAAACCAAAACTATTCATCATAGGGGTACCATTTGTGAAGAATTAAGTAATCCTGTCTTCCCATAATTGAGCTTAGTTGGTCTGGATTACAAATCCTACAGCTTTCCCAACTAATAAATAAACCTTGAGACATATGAAAGTAATTTTGGATGAGGGGAAAAGAAGTTGCTCAACCAAAGTGCTGAGAAAGAGCCAGTAGTGGACAGTAGCAAAGTCAGTTTTTATGGGGACTGTTCCTTTACACTTTGAGCCTTTGCTCTGACTTGGAGGTAATTTTCTTTAGGAAATTAGAAGTTTTGTTCAACCATGTTGTTTTTGTCTTAGTTCTGGCTCAACTACATTTATGTAAATTCAGTAAAGGTCTTATTCATTTTAGTAGAAATAGGTTTGATTATTTGACGTAAGGTCACAGAAAAAAAGGAAGATATACCAAAAAGTACCTAAGTGAAACCGTGGTATTCAGTTTTGGTCTATAACTGTCCTCATTAAAAAAAAACATATTTAACCTTAAAATAGGTACAGGGGAATACCATTTAACAACTTGGTTCATAATTAGGAGACAACTCAACCTTGTACAGCTACAGTGATGGGCAGATTGTAGCAGTGCAACAGAGGAGATTTTTCTTACACAAACAGCAGAGTGAAGTAGGCTAAAGAAACTGCCAAGTACAACACACACTGATTGCAACTACTAGCAATTTAGAATCACAATTTACCCAACAATCATGTTTACTGCTGGTAGGAGGAAACCAAGGTACCCATAGAAATCCCATGCATGCACAGGGAGATCATGCAAACTCCTCATAGAGATCCAGGCTGATCTGGAAGTTGTTCTAGCAACCTTCTTGCACCATCTGCTGTTGCCTCAATTCATTTATAATAACCTGGCAAATAAACTTAACTATGGATCATTTTCAACTGATCATAAAATACTCAAGTCTATTGTCTTTAATCATATCCTCAACAAGCTTGGCCAAAGCAATTCTGAATCTAGCTTATACGCAAATGTTCTTTACATTGAAATGAACATAATTATTTTCTCCAAGACATCAGGTTCCATATTTCTAATTTTAAACAAAGTACAGAGCGTTACTTTCACAAAATGTCGTTTTTGTTGTTCAAAGGGATTTTATATGTGGCTATATTGGTATTGCTATCCCAATGGTAAAATGAAGGATCACTCTAAAATTCTCAATTTAAAGACTAACCAACAAAGATATTTTTTTAGTTTAAGTGCCATGTTATGATTGAGTAATGGTTTTAGAGGACCTCTGAGTTTTATTTGCCCCTTGGAGTGTTTTAAACATTTCCTCTGTGTGATAGAGTACTTCTACACACAGGACAAAAGTCTGTCATCATCTTTCCTCCATCCTTCTGTAAATGGTTCTGGTAGCTGATTGAAATGGCTTACTCCCACTGGGCCACAGACAGAGCAACCACTGCATCCTACCATTATTTTGTCAGCAGTTTCAGCCCATTGGCCCTTTAACAAGCCCAGTAAAGATCAGAGACATTACAATCAATGCAGAGGTTTTGGTGCCAAAAATTGGCTAGTCAACCAATCAGAGTGGACTGGACTCACATGGGAAAGGGCCTCAAACAGGCATGAGCTCCAAAAGAGCATCACAGACAGACTGAGCATACAGCTGGATCAGGGATACTCACTGTAGTTGTTAGCTTTTTAAACTGTAGCAGTTATGAACACATGCTTGTGGTCATCTGAACTGAATATATGAACATGATTCCAGGTGAAATATGGGCAATTTAACTTAAGATAAAGGCTGATCCACATTTTGCAGTTGAGTAGTTTCTTCATCACTGAGGAGAAAAAGCTGAACAGGGGAATCAGACCACAAAGCTTCAGCTAACTTCTGATTCATTCATGTGGAATTTTTCTTGGTAACCCCTGGCAACAGGGTTAAATCAAGTTTCAACACTCTGAAAAGACTGTCCTTATATTGAGTCTGTTTCTAATAAACAAATGTATTTGGAGAGAAACCCTCCTCCTCAGATTTGTTCTCTTTCGCAGAGTGTGACATCAGACCCTGAGATCCCCCTCCTCATCCCCCGCAGCAGTGATAGGAAGTGACACTGCTGGGACCCTCATGTTTCAGCTGCAGTGGTGATACCACCAGATGATTGGTTTCCTCTAAACTACGTGTTTCTACCACAAAAACACGAGTGTCGTGTTTAGTCACTGAGCGTATATTTGGGAATCCAGTCAGATTGATGATTCCACTGCTTGTTCTTGGGTGGGTGAAGTGAAAATGAGTAAATCTCACAGTTCACCTACGGTCCACTAAATGTCTGAGTGGTGGTCTGACATAAACAGGAACTTTGACTTTCATGATAAACTCTGCCTTAGTAAATCTGATTCAATTCCAAAGAAGAAAACATTAATCACATGAGAATTATCTTTACATATTTCGGCATTTTAATTAATTTTGTGGGTTTGTTTTAAGGTAGCAACTTCATTTCAAGTCAAAAGAAAAAGAAAAAACAAACAAAAAGAAAGAATTCATCTTTCTGTTCACATTTATCAAAGTGTTTGCCTTACTAGAGACCTTTTGTGTGTCAGGACAAACTTTAAAGACTGAAGGAATGAAATCAAAGGCCATACAATTTGTCTGAAGTACTTAAAAAGACCAATAAATGTTTTCTCATTTAGAGAGATTTTTTTTTATAAAATAGATCAACGCTGTTGAAAATCTTCATTGAGTTGTTGTTTGAACTCTTTATAGTTGTTCAAATATGCTCAAATGATCAGATTACCTACTTTCATATTTCTCTTGCTTTTCAAACCAGAATAATAAAATATCCCCAACATGCTCTTGCAAGTGGCCATGTGCCCTCTTCCAAGCCTGGGGTCTGTCTGCAAGCTTGAGGGTTCGGCACAATATGTTAGCTGTTTGGACTGCATTCTTTTGGACTGATATCTCTAATGTAGACTTTGGCGGACACAGCCCCTGTGCCCTGACACACTATATGGACTATCCAGGAGATCTCACTTTTCCATCAATGCAACATCTTATATAAAGCGTTTGCTGAGGACAGAACCTTTCAAAAGTTTATCCGGCAGGTTTTTGGATGATCTTTCCATCAATTAACTTTATCATGGGCCAATCAGATATTGTAGTGCCACTGCTGCAGCGTAGAAGATGAATGTGAGCTACCCCATGAAACAAACTCTTGCCAAAACAAGTCAGAAGAGGAAAGGAAATTTCCTGACAATACAATGATCTGTAGTATTGGTGTTTGTTTTTCCTTTTACATAGAAATGTGGACAAGATCTGTTAAACCATTACTGAAGCTGTTAGCACCTATACTAATCTCTGCCCGCGCAGTCACTTCCTGCTGTGTTCGTGCTCAAACTTCTACCTCTTCCTCCCCCAAAGGAAGGTGATTGGGTCATCCCACTTTTGGCTGAGCAGAATCAGATTGAAGCTGGCAGAATGGGCCTGTAGCCTTGCAGAGCAGACAGGCCTGCCTGATTCATACCCCTTTCAGACTGGCCATAAAACTCATTTAAACCCAGTAACAATAACAATCAGCTCCTGACTGCAGTTTGAAAGGGTCTAATCGACATTTCTACCCAGGTCGACTGACCCTGCAAGTGAGACAGGTTTTTATCACCTTGCCTCCAATCAGTTTCAGTGGGAACATCACACCCAGGCCAACCTGCGAATCTTTAACATCCCGCCTGTCTGTAACTTATGTGACTCTTTACCATCTCAGCAACAAATTCCATCCACCTTTGTCTCAAAAGCGCTCGAATGTCGTTCAGTCTGCGATGAGTTTATACATTTTTTAAGAGGGACAAAAGTATAACATGTTGTTGAATGCAAAGGTGTTGGTGTAAGAACTGAATGTGTTCCTGTCCAAGGAATGGTTTACAGGCTTTCAATTCAAATTAAGTAAATATTTGCTAAAATAAATAAATAAATAAATAAAGTTTAGACCTTAGTACTTAAGTGTTTTCCATCCCCCCAAACTTCCTTGAGTCTGGTTTAAAGGAAAGGTGATTTCACTCACCCCTGTCCCAGCTCTTTTAGAATGTGTGGCAAATGAGTGA